>CM076581.1:200378830-200537154 GCA_034641835.2 Pinus albicaulis | reverse complement strand
TAGATAGAAAACCATTAGTGTTATAGCATCATTTCTTACTTTGACATGATTCATGATTGCTACATGGTTTTTTGGGCACCCATTCCTACAGACTTGGACAAATTTACTTAAAAACAGTGTAAAATCCTCCATACGCGACTATGCCCGTGTTTTTCCGCGTGTATACGCAGTACAAACTGAGACTTTTCCGCGTATGCCATTAAAATGATTAAAAAAATATATAAAAAATCCCTAATTTGTATGTTGGGTTGATGGTTACTCGGGTAGTTCAACCACCCGACCCACTATGCTTGTTTCCAAGCTACTTTGAAACTACTTGGAGGGACTATAAAAAGCCCTCATGTGTGTGGCCTAAGGGGAGAGAGAAAGTATTGATATTATACTCGTTGGTATTCCCTATCCAAGTACGATTCCCGTGCCTCCTACCAATTTCCCGAGTTCATTGTAGGAAACCCTTGTTTCCTTGAGATACACATCCCTTTATATGTTATCTCGTATGCCGGTTGGAAGGAGTCTTAGCGAGGCAAGGGCCGGACGGATCCGGACGACGGTGCGAAGGCCTTGGAAGGATGAGGTGATCTCTCCTCTTGATTACTTTTGTACGTACTATTTATAATACGAAGTATCATGCTTGTTCCCGAAATAAACGTGTTAGTGTATGCTTTAGTGTATGAAGAATATTTGTTATACAAGCATTCATTATGATTTATTTAATGTTTTATATGAATCTCACTAACATATAGAGTGAGATATATCTTGTACAACTTGTCCTTTGTCGCTGGTTTCTTCTTGTATTTCAGAGTTAAGGAAGAAGGACGGTTGCGGGGAGTTTGAACTCCACGTGGATCTACTTCAAACGTAGGACCAACGGGTAAACCTCTCATTCTTCTCTATTTAGTTTTTATGAATGTGCATGATTGTGTGAGTCTCTGTTAAGTAGTACGCCCCATTTCTGTGGAGGTTGAATCCCAACCAACCTCTAGGGTGTTAATTCCCAGAAACGAGCTGGCGACTCCGGCGGGGATCACATTCTTGTGATTCTCCCTGTTGAGTTGTTTCGACTATTTGGTGGGTTGCCAATAGTTTTTTCATCTTTTACGGTCAATTTGCTTTCTTGCGGTCGATCTGAAGTCTTGGTGTCTTTCCCCAGGACTTGTCTTTTTTGTTTTTTCATTATCTTTCTTTGTATACGCTCTTTTGTACGCACACGGTCGCGTATACACGCGAGTTTGTATAAAGGGACCCGCGTGTACGCGAGTTTCCCTTAGACAGACGACGCGTATACACGTCGGTTGCATATACCGCTAGGTCGCGTATACCTAAGCTGATTTTGAAATTTTAAGATTCTGGTGTTTTTTGGTCTTTTTAAAGTTTGTGGAGGCCTATGTCTGTGAGTCTCTGCGTACTTGCTTTGAGTGTGATGGAAGTGGTTTCAAGTCTTGTTTCTCTTTCGTTTGTTCGAAAACTATTATTTTTGCGTAGTGTTCTTGTTGGTGCTTGGCACTCCTGGATTGAGTTCCAAGATTGCTTCGAGCATTCTTGGTTGTTGCTTTATCGAACGAGCTTCTGCTCAGCGACTCGCTCTATCTTTGTGTTGTGCTTTGCATTGCGTTTTTTGCTTTGTTTTCGATTGGTTTTCTTGAGTTTCATAGGATAGGGTTTTGTTGCAATTTTCAAAGAACTTTTCTTGCTTCTTTGGAGTCTTTTGTTGCGACAGGTTTGCACTGTTAAAGTCTAGGCTGCTTGAGTTTGAGTTTTTGGTCTTCCGTTGCTCTTATTGATCTTGCTATCATTAGCTTTATAAGGTTTGTGAGCATAGTTGAAGTTTGTACTTGAAATTCGGTCTCGTTTTGGCTTGAATTGGGATAGTTGTGCTTGGTCTTCTTGAGCTCTTATTTTATAAAACTGAAAAGCCCAAAAAACATTCGTTTTGCTTTTTGTTTTTTGCATTTCAAAAACTCAAAAAAACATTTGGTTTTGTTTTTGTTTTTTGTTGCATTTTTCATTTTAGTTTGGTCATATCTTTTGGAGCTTTAGTGAAGTTTCTTGCTTCTAGTTTTTTGGTTTGATTTTGAGGAGAAGTTGTCATTTGATTTCTTTTTTCTTGTTGTCAAGTATTTTTAGTTGTCTTATACTAAGAGTTCTTGTTTCAAGAATTAGCTTTACGGACAACAAAAGATGAGTTAAAGCTGAAAGGAGCTTTTTGGAGAAATTTCACCTTGTTTCAAAGGGACTTTTTTGCATCTTAGAATTTACATGCTAGTGGTCATTTGCATTAGGTGCATTAAATCGTTTAGTTAGCTTCTTAGTTTTTGTGAGTGTGAGTTTGTGATTCGAAAAGAAAAATACATTTTTTTAGTCTCGTAGAACCTCTATAGAAATTGCTCTTCATCGAAAGATAAAGAACTGCATGTGCATGTAGTCAGGTTTTTATTAATTTCTTTTGCGTCAAAACACACATTGGTTTTCAACTCCATATCCTTGTGACTTAATACAACGACCCTTAAAATAAGCGATTTAATCTAAAATCAACTAGCAAGTTTTACTAAGTGTCAATCACCAACTAGCTAGGTTGTAGGGCCTTGGAATAGGTGAGAGGAGAGTTAACTCTCCAAGGCAGCTCAAACAAACATAGAAGTTGATTAATTGAGCGAAATCCAACTCCGTGAGGTGGGCTGGGAAAGCTCTCATCCGAGAGTCAGCGCGAGGGGAAGTGAAGGTTAAGAAGAGGATACTCAGATTAGCTGAATCTGACCTCAAGACCGTTCACCCCGACTCGATACGGATTGGTGTCCATAGTTGCTCGTTCCTAGGTTCCACACGGTGATTGCGGGGGAATACCGTGGTGCACGAGGCGACGTCGCATTACTTTCGTGCACTTACGGGGGTGCCCTTGCTGAAGCTTGGGTGCTTGAGCCGGCAAAAGGCGTCGTCGAGAGGTCGGCGTAGTCGTTTACAATACCTTCGCTAGTTGTTACGGGCCCTAATCATCCCCGCACTCTCGGAAGGCCCTATACTTCGCTTTCTGTATTTTGGTATCCGGTCCTCATCACCGGAGCGAGAAATACTTGAAGTGTTGTTTGCTAGTCATTTCTCGAGATTTTGATTTTAGTGAGTGCTCTTTGCTCCTAGCTTGCCTAGCTTTTCACTTTTCTTGAGTCTAATATGATAAATCCGTAAGTGGCGTGAGTCAAGCGCCTCGACGTTCGAGGAGAATCCGGGGGTTATCTCGAGAGTGCGAGCCTTCTTCGAGAAGGCGTAGGAGCGATTGCTTGAGTGGTTTTCACCTCCTGTGTAGAGTTTGACGCTGACGGAGAGAGATCCTCCACTAAGGTACGAAGGTTTCGTTCGTCGATTCGGTGTCGGTTCGAGAGGAGCGTTCGCTCACCTCGAGAGTATTGTTTCCTCGGGGGAAGAAGATTTTCGAATAGAAGATATGCACGAGCACGACAGCTACGGGTCCATCTCCTCTTCCTCCACGATCATCCGTTTGTTGTTCGGTACGTCGGACCGGAGTACGAGAGACCACCGGATCTTCCATATCTTTCTTATCTTTCGATGGCCATGAGCGGGAACGCGGCTTCTACGCGTGAGTCTGTGCGGGCATTCGGACCCCCGGCTTCGTCGAGGCGGGGGGCACTCTTGCTCTATCTTCGAGTGCTTCTAAACGCGCTATGTATTTGAGCTGCGGGTTCACCCAAGCATATGCTTCTCAATCTAGTCCCTTCGTTTTAGGGATGTCCATTGCTGAAAATCCCTCTTTTTCCCTTTCTCGCCAGGTGCAACTCGGATCTACGCCCATGTCTAACATGGCTGGTGGATCGACTTCATTTCGAGGTTTCCCCTTTGGGACTGGGCATATTCCCGGTCCCAATCCTTCTTTAGGGTCGTTTCCTTTTACGTCCCAGGACGCGAGTTTTAACCGCCTGGGCTCGGGGGACCAAGTTCGGCTCGCTTTATGGGATGGAATCCGTGTTTGCAACGTCGGGCGGGGGAATCGGTTCTCGCGAGTCATCAGAGAATGCTTCTTTCCCGCATCGAGTGCTTATCGGTCTTTTTCTCCTCTTTGTCTAATGCGTGGGGAACCCCTACCGGGCTTTCCTCTTCGATCGATACTTCGGTAGGGGGAACTAGTCTGGGTTTTGGTAACTCGGCGTGGGGAGGAGGTTCTTCTCCGTTTTCTACGGGTCCTTTACGGCGGCCTCGGTGCCTCATCAAATCCGACTATTCTTTTCGAGAATGTTGGAAATCCATCCCATCAAGGATGGAATTCTCGAACTCAGCCTCGATTACCATTTACGGCAACGTTAAACTTGCCAGACTTGTCGAAGTTAACTAATGACCCGATTCGGTATAGTCGCGGGGGTGGCCTCCGGTTCCAACCAAACTTCCTTCGGACATTCCTAAGTTTGAAGGTAAGAATGGTGAAGATCCGGCGGACCACATCACCACTTTCCACTTATGGTGCTCTTCAAACTCTCACGATCGACGACTCGATTAGATTAAGATTATTTCAGGCGCACCTTAGTCGGAAATGCCGCAAAGTGGTATATAGAGCTCACTTTGAGGGAAGTTTCGCCACATTTGGAGAAGCTGATCTGTCACTTTTCTTAACCATTTTCGAGTTTGCTGTCGGATATGAGAGTGGGACCGAACTCTGGCTAATTTTAAGCGAGGATGAGGCAACCCACATTTACGATCATATTCGGGAATGGAGGAGAAGGAAGAGGCTTATCAAAGCCCATATTCCGGGTGAGTTCCTTCTCGAGTGGTTTTTGAAATCGCTTCGATCGAGACATTTCAAAGGATGTATCCCTATCGGTATATTCCGAGGAGCGAAGCCATCTTTAGGGCCAGCGATTAGAACCGATCTATTCTCGATCTGCGGGGTACTTTACAAGTATTTGCCCAATGCTCCTCGCTCCAAGTTGGATTTATCGAAACCCAAACCTGGTCCGCATGGTGACGGACTTGTCGGATCGGTCGGTAGTAGTGCGACCGTCTGCTTTCTCAATTGCGAGCAGTTGTCTTTACAATCTGCTCCTTACGGTCGGTAGTGCACTGTCTGATTCATCACCTTCCCAGTCCTTGTCCATAAATGCTGTCCAATCTTACGAACCCCAAGGAAATCAACAATCGCGATGGGAAGAAGAAGGGACGTAATAACGAAAGAAGAAAAGGCAAAAAATGGGAAGGGCAATGCAAATAAAACCAACGAGCGTGTTGGTGAGGGCCAAAAAGGAAAAAAAGAAAGTGAAGTTTCCATGCAAGCTTTGTGCTTGGAGACCATCTCACACCTTTGCCCGAAAATTCGGGATGCTCGGCGCTCTGTTATCTCGGCGGGGGTTCTTCTAGTTCCCGGTGTGTGCTAACAAACCACTTTTCCCCAAGGGCAGCAATTAATTGCGGCGCGAACCAAAATCCGGGGCTTCCTGCGGAAGTGCCCGGAAGGAGAAAGTTCCATCGAATATCTTTATGATGAGTGCTCACGTGGATGTCGCTACGAGATCCCGTGATTATAGCAGAGAGGAATCTTTGAAAGCTAAGGAAGTTCCCGATGTTCTTGAGCAGCTTCATATCACGAAAGCCAGCGTTGAGTCTGTGCCTCGGATGCGAAAGCATCTTCTAAGCGGTCAACGATCATCCGAACGCAAGGGCGCCCTAGAACTACTCGATTGTAGAAGATGCGGCAGGAGTCCTTGTGCTATGTCGACTTTTAGAGGTACTCCCAGGTCTTGTCGCGGCCTCGACTGCGATTGCTTTGCTCGCTGCACATTAGGCTATTGATCTGAAAAATTCTCTTATGATTACTTTTGATATGAATAATTTTAAGAGAGACTTTCCTCATCATATGGCACTTCCATATTAAATCATCGTATCGGAAGACTAACACTCTGCACGGTTGTTGATGAGGGTGCTTCTACTTGCGTGATGTCTCTCGCATGCTTGGAAGACACTTGGATCTCCAAAAGCTACTCCGTCTATGCTTCGTTCTTACTGCATTCGATGGTCATTCTCACGGACCCCATGGTATTGTCTCGGCTTTTCCCATCGTGTTGGGGGCAAAACCGTTAACATAGAGGGTTGAGGTAGTAGATGCGGCCTTGGACTACAACCTGTGCCGGGGAGGAGCTGGATATATGAGATGGATGCTGTGCATCCTCATTGTTTCAAATTGTATGTTTCCCACGAAGGGAGGATAGTCACGGTGGATCAAGCCATTGTCCTCACAGCAGAACAGATGCGCCTCCTAACTCATACGTGCCTAAGTTGGATAATACTAAGGCGCACGTAGAAAATCTAGGAGTTGGAATGTATTCTTCCGCTGATGGGTTCTTTTGATCTTCCTCCTCCTAAGGTGTCTATTAATGCTATTTCATCCTCCAGGCTCCCCTTCGAAGGAGTTCTTTCGAACTCATTATTTTCGGACCCTGCGACCTTACAGCTTCTCCAACGACCACATTGGAGGAAGGGCAGAGTGGGTGGGATGGCATTCCCGATTTCTGCGGTAGAGATTGCATATCGATCTGTTGTTGACAACTGCAGTACGATCCAGCTCCTCTTTCGCGGAAGAGTTGGATGGTGATGTGGCCTCGAGCTTGAGACGCTTACTTCTTCTACGCCGGGATTGTCTAGATACCACTCTTCCATGCGAAGAGGCCATCACGGGAAGCGATGACGGGTATAGATGAGCGAGTGGGATGACTTGCATCATCGGTCTTACTTCCTACGACTTGAGCGAAGTCGAAACAAGTTTTCCAAGTCCTCGGTCTCCTGGATCTGTTCACCCGGTCTTGAGCCCCTTAGCACCAACACATGTTTATCTTGGAGAGGAACATGGTGTGATCTCTCCTACTATCCCGGTGAACATCTCCGAGGAATCCCAATATTGTCGAGAATGTCTTCATTGGAGACTGAATGTTCCGAGTGACGAGATTCAAAATCTATCGGAGGCTCTTCAAGAGTATAGGGATGTTTTGTGGTCTTATGAGGAAATGCCACGGCATGAACCCATCTATCGTCCAACATGAGATCAAGACGTATAAAAACGCTAAGCCGGCAGGAAAAAAACTTCGTCAAGTTAATCTAGGAAGGCGACGACCATCAAGGCCGAAGTTGAAAAGCTGCTGCAGGCGGGATTTATTTTCCCGGTTCCTGCGTAGAATGGGTTTCAAACCCGGTTCGGTAGATAAAAAACGAAAGACGATTCGAGTGTGCATCGATTTCGGAGACACGAATAAGGCGTGTCTAAGGATAATTACCCCTGCCGTTCATTGATCGGATTGATTGACGAGTGTGCGTGTAACGAGATTTTCTCCTTCATGGACGGTTTCTCGGATTTATAATCAAATTACTATCAGTCAGAAGATCAACATAAGACCGCATTTGTTTGTCCCTGAGAGTACGTTTGCATATAGAAAATGCCTTTTGGTCTTAAAAATGCTGGAGCTACCTTTCGGTGAGGCCATGTCTTACGCCTTCACGAAATCAAGAAAATCATTGAGGCATGCTTAGATGATCTAGGCTTTACTCATTCTCGAAAGAGGATGGATCATCAGTCACCTCCAAGTAAATATTTGACGGATGTCGTTTTTTATAAAATTCGTTTGAATCCGAACAAGTGCGTTTTCGTGGTAACATCCAGGTCGGTGACTTGGGATTTATCGTGTCTAGGGAAGGGATAAGGGTAGATCCCTTCAAGGTTGAGACAATACTTCGTTGCCTCCAAAAGTCTTCAATCACAATCGACTTCAAAGTCTCCAAAGGAAGTCTAACTTTCTTCGGAGGTTTATCGTATCAACTATCTTGCGAGATTACAAGGGGATATATGAGGCTATTGAGAGAAAGAGTTCCTTTTCTTTGGGACGACTACGCTCAACGCTCATTCGATGCCTTGAAAAAAGGCATCGACCTATCTGCTCCTTTCTTGAGTCACACGATTATAAACGAGAGATTTTCTTTTTGTGTCGGGCTACGGCGAAATCTACCATTGGTATGGATTGGATTTCGGGAGGATGATGCTCTTGTTGAGCATGTTATTTACTACCTTAGTCGAGGACTAGTAGGACCTGAACTTGATACACCGATAGAAAAATTAGCCTTAGCAGTGATGGTCCATGCATGCGGCGACTCGCGGCATTATATTATTCTGTCGCAAAGACTTATGTCTTAGCAGTACTCCGATCCATTTTAGTTTGTCCTCGGCGATCGAGTGATTGGGGGCAAATATAATAGATGGATTGTGATATTACGAAGTCGATCTAGAGTTCATGTACGCAAATCCAAGAAGTTATTAGTCTTTGCGGAATTGATCTCGAGTTGCCTTGTGGTGAGGAGATAGATCTATGATGAGTCACTTTAGGACGGAACACTTGTTTTTAATCTCTCCACGGGATCCTTGGTATGGGGATATCATTGTGTATCTCAGATGAAGATTCCTCTTCTTTCTAGAAAGATGAGCGTCGCAAAAGTGCGTCACTTAACTAAAAGTTATCGATTATTGGTGATGCTTTGTGCGAGTCGAGGGGTTGATTCAATCCTAGAAATGACTGCGCATTTCGACGAAGAGCAGGTGTGCTCAATGATTCTCACGGTGGAGCTTGTGGGGGTCATTTATCGGGGGTTTGCTACGGCCCAAAAGATTTTTGCGTCTTGGGCTACTTTACGGCCCTCGATTTTTCCAAAGATTGTATTGAATCGGTCGAAGTGTCATCCTTGTCAAAGGTTTATACTCGAAAATGCGCGCTCATCCGACTCAGCTTTTTCCGGTCGTTCTCGTCGGACCCTTTACAAAGTGGGGTATGGATTATACTACTTGTAACCTTCGGAAAAAGGTCACGAAAGTGCATTATCGTAGCGATGTAGACTACTTTACGAAGTGGGTCGAAGCTATGCCTACTTTTGGGAACGATGGTGAGGCTGACAGCTCTTTTCTTCTTCAGCAAGTTTCATCGCTCATTTCGATATACCTAGAGAGTTGTCACGCGACCATGGCGGTCACTTTGGGAGCAGCGGTATGATGAGCTGAGTTGGCTCTTAAATTGGGTTTCGGCGGGAGGCGTTCATCTCCATATTATCACTAGGGCCAATGGGCAAGTGATAAGCGCGTGAATAAATCCTTGAGAGACAATTCTTCAACGGACGATTGATAAACATAGGTCCAAGTGGCACATTATGCTATATCACTCCACGCATACAGACGTCGATTCACGCATGGCGCAGCTTTACTCGGGTTTGGTTCGTCCACGGGGTGGAATAGTATTCGATTGAATACGAGATTCCTTCCCGTAAATTCAGCTATTGAGCTTCTTCCGAGCACTTCTGGTCACGGTGAGCGGCTTCTTCATGCTGGAACATCTTGATGAGCACGTCGAGATGCGCCCGTTGAATGAAGCCCATAAAAGACCGAGTTAAAGCTCGGTACGATAAGAGGCGATTAAGCCTAGGATCTTTCAGAAGGTGACCTTGTTTTGGTCTATGCCCGAAAAAGATGCCTTGGGGCGGGGAAAAGTTTAAGTCGATGTGGTATGGCCCCTATATCATTAAGAAGGTCCTTAAGAAAGGAGCGTATACCTTGGATTTAGACTTGAAGGGAATGAGTTGCGAGCCGAAAATGGGCTCTATACGAAGAAGTATTATGCCTAGGCTTTAGCGCGACATTTTGCTTTGTATATAGTAGTTTTTGTCTTGTACATATATCGTTTGATTTTCGGTTTTTGATGAGATGAGTGATGTTTTTATATCGCTTTCAGCGGGTTGTGTGTTGATGTCATGAGTCATTTTGGTTTCTAACGATGGTGCTAGTAGAACACGGAACTTAGCTTAGTGGCTTAGGGTGCATCATTATCCTCTAGGTCGGTATGTTAGTATCAAGAGAGGTGCATTGAGTCTACACTTCCAATAACGTGGCGAAATACCATAGATCATTCATCTACTCTCGGAGGCAATCTCCTTGGGTGTTGATTCAGTTGGTAGTTTTCTTGGACTCCCGGTCGGGTGGTGTACATGATTGAACAACACTTAGTCAGGTGAGATCTAATTTTATTACGATTGTTCTTGAGAGTACGTTTGTTACAAAGGTCATTTCAATTTTTAACATTCATTCATGATTCCTCGAAAGTGACAAATGGTTTGGTTTGCAGCTCATTGGCTAATCAAGCTTTAGATTGGCATATTAATCATTCAATACAATAAATTTTAATCATCGAAAAACATCATACATTTGATACATTTGTCACATCACATCAAATATCAGCTTTGTATATATCATCTGGATGTCATAAAACTTTTACAAAATTTGGATCCATAAATGCATTACAAATTTGGGCTTATGCTTATACTGTATTAGATATCAAAAAATAATATACGGTCATCTAACATATAAAATCGTCTACTCCGAGGACCACCTGCGAAGTTGTGTTCCTATAGAACATAGCTGCGGTAGCCATGACGGAATCAATCTAGCCCGGTCACGGGGTACTCCCACCCGTCAGTCTGTACGGCTTAAAGCAAATCAAACTCCCCGCATGCTGACCATAGGGATGCAGGCGGGTCAATGCCTCCCAGAAGTTTCTACTGAACGGCACGGAGAGTCTGTCAGGAATCCATGCCTCTGCCTCACCTCTGCGGCGCTTGTGCGCGCGGTAGGCCCTCGGGGTGGCGGTCAACATGCAGAAACATGATCATTTTTTAATTGTCGGTCATTATGAATCAATCCAAAAACATGTTTGTTTTTCATTTTTCATACATAATTGAAAAATCCAAAAAAAATCTTATAAGTCAAAAATTTTTGCAAAAACTTACCACTTGCTCCCCATGTTGACGTAGGGGGAAGCACTAGATACGGATCTCCTCGGAAATCCATCCCCGACGCAGGGATAGTCGTCACTACGCGTGTGTGCTCCCCCACCATGGGAAGAACTCATCGTCCCACGTGGTTCGGGGGTGTCTGTCGCCCCCGGTCTCTTCATCATGTGCAGCAACGGGCAATTCTTGGGTCCGCTGGGGTGGCGATGAGTCGAGACTGACTTCGGGTCTCAAAGTGCGGAACTCTCTCGAAGAAGAATGTAGTCAAATGGTACCATAGCCAAAGTGTTTAGTTTTGGTACGGCGAATAGAAGTCATTTGTTGTTTCATATTCGGTGGCAGAGTCGTGCACAATCATACACATGAACTAAGCACTCTCTGACTATGCTCATGTAGCGTCTGGACACCCTGCATGATACGATGAGGCGAGATCTACGCCAGCTCTGCTTGGGTGGTGAAGCTCGGGGAGGATCTTCATGTGCAAAGTCACGATATCTCTAATAGCAATCTGTGTTTCAACCTTCTTGGAATTATCTACGCAATATATTTGGACATAGTCTTTTACGGTTAACCCTCCCGGGGTTTTCGGTGAGGTCTCGCGGGTCTCCCCTCCTGGAGAGTCCGATAATGGAAATATATATCCTCCACTTCTATACGTAGTGGCATACGATCAATTATGAAGCAATCCTCGATACGGATTCCCACGATAATTCTGAGCATTTCAAGCAATGTACATTACTTTTCATATTGGGCATTTTGAAGAATTTCAATAATCCGCGATTTTCGGAGGATATTTTTGAAAGTCTGCGGTCTGCATGACCTCTTGGTCTACTTTGCACTATGCTCACGTTACCTCCAAGAGATAGTCATCACGAAAAAATTTCATCAAAATTTGTATTAGAAACACTTTTTTGAAAATGGACACACGCATACGTCACTTTCACTGTGCACGGTGTCGTGTATGCGCGAGCTTGCCTTCATTGAACCAGCGTGTGCTGTCAGGATACGCATTTTTTTAATAAGGGTTTCAAGGTAAAAAATCGTTAATTTTAATTTTTAAAGCGGACAAAATGAATCAACAGGGATGATTAAAGACACTACACAGAAGTTTATTTGAATTCAAACGGTCGGTTCTTCTCGATTTGATAGAAACGAAGTTTTAGCTCAGAGCTCTTTTTCCAAATCGGCTACGCAATAATGAACCAAATGAGAGGTAATTTGTGTATTTATGGCTAAAAAATTTAGAAAAATTTTCGAAAAAATTTCCTTATGTTTATTTTTCGATCTGATTCTATGCTTTGTATAACTACGATTGCTTGGAAGTGCGAGTTTGGTATATTTTCGAGTACATTTTGACGATTTTGAGGGTTTTAGGATTTTTGATCCATGATTTTCGACTCTTCACGGCGGGTATATGATCTTCAACTGCATATAGGTTAGAGGAATTACTTTCCGTTGCATCTTTGCATACTAGCCTCCATTCTGATCACTTTCCATAGGGTCGATCCCATCATGTCTTGAGTACTTAACCCATTTCACTAGCCAATTTTTTAATCATGACTTGGTGGTAGAGCCTTCATTTACATGGGCTTCCTAGTTAGTCCCTCTCTAGAATTTGTCGCCCATGCTGCAATTGATGTAGGCTCGGGAGTCCTCTCTAGTCCCGCCATGTATTATGCATTGAAGCTTGATTCTTATCCTTCTTCACTATCATTTTTTTTGGTCGTTTACCCTAGAGGCTCCTTTATGTTGCCGAGTTGCATTACTGCATTGCATATTTACTAGTTTATTTTGGCTTTTAGCTAGCTTCATTTGGACTCATGTTTAAGTCATCTTTTGACCATGACTTTCTATACAAGTTAACCATGCAATCACTTAGCTTCTATGACTTGACACCTTTACCCATGGATAGAAAATTCCTCTCAGTGTCACTTACCATTTTTTTTCACCTTGAATTGAGCATAGGATTGTTCCTATCCCAGGAACTAGTGCATCTGTTTCATGACACTCATTCTATCCATTGTAGCATTCTTTTATTCTTTTTCAGGATTTAAATATGAAAAAGAAAAAAAAATTAAATATTTTGAAAAAGAGCGGGAATAGGATATTACTTCCATACTTGATGGCAGCTACAGTGTCTGTTGTGTCACCCTTGAACAAAGCACAAAAAATCTAAGTATTTTCTCAATTTGGGATGGTTTTAGTTTTTGACTTAGGGGAAGCCATAACCTTGTTTCATGAGTCGGTTCTCCCCCTATTGGTTATCTCTTCCAATCATATGGAGGGTTTTTTCATGCCTTCTGCATGAAAAACTTTTACAAAGATATCATTTGCTACCATAGTCAACATGAGTCCTACTTTTGTTCAAAGGAAGTTAACTTGAGTTGGCCTTTCTGCGGTGTCCCTTGACTCATTTTTTAGTTGGCCTTCCCGGTCTTGTAAGTATATTTTTCTATCACATCAGATATTTGGTCCTTCGCTCGTGCTGGTGGGTTTGTATCTTATCTACTATGACATATTTCTCTGAGAGTAAACCTGGAGTCACACCCTGGCCCTATTTACATCATTGATAGGTGACCTTGTGCTCAACATTTGATCATCATCATGGGTCTTTGACTGAGTGGTTTCCATTGTGTTTGAATTCATCTTAAATTATCACACCTGGGATTCGTGTAGTACCTTGATTTCCATTTGACCCTATCGGTGGATATCTTTCCTCTTTTTCAACTTTCATTATTGGTTGGTTCAGAGGTTTTCTGTCGTGCGCTAGCTTCATCTTGTGCATGCTAGAAACGTACTTAGGGTTGGTTACTTCACTTTACTTCGTCTGATTCCTTCCAAATATTTTGCCTGTGGGTTACACTCGTGTTGGAATGATATGGGATGCCTTAATGCCTTCCTTCCAGTAGATCTTTCCCATCAACTCCGACTCATTACTCTAGGAATAAGGTCTAGAGTCCTTTTGTCAGTACATTAGGGTTTGCAGTCATCAGTGGCAGACTCTTCACTATCAACAGTAAGGATACATCACTGCCTCCTGATTGATATATTCTTTCAAGTGTTCGAATTCAACTCATTCATTCGCACTTGCTAGATTGTATTGGGGCACCTTGACACTCATTATCATTATCGATGGGTTGTCTCGCATTTGTTAATGATAGATATCAATGATCACTAATCAAACGATTTCTCACATGGTCGACTTCAGCTCATTTATTCCCATTGTGTATAATTGTTCCATGGTGATCGGTGAAGACGTTGGGTTTGAATCAGCATGCTTTGGTTCACTTTGACAGTTCCTTCAGTTTTCTGCTAGTGACACCATCCACCCTTATATGTTGCAATTTCATCACAACAACATCTTATATGTTGGCTCCCGAGTTGGGTGTTGTACCAGTTGTTCAACCACTTATGATTTGGTACTTGGAGATTTAGTTATGACTATTTGGTGATTAGATATCTATTGCAGCTTCATTGATCTGTCTTTTATATGTGATACTTGGACCTGATTTTGACTTATACTTCTGGGCAGTGATCAGATGATTCACTATGTACTCTACATTTTAGCTATACTTGTATACATATTGGATCTGCTCTATAATTCATATGCGGACATGGTTTTATTTCACTGAGCATGGGTATGTCCGCCACAGACATGAGCTATCTTTCTGATCTCTCTCATTGGTTTTTTGGTAGGCAGAAATCTGGTGAAGTCCTCTCTCGTCCTCGCAAGGTTCTTTCTATGCACATGATACATTTTGGCCATCAGGTACCCCTTTTGACCTCATATATTAGGGTGCATTTTTTATAGCATCATTTATCGCCAGCATATAATTGACGATTTATACAATGGCCTTGGGAAACCCTTCCCTTCAGACTTGGACATATTTCTCAATAAACAGTTTCTTAAAACCCATACGTGACTCTGCCTAGAATTTTCCACTTATGCACCCAAGTCCATACATAGAGAATTGTGTATGCCTTTTTAAACATTGAAAAATATATAATTTCCATATTTTAGAAGCGGGGTTTACAGTTTTTCCTATAAGTTAACTACCCCAGCTCGTGGCCTAACTGTTCCCAATTGCAAAAAATAATTTGAGGGAGTATAAAAGCCCCTCAAGGGAATGGAATAAGGGAGGAATAGAGAGAGAAATATAGATATTATATGTTTTAGGAGCCCTATCTAAGTCTGATATATTTCCTGTGCCTCATGCACTTCCCAGATATTTTCAGGAAACCCTTGTTTGCTTGAGATGCTCACTCACCCTATTAGTGTTAGTATTTGCATACTTCCACCAAGGATCTGAACACATTTTGCATGTGCATCTTAGGTGTCCCACTCTAAATAATTTTCAATCATTCGATTAGGTCATGATATAAAATTGTTCCACTAGTGGTTGTCCTTGTCAAGTGTCCCATTTTCCTTCACAAGAACATGTCTGCTGACCCTCTTCCATGTCTTCATCATGCTAAGAAAAAGTCTGATCTCATTCCACTTTTAGTCAAAGTAAATTATTGTGTCATTTTCTTTCATTTCTCATAGGGTCACTAGGGTTTCATTAGGTCAAATCATTGCATCGTCTCATTTTCAATAAAGGAAAGCAGAAGGTGTGAAGGTGACCCAGAATAAACTAATGATTTTATTTAGTCAGTTCAAATGTAATAATTATTCAGTCTCCCAAAGGTTTCCAACTTATAAATCCATATTCCAACACATCAAATTTCAAAGGGAGTTTTCTTTTGCCAAGGGTTCCCAAGTCATCATTGTTCACAAGATCTAAACCCTAATTTCCTCTCCCACTGAGCTAGGGTTTTCTATGAAAAAGAGGAATTTGAGTAGAAGAGCCATAAGCTAGGTCATATCAGTAAGTATTAGGTCATTCCAACTCATACGATCATGTCGCCATCATTTTCCAGGAAATCATTCCAAGAATCAAGCCATTTGCCTCTCATAGGGCCAGTTTCTCTTCAAACTATGTTTCTGACCAAAAATAGATGAATTTTACAAATGTGAGAGAGGTTTTTGTCCATAATAGGTCCACTAAGAACAAAATCCTTCATATTTTACACAGGTGTCATGGTTTTATAGAAATGTCAAAAATATAAGTGCTACAAGAGGTTTGTTGCACTTCTGGAGTGACCTTGGGAAAATCAATTTTTCTCATAGCTGGGGTGTCCAAATGACTTTTGTGATGAGTCAAATGATAAATAGAGAGAGATAGAGTTCTAATGAGCTATCATGATCTCAATTGTGAGTTGAGGAAGGCCTCCAAAAGTTGCCTGCACTAGAACTTTGCATTTATGCACCCTCATTCAGCACGTTTTGAACAGTATTTGGAAAGTCAGCTTTTGACAAGGTAAATAAACTCCAATAAGAAAAAAAAAGGTATATTTGGAAATTAAACTTCAATATATTTCCTATGAGCTATCATGGGCTCAATTTGGACACTGAGAAGACCTCTAAAAGTGGTATGCAAAACAGTGTTGCAGTGGCATTACACTAATGTTTGGGCGCTACACTGATACCCAGCTGTGTTGCGCTAATGCTCGAAAAACATAGTTCATTTTACACTGGTGCTGCGCTAATAATCAGAGGCATTGTGCTAATTTTTGAGCGTTGCGCTAATGCCCAGTTTGGTCCATAAGCCTTGAAACTCAATCAAAGTGCCTCAAATCTTCATGCAAAGTTTCTTCAACACCTTTGACAAGTAAGTAACATATGAATTTCATCTCCTTGCTATCTTCAAAAGGATTTTCATGGTGATTTTGGTTTCTATGTGAAATTTGGAAGTTAAATAGGCTATAAACTCTAGATTCAGTCTTTGTTCCCATTTTTTGCAAATTTGGCACTCATAAACCTCACATTGTCTCCCTCCATCACTATAAACCCTACTTCTTCCCTACAACACCATATCACTCTTCCTATATCCCTTTTTCCTTAAAACCTAAGTCCTAGGCATCTCAATTTCCTAAGAAACCCTATCAACGCTGTAAATAAATTCTAATTACCAATTCCCTAAACATTTTGATCCCCTATCACCTCCCTGAGTTCAAAAACTCCTGCCCTAATCCACCTAAATTTTTATAACCCTATTCCTATTCCCTAGACCTATTTTTAGCCACCATTTTCATCTACCTCATCCCTAGGGTTTCAAAGCCTTCAAATTCAAGATGTCTGAAGAGGAGGACAGAGGTATCAGTGGGGAATATTCACCAAAGAAACTTTATCACGAAGGAGGGAAAATTAATAGATATGAACCAATAACCACAAGGGAACTCATGGCCTCTCCTCTCAATGTGCCTTATTTCAAACATGTTCGTTGCTTTGATTTTTGTGAGAGGGTGCAGCAGATTCAGTATCACCCTGTGTTGACAAGGTTGTTCATCACAAATCTTCATGATTGGCATGTCACTCTTGCTGGGGTCACTTTTACCATGTTCACTAGTGCTATTTCAGCTGCTACATGGATCCCTAATCTGGGAGAGAAATGGTTTAAAAAGGTAAAGATTGATCTGAGTTATTATGAGCCATACCTCAAACCTAGATATAAGGATGATAAGAAAATTGTTTTCCCTTTCTCTCATCTCCTTCACTGGTATGTCCCCATGATGAAAATAATCATGAAGTATATCACTTGTGAGTGGAGGTTTTCTCAACTTTATTCCTACTATATCCAACTCCTCATGCACTTCACTAGAGTTAGAATGCTTTATATACCTTAATATCTCTCCCAAAGCATTGAAAATATGGCATACATTGTACAAAGGAAGCATTATAATCATCAACTGCAAAGTATTTTTCACCATTCACTCATTAAGATGGTAAGAATGCATCAGCTTGAGCGAGAGAACATTTCATTGGACACATTAATTGCAAATGAAGTTTTCACTACCCCACCTAGTCATCATGAGCAGAGCATCCCTTCATCATCTCATCCTCCCATATCCACTTCTTCATCTCAGCCTGCTGCTCATAGATCATCACCTAGTCATACGCATTCACCTTATGTTGACCCTACTTCTTCACCTTTCTGTAATCCTTCACCATCATCACATCATGATACTGAAGCATCAAGCAGTGAAAGGGACATTGAGGCAACTTGGGCTAATGTGACTGATGTTGAGCCATTTCCCAAGAGCTATCAGAGAGGCCACAAGCATGTGTTTAATTCACTTGGAGTGAAAGGGACCATGCCTTCTTCATCAGCAAAATAGGGGGACAAGGACAAAGAAAATGCTAAAGAGCCAATCATCGAGGAGCAGGAAGACAAAAATGAAACAGAGCAGGAATTTCAGCTGATTGACCTTCATGAGGAGGATGAGGATAGAATCACCAGTGAATTAATCACAAGAAAAGAGGCAAATATTAGTGAATTTAAAGCTAATATTGATTGAGTAAAATATGTGATTGGTTTTCTTGAGCAAGAAAATCAACAACTGAAAAGCAAGTAGATTATCAGTGAGGTAAAGACCGGCAAAGCAAAGAAAGATGCAGAGAGGGCTAAAGACTTGTTCGAGGAGACCTTGGATAGATTTGGTGAGATTTATGATGAGGAGGATTAGCCTTATATACAGAGACCAAATACTGGAGGGATGAAAAGAGCTCTAGCCCTTGAGAGACAGAAAGAAGCTGAGTTGGCAGAGCAGCTCACTCCAAGTGAGCTGCATTCCATAGAGATTAGCAAGGATAGAGAGTCATGGCTAGATAGAGCCAATCTTAATATGAAGGGATTGCTAGAGAAGGTTAAGAAGGACAATGATATTTAGAGGAAAATGAAAAATCACTATGCCATGAGAAACAAAATTGCAAGGTCCAAGCTCAAAAGAGCCCATGCAAAAATTCAAGCTTTGATCGAAAAAAAGGAGAAGGAGATCTTAGACATAACTTTTGAGGTGTCTCTTCATGCCTCAAGCCCTTTATCAGCAATTGAACTCACCATTTTGGACAAATTTTGGCACATTTTTCACTTTAGTGCAATTGTTGGTTTTTTGGCAATTTTGGCACACAACCACACTGCCAAAAATGCAATGCCCTTGGCGCTGCGCTTTTTATTGGAGAATCTAATGGAAAAATGGTCACCACCATCATGTTCATAATAATCAGGACATAAACCCCAACAAGTTTCATAAAATGTGGAGGATAATTGGTCCCTCAAAAGTGCAAAAAACCACCAATTTTTCATGTTTTTGCCTCCTTTTTTACCTTGGCGCTGTGCTAATACGAGTATTTGGAAAATTGCTTTTTGACAAGACAGATGGGCACCATTTTGGAAAATGGAGGCATATTTGGAAACTAGACATAGAGTGATTTCCAATTAGCTATCCTAGAGCTGATTTGGATAATGGGAAGTCCTCCAAAAGTTGCTTGCAAGAGAGGCTATTTTTTCTGTCATGGCACTGCGCTTTTGCCAGGAAAATGCCATTTTCATCATCTTCAGCAAATTTTGACTTTTTATCTTGGGAAATGAGAAATTATTGATGCAAAAGGTCAAGATAAATTTAATTTTCATGTTTTTATTCTTATCTAGGGTAGATACATCAAATAAGTCCTCTAGAGTTCAAATGAATCAGTTTCCTCTCTTTTACAGGAAAATTGTTGAGTTTTCCTGGTCTTCAGATTCTTGTTTGGGAGTAGGTGAAACTGATCCCTATCTCATGGATTTGACTCCTTGAGTCTAGGAAGAGTATTTTTGAGGTATATATGATGTATTTTCTCATTAATTATAATGGTTGGACTCAGTTGGAGCTTTGGCATCTCAAGGACACAATTTTGTATCATTTTGGCTTGGACATTAATGATAAATTTGCAGCTATTTCATTGGGATCCATGTGGTATGAATGGTTTGGCATATTTTTTCCATTGTAATCATTTGTATGAATGTGTTTTAAACTCATAAACATTTTCATGTCTATGATATGCTTAATTTCAAGTTGAAAGGCATAATTCATGTTTTCATGCTCTATTTTGGGAAATTTTGCATAATTTGTCTATTTTCTTCAGTTTAGGGAGAATTCTTATTATATGCTCTTCCTAAATCCTCACTAGTCTCTTCATCTCACCATAATCATCCTTTAAATGTTAAAACCTTCTACCTACCTTGCCCCATATAACACCATGCAAATTTTGACCTAATTTCCTTGCCCTAGCTGTTTGACTCCTCTTGATCCAAGAAAACCCTACAAAAATCAAAAATCAAAAACCCTGAGCTACTATACCTAGCCTAAAATATTCTTCCCTCAGTAATTTTGACTGTGATCTATATGAAGAGAGCCCTCTCCTAGCCTAGTAGGGCTAGCTACTTGGCTAAGCATGGTTTTAGGTTACCTCAGGATTTCCTTTCTCACAATGAGGTTCAATTTGAGTGATAACACACCCTATGTGACATTAATTGTGCACTATTATTGGAAGAAATATTGAGAGGCTAGGGCTAGACAGATCGAGAGGATGGTATGCTCGAAGGACGTAGCGGATTTCAAGTGATATCTCCACATTTTTTTACCGTACATGTCATTAATAACAAAAGTGCCATCTTGTTCCTGATGTTTACGTGTCAATAATCTTTTATACATGTGTAATGATCTTAAATTGTTCATTTAATATTGTTTTTTAAAGATTATGCATGCTTTTCACTAACATCTAGAACATATATATGTTGTACAACTAGGATTTTGTGTTCGTTCTTTTTTTATTTATAAATTTCAGAGCACAAAGAGTTGCAGGGGGTTTTCACCCCACAGGATCTACTACAACTGAAGGATATCCGGGTAAGGTTTGAAACTTGTAGTTTCTAGTTTAGATCATAGAAGTTGGTTAAGTGAGTCCTTCTTGTAATTAAATGCCCCTGATCTATGAATTTTTATCAATCCAATACCTTTAGGGTAACATTTCCTGAAAGCAGGCATCTTAGTACAATATCATAATATTTTTTTCTAAGAGGAATGACATGAATAAATTTATTTTAGAACATTTCAAACGTAAATCTCTTTTTTTTTGTTTGATTGGTAGATGGTTCAGAGAAGTATCATGAATTAAGAAATGTTTTATATTTTCACATCTTGTATTTTTTGGTATAGGTATGTATAAAATGTGTTCTTGATTCATTTCAAATTCATTGTACCATCCTACTTCAAAACTATAACTTTGATCTTCCTCGGAGCAATATCCTTCTGCTTCAGCCAATAATTTACATAGACCATGTCCTCTTATGAATTTATATGGTTTAATTTCTAAATTATATTCTTGCAATGTAGTCATATGTCAGTTTTCTCTTGTTTCTCCTAAGTCTTTACGAACCGACAAATTTATATTTGCCAGGTGGGGAACTATCAGTTTAGTATGGGATTTCAATAAAAAACACTCTAAAGTGTTTAAATGATTTATAACAAACAAAATATTTCTTATCTATTTCTGGATAGTTTAATTCAACACATTCAAATCCATAACTCATAAATGAAATAGGAATTTCTGTATCTTTAGGATTATTTTGAAGAAGGACTGTTGCATAAGCGATATCAGATGAAAATGTAGAAAAAAAAAATTCTTTATCAAAATTTGGACTGATTAATGATGGAATAGTAGAAATGGCTTCTTTGATTTTTTGAAAAATATATTTTTCTAGATATCCCCATTTAAAAACATGATATTTTTTAATCATATCTTGCATTGGTCTAACTATTCCAGCAAAACTTGGAATAAATCTTAGAACAAAATTATTTTTTCCCAGAAAAGATTGAATAGATTTTTTTTATTATGAGGAAGAAAAATTTGCAAGATTTATTTGATTATATCTGTATAAATAAAAATACCTTCTTTAGAAACTACAAATCCCAATAATTTTCCATCAGTAAAAGAAAATATCATTTTTTTGGATTTAATGAGATTCCATATTTTTGACATATTCAAATATCTTTCTCAAATGATCAGCATAATGAATTATTTTCTTAGAATAAACTATGATATCATCCATATCGACCACAATAAATTTATTAAAAAGTCCATTAAAATAAATATCCATGGCTCTTTGAAAAGTAGCCCTAACATTGATGAATCCAAATAGCATCTTTTTATAAGAATACGTGCCCCATTTAGTTTGAAAAGTGGTTTTAATTTGATCTTCTGGTGCAACCAAAATATGATTATAACTACAAAATCCACAAGGAAGAGAAAACATTTCATATCTTGCAACTGATTGAAGAATTCATTCCATTGGAGGGACATGATAATTGCTTTTTCTAGATTATTTATTTAGATTTGGAAAATCAATGTAGATTCTAGTATGTTCGTTTTTATTTTGAAATGGAACTAAATTATATTCCCATTGTGAATGATTGACTGTAAAAATATTCTGAGCTTTTTAAATTTTATTCAGCTCTTCTTTAATCTGACCTTCAATTTTATCTGCTGAAAAGGTTGAGTGTCAGATTTCATTTCAATTACATGTTGTATGATTTTAGTATCGTAAAATTTCAAATCATCATAAGTCCAAGTGAAAACATCCTTGTATTTCTTGAATTTTTTAACAATTATGGATCTTTTTGTAGGTGTACAATTTCTTCCCAAATTAACATTTTGAGGTTCTTTTTTGGTTCCCAGATTAGAAACTTCAATTTTCATTGAAAAGTTATTGGTTTTACAATTTGTGCTTCCTTTGAATTTATTTTGAAAATCATATCAATTTTCCATTCGGACTATGGATGTTGGAATATAATTTTGATTTTTTGAATCATCCTCTAAGTCAGATTGCAATTGAGCAGTATGTTTATCTCCCTCAATAATACATTCTTTAAAATTATCTTCTATGGTTAAGAAATATTTGATTTGGTCAAGATAATCAAATACTCTCCAATGTTGAATATTGTCGGGAATTGAAGGTTTGAATAGAATTTTGACTCAAAAACATTATGGATAAAAGTTTTCAACTAGGAGTAGCTTTGATGGAACATGAGGAAGTAGAACAACATCAGAATTTTGAGAATGGGGTATATAATCTAACTCAAAGTTATCAAATTTAGAGCTAAGTCCCATGCTTCTTGTCTATAATTTTTCAAGATGTTGGATATGCATTGAATGATTTTATTGCATTGTTTTATAATACTTTCTGAATCACCTAAAACTTTGGTATTTTTTATATCCATTTCAATGGATTTTCGAATACCTTATAATAAATCCTTGTATTCATCTACATTATTTGTGAAAGGGAAATTCAATCTGCAAGAAAGAATACATTTATTCCCTTGTGAAAAAATTAAGACACATCCATTACCAACTCCTTCATTTGATTTAGATCCATCAAATAATAATTTACATCAATCAATATAATCAATTCTAAATATGGATGGAGCCTCTCTATAAGAAAGTTTCCTTGTATTTGAGGCTAGTACTTGGAGAAAGTTTAGGCATTCAATTTTATTTTATGATGCAGATGATTATTCAGATGAAAAATTACTAAGACATATATCAAATGTATAATTACATAATGAATATTCAGGATAATTTATTGGCTCATTGAAATTTTGAAGCTCGTTAATGGCCTGTTTCATGTGATGTTCACACTCAACCTTGACTTTATTTGGTTTACCATTTAAAGCTAACCATAAATGAGACCAACCCGTAGAAAAATAACCATGATTTTTTTCTGACCAATCTTGGCTAAGAATTAAACCATAAGATTCTGGAATATATGTGAAAACAATTTCAATGATCTAAAAAAAAATGGATTTGAGGCAATTTTGTTTAAAATATTTTTTATTTCTCTTAAAACTTCTACACTTGATCTATCCAACTGAAAAATTTGAGTACATGAGTTTGTAGGATTAAAATTTAATTTATGAACAACATATAATGGAATTTCATTAGATGAAGCCCTGGAATCAACTAAGAAATTATGTACATTATTGTTGCATATTTAAAAAGTTAATAAGAAAGGAGGAGTTTGAGAGAATGAGATATATGCAATCAAAGCTGAATTAATATTAAAAAAAAAAATAGATGGAGGTTTATTAAAATTATAATTTCTAGATGGATCGTTTGCTAGAGATTTTATCAATTTATCTCCTTCCTAAGTGAGTTTTGATAATTCAAATAAATAGATATTAGCTCTATTTTTCTTCATATCTTCAACGAAATCATAATCTAAATTCTTTTTGATAGGAAGAGCATTAGATGTAGAAGAATGCTTATCAAAAATTTGATTTTTCTTTGTTTGAGCCAGAGAATTGGGATTTGATGTGGATACTTGATTTGGAGAATCACTTTGACTTTTTGATCTAGTTTTTACAGTGTTAATTTCTTCTTCATCTTCAATAGAATCATTATAAATTAGTCTTCATAGAGAAGCATCCCATAAGACATTAATTTTACTAGATTCTTCTTATTTCTTGCTTTGATTCTTCGGTTGAATTTCTTTCTCACCTTCTATAAATAATTTAAACATTTTTATAAAAGCGAAACAATTTTTTTCAAAATGTTTATCATAATGAGCTCAAAAAAATCATCATGAACATAATCATCAATTTTGATTTAGTCTAGAGAATTTTGATTAGGATTGGGAGGTTGATCCCTTCTAAAAGGTATCCAAGGTTTTTTTAATACAGGAGTTTCAGAAAGGACATTTTTCGCATCTCTTATCTCATTAGACATTTTTAGGATTACCTTTTTAAAAGAGTGTAAATAAATGTTATATTTCTCTTTTTGTTTGTCAACTATTTTACTAGTTGAAGGCTTTTTAGAAGAAGATACTATTTTTTTTTCTTGTCCTATTGCATGTTTCACGACAATATTTAATATTTTTTCTTCAACATTTAAGGCCTCTTCCATGTTTAGGGCTAATGTGGATTCTTTTGGTCTAATAACAAAAAATGAGATATTAGAAGGAAGAGAAGTAGTATAGATCTCATTTAACACATCATCCTCTGTCCTCGAAGCTGCAAGAATTCTATTAAGGATATATAGAAATATTTGATTGATTCTCTCAAATCCATTTTTTTATTTGATAATTCAACAACTAAATCTTCTTTGGCTCTATCCTCTCCATACTTTTTGATAAATAAATTTTTAAAATATTCCCATGTTGTAATAGTTCCATAAACTATGGTGAATTACGAAGTATATGCTCTTCCTTCAAAAGTGAAAGGAAGCAATTTGCAAACTTGTTCTTTGTGTTTAACTACGCCTAACTTAAGAGATAACATGAATTGTTTAACATGTTCTTCGATAGTAATAGGACAATTGGGATTATAATTTGGAAGCCATATTTTAGAATGTTTAGGTAGAACATGTTGATCTCCTAAAAAAACAATAGGTCCAATGGATAGCCAGGGTTGACCTGCCATAGGTGAAATTGGAGAGGATTAACTTGAACTTGATGAATTAGGTGAAGGAAGCCCTTGAAAAGGACTTGAAGGAGGGATAATTAGAGGTGGAGGGACTGATAATTGAAAAACTAATGAAGTGGATGAAATTGGAACCTAAACCGAAGTAGTTGGGGAGGTTACTATTTGAGATAGGATTGGCTTCCTAATAAACTTCTTCCAAAGGGAACAGGGGGTTTGTAAAAGTTGTAAACTCAGATGAAGTTGTAGGAAGGGTTTTTGTTGATGGCCTAGGACTAGCTTCAGAATAGGATGATATTACAGGTTCGAACTCATGCCTGGGTCTTCCCCTTACATATATATCAAATAATATAGGGGATAAACCTGAGAATTTTCTTTGAGATTGAGTATAAATTGTATAAAATTGAATTTGGGGATGTATATATATGAACATATGATACCTCAACTGATTATTCTGGTGAGATTGTCGTTGTTGATGAAACATGTAAGGGCTTAGTTGGATGAAAAAATGTATATGAGGTCCTAATATTAGGTGATGTTATAGGATGAATATGATGAATAGGCTTATCTACCATACAATATCGAAGGTTCAAGCCCCCCTTCTAGTGCCAAATTGTTGACAAGAAAAAATATTCCTCATGCAACTAGTGATTATTTGCCCGATCAGAGTCCCAATTAAACTCTTTTTTCATTTAAATGCCCATATACTCTCCATAACAAAGAATCATTTTAATTTTTTAACTAAAACTAAAATTAAACTAAGTAATTATAATTAATCAAAGGAAAATATGTGATATTTTGTAATAATTTACAAAATATTAGCACAATCTGCTAGTATGATATGATCAATTTAAACAACATAAATCAAAGGATTTAAATGAACATAATACCATGTGAAATATCTTGTGATTTAACATTAAATCGAATTCAATTCCATAAAACCGAACATATAACTTTTGGGAACTTTTATGCAAAAACCTTCGAAAATATTTTTTTTCCAGGTCTTCCTATTCAAACAATGTTTTTGGCATTTTATGATATATATATATATATATATATATATATATATATATAACCTAAAGAAAATAAATGTAAACTTCTATCTTTCAAAGGAGAGAAATAGAATCCTATCTTTGAATATCATATTCCAATGGTCAAACAATAATGAATAAAATTAAAAAAATTCAATTCATGATGATAAAAGGATGTATATTGTAACATGCCATAAGAAATGTTAAACATAATAATAAAATATTCATTCAGGATTAAATATCACAAGTTATAGATCATTACCAGAGGCATCCATTAGGTAATTAAAATGATGTCCTGGAAGAAATATCATAGCTCATCACACATTAAAACTGAACGTGGTATTCAAAAATGTTGATACTTAAAAATTGATTAAAAAATACAATTTTGTAGTCTTCCCCATTTCTCATCCCTTGGAACCAAAGCAAAATGGTCTATAAATACTAAAAGAAAATAAGATAAAGTTTTGAAACAATAAAATCAACAAATTTTTTGAAAGTAAATGCTTAATTCTAAAAATATAAACTCTATCCTTATTCAATTGATATTTTCCTTATATGTAGGGAACCTTTCCTCATCTTCAAAATATTCATAGTTGATATTGAGAAATAAGTGGGGTGCATGAACTTTGATATTAGTTTCCCATTATGAATATACCTAGAAAACTATAAAGAAATGAATGGAAGGAAACTGATTAATTCTGATTTGGAAGCTGGAAATCAATCCTTGGAAATTTTTCTTTCTTTTATGATGATTTCAAATTTGGAAATAAGCTTGATTTGTTCAAAAGGAAGTTGTATAAATTTATAGAAAGTTATTTGTTTCCATACTTTAACCCTTTTCCTTCCACTTGGTCCTTGGTAACAATATCTTTTGTAGGCTGCTTTAATTCTCCTAGAATAGTTTCTTTGGGTGGCTTGAAGGAACCTGGAAGGTTAAATTCTTCTATAAAGTTTGTCCCTTTCTCCAATATTGTCAAACATTTTCCTTGTGATGTTTCTATCCATGTTCTAATATCTTTGGATTCATCTTCCCTATGGCTCAAGGACGTGATGCAGCAAAGTTACAAGTTTCAAAATACGTGTGAAACTATGGTTTTATGGGCCCACACAAACAGTGACCAATCAATGCGAATCACAACTTCGCAGGTTTATCAACTTACTTCCCTGCAAACTCCGCAACTTTAACAATTCTCGCAATATTGCGATTTATGTGATTTTGCAAATCGTAGCCAAATTCCCATTGCAACTAACAAACTTTAAAGCTTAAAAATAAAAGTGTTCCTCATATTATGTGATCTGCGATCTGCTTCACATCGCATCTAAAACCAAATCACTTATCGGGAAAGTCTTAACCATAAACACCAAACTTGCCGATGTACGATGGCCGATGCACGAACTTCAATGTTTGGATTGAATCAAAACTTAAATAAACATTTTTCAGAGAACTTCTGCAGTGTTTTTGTTGTTCGCACCGCCAATCGACCTTCTGTTGTACGATCAATGCGATATCCAATTTAACGGAGAAATAAAAATGAGCGGCTTAAACAAAATAGTCGACTTAAAATAAAAAACACTTGGAATTAATAAGAAATGAAAATACACAAAGTCGATTCCTTTTATGGCTGAATTTTACATTGCTTCTCCTCTATCACACCTCTCGCACACTTCTCTTACACTTATTGTATATATCTCTATTCTACCTATTCACACTTATATATATGTAACTAAAAGCGGTTCTCTTTGTCTTTTATTAGTTTTATGTTGAACCACTCTAACAAAGAATTTCTGTCGTATCTAAATGATATAATCTACTTGGCTTAATCTCCTCACAGGGTGAACCAATTTGCTAATTTTATTCCTATTTAATTTAAGAAATCAAAACAAACTAACCCCTTTCAATTAAAACTTAAAAAAATATTAATAATAAATTTTCCAATTTCGTTAGCCACAACATGTGAACACACAATCACATTGCTGGCTAAATCCAGATGCTCTTGCATGAGACTCCCAAGGAAGAAAAGATTGATCCATCAATGTTTCAGGATCTACATTAAACTTCCATAACTCTACTGTTGTCATCCAACTGGCATCTCCCATTGGTTGTCCTTTCCACTTGATTAGATACTAATAATATGTCTTTCCCCTGGTCTTCTTTGTTTCGCTTTTCTCTAGAATGGCTTCCACTTCTTTCTTTGATGTCTTTGGCATCTTTTCCTTCCAATTCAAAGTCTAGTCCTGCTCTTCTGTAGGTTCTTCTTGTAGTTCTTCTTTTTTTCATTTGTATGGGTGCAAATCTGCAACATTAAAGATGGGTGATATCCCAATTCCTGCTGGTAACTCAATCTCATAAGAATTTGAGGAAAAATTCCTCAAAATTATACATGGCCCTATCTTTTTCATTTTTAGTTTGTTATAAGCCCCGACTAGAAACCTTTCCTTCCTCAGATAAACCATGACTAAATCATCTACTTGAAACTCCCTTTCATTCATTTTCATATCAACTCTTTGTTTATACTTTTGGGTGTTTTTATATAAGCTCTACTTGCCATCTTCCTACAACTTCTGTATTTGTTCTGCAAATTCTTCAGCCTTTGCACTCCTTGTCTCTTGCTTGCTCAAATTTCTAAGTTCATACACACCTCCTTAATGCATTCCAAAAACAATTTGAAATGGACTCATCTTAGTACTCCAGTTAGGAGTATCATTATAGGAAAACTCAACTTGAGCAAGTGTTAAGTCCCAATTGCTTTGGATTTTTGTAAAACAAACTCTTTAATATGTTTCCATGCTCCTATTCACCACTTCAGTTTGTCCACTCATTTGAGGATGATAGGCTGAACTGAAACTGAGGTTTGTACCTAGCTTCTTCCATAGAGCCTGCAGAAGTTTCCTACGAACATTGTATCCTTGTCTAAAACAATACTCACAGGTAGTCCATGTAATATTATAACTTCAGTGAAAAATAAATTAGCAATGTGAGTTGCATCACTAGTTTTCTTACAAGCAATAAAATGAGCCATTTTAGAAAATGTATCTACAACAACAAAGATAGAATCATTTCCTCTTTGATTCTTTGGAAAATCTAAAAAAAAGTCCATGCTGATAGCATCCCAAGGTCTATTGGGTACTGCCAATGGCTAATATAATCCAGTTTTTTGGCTTCTTCCTTTGGCATGTTGACAACTTCTCAACAAACTTTTTGATATCAGTTTGTATTTTTGGCCAATAATAAAAATCACTTAATTGATTAAATGTTTTATCCTATCCAAAGTGTCCCTACAATCCTCCACTGTTTTTTTCCTTAATCTATTTTCCCTCATGGAGCTTAGGTATGTATTTAAATGATGTTCTTTTTCAACAACTTGAAATTCTGATATGTTGCTTCTATCCACTTAAATGGTTAGTTTCTCTCCTTTATTGTTTCAATGATTGGTGCATAGATCTGACTAAAACCTCTTATAAATTTCCTATAAAAACTTGCAAGACCATGAAAAATCCTTACCTCAAATACACTTCTTTGAGTTGGCCAATCCAGTTTGACCATGATCTTTTCTAGTTCCATCTTCAAGCCTTCTTCTGAGACTATAAATCCCAAGTAAATGGGCTCCTTCTTCATGAAACTACACTTCTTCAAATTTATAAACAATTTATCCTTTTGAAAAGTATTTAACATGAGCTTGACATGATCCAAATGCTCTTCCTTATTCTGACTAAAAATCATAATATCATAAAGATAGACTATCACAAAATTTCTTGCATACACTTTCAAGACCTCATTCATTAGTCTCATAAATGTGCTTGGTGCATTAGTGAGCCAAAAAGGCATCAATAACCACTCATACAACTCACTATTGGTCTTAAATGTAGTCTTCCATTCATCTCCTTCTCTAATACTTATTTGATGGTATCCACTCTTCAGATCTATTTTAGTAAAATACTTTGACCCACTTAAACAATCCATCAAATCATCTATGCATGGAAATGGAAATCTATAATTGATAGTGATCTTGTTTATGGATTGTGAATCAATACATGTGCCATTCACCTCCTTTATTTGGACTAAGAACGACTAGTACTGCACATGGGCTAAGGCTTTCTTTGATCAGTCCTTTATCTAATAACTCTTGTACCTATCTTCCAACTTCTTCATTCTCCCGAGGGGTCATTCTATATGCTGATTTGTTTGGTAAACTTGCACTAAGGTTTTTTATTTCCACTGGAAGATTGTCTAAATTTGTAGAAGTCAGAATTACCTTGGGTTTACCCATAATAAAAAAATGAATTTCTTTCTCCTTCTTGAATTCTTGCAATAATTCCTTTCCACTAATCAACATAAAATTATTCCTAGCTACTCTTTTTTCTGCTTCATCCTTCAAAGGTAGCAATGTGTGCTTCTTACCATCCTTCTCTATCATATAGGTATTCCTTTTGCCATCATGGATGGATTTTTTGTCAAATTTCCAATGCCTTCCCAATAATACATGGCACACGTCCATTAACATCACATCACACAATATGACATCCTTATATGTACCGATTTGTATCTCTACTTTTCATTGTTCTGTCACTAAAATCTGATGTCCCTTCTGTAGCCACGACACTCTGTAGGGAGTAGGGTGTACCATCTTAATCAACCCCAATTTCTCAACCATCTTCACGGAAACAAGATTGTTAGTGCTTCCACTTTCAATCACGACTTTGCAGCATTTTTCTTTAGACTTGCATACAATCCTGAATAATCTCTTCCTTTGAGTTGGCTCATTTGCTTCCTTCTCTGCCTTGAGCAATAATATTTTGAGAAATAAAGATTCTCCTGCCTCAAGTGGCTCTTCTTTTTTCATGACTTGAGTATTTTCTTCCTTCGCCTCAGCTACATTCACATTTCGCTGATTTGATGGTTTGTTATGAGGATAGTCCCATGATCCATGTCCCCATTCTCCACATGTGTAACACCAAATTTATCTTCCTCGGCCTCTACCTTTGGGTGCAAATATTCCTCTACCAAGGTCTCCTCTTTGTGGCAGTCTACTACTCGAACCTCCTACTTCATTCTAAGAGTGCTAAAATCTTGATCTGAAAGTTCCTCTTCCTCTTGCTAGAGTTTTACCTCTATTATTCTGACTTTGTTTCCTCAACATTTTCTCCTTTGCCTTCAAAGCTTCTTGGTAGGCATCCTCAATTGTATTCAGACTTAACAAACTGATTTCATTCTCTATATCATACCTTAAACCATTTATGTATCTGGCTAGTTTCTCCATATCATCTTTAGCATGTCCTGCTCTAATTCCCAGCTTGTAAAACTCCTCTGTATACTCCTTGACAATCATTCCTTTCTGTCTCAAATTCTACAACTGTTTGAAAAGATTCAATTGATAGTACTTTTGCATAAATTTTTTCTTTAATTTACTTACCATTTTATCCCATTGCTTAATCTTAGGCTTTCCCTTTCTAATTCTGGATGTCTTTAGTTCATCCCACCATATATATGCATGGCCATTCAACTTGGTAGCTACAAAATTTACCTTCTTATTATCTACAACCTCTTCCAAGTTGAAAGACTTATCCACTGAAGTGATCCAATCTATCAGCTCATCCACAATAAGGTTCCACTCATATGAATGAATCTCCATTCTTGTTTTTCCACTAATCTTTTCTAATATCTTGAAAAATTTAGCTTCCTTGATTTCTTCCTCTTCTTCTTACTCAGAAGATTCTTCTATTGCACTGACATCTCCTTCATTAGGTGTTCTCCTCTTAGCAGTCTCCATTGTCACCATCCTTGTAGGAATGTGCCGAATCTATTCTAGCAAAACCGCATTTGCTATAGGTCTTCCCCGACCTATGCCCGCTACTCTCCTGGGTGGCATATTTGCCACAATCCTTGAAAACATAACTCAGTTTTTGATCTGATACCAAATGATGCAGCAAAGCTTCAAATTTCAGAATACGCGCAGAACTGTGGTTTTATGGGCCCACACAGACATTGACCAATCAATGCGAATCACAACTTCGCAGGTTTATCAACTTACCTCCCCGCAAACTCTGAAACTTTAACAATTCTTGAAATATTTCGATTTATGCGATTTCGCAACTCATAGCCAAATTCCTATCACAACTCGCAACCTTTAATGTTTAACAATAAACATGTTCCTGATCTTATGTGAGCTGTGATATGCTTCGCATCACATCGCAAACCAAATCACTTACCGGGAAAGTCTTGACCATAAACACCAAAAATTTCCAATGTGCGATGGATGATGCACAGACTTCAAAGTTTGGCTCAAATCAAGACTTAAATAAACCTTTTTCAGAGAACTTCCATTTTGTCTTTGTTGTTTGTACCACCAATTGACCTTTTTTTGTGTGATCAATGCAATATCTAATTTAACAGAGAAACAACACTGAACGGTTTAAACCAGATAGTCGGCTTAAAATACAAAACACTTGGAATTAATCAGAAATGAAAATACATAGAGTCGAGTCCTTTTATGGCTGAATTTTACATTCCTTCTCCTCTCTGTCTACTCCTCTATCACACCTCTCATATACTTCCCTTAAAGTTATTCTATATATCTCTATTATACCTATTCACACTTATATATATCTACTTGAAATCAATTCTCTTTTTCTTTTATTAGATTTCTTTTGAGCCACTTTAACAAAAAATTTCTATCCTATCTAAATGATCTAATATACTTGGCTTAATCTCCTCACACGGAGAACCAATTTGCTAATTTTATTCCTATTTAATTTAAGAAATAAAAAAAAAACTAACTCCTTTCAATTAAAACTTAACAAAATATTAATAATCAAAATTTCCACCCTTTGTTAGCCACAACATGTGAACACACAATCACATTGCTGGCTAAATCCAGATGCTCCTGCATTAGGATGCAAGCATGAATATCTTATCTGTCTTTGAAACTTTTGGAATCTCATTAGATTTAAATTCATTTTCCTAGTCAAGAATAGACAAGATTTGTTTTTGATAGATTTGTCTTCTTCTGTTAGCAAATAAATCCTTTCATTTAAGTCTGCAATTTCTTGATAAAATCTTGAGATTTTACCCATCTTCTTATAGAAATTTTTTTGATTTTTCCTTAAAATTAAACAAATATGTAAATCTTTCTCTCTAAAATCTCTCATACTTTGTGTGCCTTCTTTATTTTTAAGGTATTTGATTTACTCTTTTAAAGTTGTGGTCATAATGTCAGAATTGCTATCAGATTCTTCCTTCAAGATACGAGTTTTCTCTTCATTCATTTTTCTTAATTCTCGAATGTGTTTTTCTTGTTTTGAATTTACCTCTTTCAATTCTTTTTTAAACTAATTCTCTATATTTTCTATTTCTACAACGAATCCTTGAATTAGAGTTGCATATTACTTCTGCCAATTATCTTCATTAAACAATTCACTTTTCTCCAATATTTCCTCTAAAACTTTCATTTTTTTGTAGTCTGTTATCATATGAGGTTGTAAGCTCATTCAAATGATATTGGTTGGAGTTAACAAAATATCCTACACCCTGAGAGGCTTCTTGGAATTTTTCTTTCACATCTCCTTTTTCCTGGCAGCTGAATTTGTACATAGTCTCTAAAGAATCATGCTTTATTTTTTTTGTTTTTCTTACCATTGATTTCGTTTGAGAATTGAAATAATAATCCGTCATAAAAGGAATTGTATATGGAACTGCCTCTAACTCAAAAATTGGTTTGAACAAAAATATTACCAAGGAATATTGATAGAAGTGGGCGTTATAGAGGTCTTAGGAGATGTATTTGAAATATTATCTATCTTTTTATGAGATTCCATTTTCTCCTTATTCTTCGTGGTGGTGGTTTCACCAGATATTTTCTTCTCTTTCTCCTCATCAACTTCCATTTCTTCGCCTGCTGTAGTTTCTATTTTTTTATGCTATTTTTCCTCAGGGTAATTAATCAAAATAATTTATTGTTCATTTTTTCTTTCCTTTTCTGTTACTGCACTTTCCTATAATTTTCTTTCCTACTTCTCTTCGAAATTTCTATCGGAGTGACCCCTGCTTCTTTACCTGTGACAACAACATCTTCTAATTTTTCAATTTCAACATTTTGTTCCTTTTGAGAGAAAAGAAAAGAATTTTAAGTTATTTTGTTGAAATTAAATTGAAAAAATTTAGAATATTTTAATTCTTAAAAATAAATGTTGATACGAAGACCTTTTTATTCTAATAAATTTTCAAACAATTTTTCTACAAAAATTTTAAACTCGTCTCTTATTTCAATGTCTAAAAATTTTCCCATTTTAATAGCCTGCTGGAACTCATCAATATCTATGAATTATCATCAAAGGGAGGCTCCTGATGAGTGAAATATCATCAAATGGTTCTAGCTTGTGCAGGGGCCCAAGTCAAGTTACAATCACGTGCCGTATGTCCAATGTTATGGCAATTGAAGCACTCTATCTTGTTCATGAATAAGAAATCATGACTTCTTGCAAAATTGCTTCAAGGAGATTGATGGGGACCATTATATTTGTCTTTGTGATATGCCCTACAATATTTTTCCATGTGCCCAAAGTTTGTACAAGAATAGAAATATCCAAGAAATATACTTTGGTACCTGGGAGATGAAGAGTTCCTTGAATTACTCTTGAAGTATTTTTTCCTTGGGATTATTTGATTATATTCATTGCCTTTTGTATTCTTGACACCATATGCAAGTCTCCTTAGATTATAATTTCTTCCGTTGTTGTCTTTATTCTTCTCCTTGCCTTTGTCGGAGCTGGGAGCATCAACATTTCTTTCTAGGTTTCTCACATCTTTGTTGTTTGAAGCATTATCATTCTTGTTTGAGGATTCACTTGCATAGCCAAGACCTGATTTATCAAGGGGATACCTTTGCTGACTTAGGATGTCATCTAGGGTTTGAGAACTTTTCATGTTTTTATGCAGCAATTCAACTTCCTTTTCAAGAAAGACAATTTATCCTTTCAAATTTTCACAATCTTTATCTTTCATAAGTAGTTGCTTCTTCATTTCTTCCATAATCCTTGGTTCTTCATGTGCTTCAATTTTAAGGGAGATGATATTTGATTTCATTATGAAGACTTTTTCATTCTCCTTTGTTATATTTCTCTCCATTTCTTATTTTATTCTTGTAGCTTCACATGTTTCAGCCTTGAGAAGATTGATTTCTGATTTTAGTTTCAAGATTTCTTCATCATTTTCGTCCAGTTGGCATATCATGGTGTTTCTCTCCTTTTATGCTTCATTAACTTGTAATTCTATGAATGCCAAAGTTTCCATCACCTTCTCATCTCCTTGCACTTTTTTCCTTGCTTCTTCTAGTTGAGATCTAAGAGAGGAGACCTCTTCCTTGTATTGACCAATCTCTGCTTCAAGATTGTTCAAGCTCTTAAGTCTTTGTTCAAGGTGGCTTGACAAAGTTTCTTCCCTTTTCTTTGCCTTATCCAATTGATTAGTCATAGATATGACTTCTTCATGATGCTTTCTTTTATTTTGATGAAATTCCTCTTTAAGTTTGGCGAGCTCCTTATCTCTTTCTTGTACTTGAAGCTCGACAAAGTCAACTTCCTTCCTTGTCTTGCCTTGGTTACCATCTTGCACTTTCTTCTTAAGTTCCTCATTTTCATTTTTCAAACTGTTAATCTCTTCCATGGAAGCCATAAGTTTATTGAAGAGATCTTCTTCAAAGTCTTCTTTGTTCTCTTCATCTTCTAGGTTTTCTTTAGTCTTGTTGTCATCTCTCTTATCTTTAGCTTCCTTGACGGATTCTGGACTTCTTTCTTGTTTTCGATCATCTTCTTGACTAGAGATCATTGTCAACGCTCCTTTTGAGTGAAGATCATGAAGTTTGTCCCATATGACTTTTGCTGACGAACATTTTTCAAAATTGGCCTTCACAGAATTTGGTAACCCATTCAAAATTGCCTTCATTGCTCTTGTATTTTACTCCTTGGATTCTTCGTCCATCGTGTCATTAGTAATCACTAATTTCCAAACTTCAATTCCTTGAGTTTTCAAGAAATTCCTCATTCTTGCCACCCATATATCAAAATTTCCATTGAACAATGGAGCCTTCACAAATTGATTTACTTCAATTTCAATGGTTGAGGAAAACACATATTTAGGATGATTGGAGACTTTATTCCTTGGCTTTGCCATTTGTGTTCTAATGATCAACCTTCAAGCTGTTAGGCTTTGAGTGAAGGTACTGGCTTTGATACCAATTGCTGGAAATATTGAGAGGGGCTGAATCAGTATTTCTTTTCAATTTTAATTTTACCAGTTAGATCACTTATATTTAGAACACAAAATGAACAATGATGGAATAGATACTTATATTAATTTCTTCTTTACAATAAGTAAAGTACAATAATGATATAGGGCTCCAACCCTAGATGAAGACTCCAATCTTCCAGGCTCCAACCTGTATTGTGCCAAGCACCAACTTGGTCTTTCTAAGGCTCCAACCTTGTCAATTTGGAGGCACCCTCAACCCTAGGGCTCCAACCCTATCTTCCAAGGCATCGATCTTGTCTCTTTGAGGCTCCAACCTCTTGGGCTCCAACCCTCAACTTCACTTCGTCAAAATGTTTTTGGTTATTTTTTATTCTTCACGGCTCCCAAAGTCTTCTTCAACGAGCCCTGTCACACTTAGTCTCCACGTCACATCATCAATGACAACCTTTTCTTCTTAGAAGGTGTCACCACTGCTCTTCATCGTACCCAAACAATTTCTCCAAGGTCATTCCATGATGAATTCAACAATGCATCATGATCTCCATGAATCTTCAGCTACAAGACACTCTACAAGGTTCTTCAATAAGGTCTGCAAGGTCAGCTCAAGATCGGCTACAACTTCTCAACAAGATGTTTGCATAAAATGTCCTTCAAAGGTGTCTTCAATATTCTTCATGATACCCAATCAAATCCTCCAAGTCACCTCATCATGACATCAATGATGCATCACGACCTTCAATATTATCTTCAAGATCACTCAAGAAATCTTCACCAAAATGTCTTCAAAAGATATTCAATGATGGTCCACAACTTCAAGGATGCTCATCAAGGAGGTGATAACATGTCTGCAAAAATTATGTTTTCTTCAAGACCTGCTTCTAGAGATGCTCCAATCAATGTTTTAAGAAGTGTCACAAGTTTTCTCCAACTAGATGTTAATAGGTAGGCTGCAAACTAATGTGACCACCTTTAAACAATATTCAAAAGATGAAATAGTTCCAAACCCACAACATGACTGTAATCTATGCCTCCTCCAGAAGTCCAAGCTTGAGGGAACACACAAAACTTCCAGATGACATCCTTCAACTAGTGATCCAAGACTTAAACTGATTAGCCTAAGGTCTATCCCCCACAGGCCCGCAATACCATAAGATGTTTCCACAGGTGTATATCTGAGCTTCCAATAAGGGCAGCAATCCGAACTGCTAGTCTGAGGCTTTTCTGAAATCTTCCTAGCACTGGACTGAGTTGTAGCTCTGTTTTATGTCTTCAATTCTGATTTTCGTAGTTCACTATTTAGGGCTTCCTGTGCCACTGTAACAACCCTCAACTCAGCCTTAAAAATATTTGAACTTTTTCACCATCCTTCTTCCCTTTTACCCTTGTACTTGGCCTCCATCTAGACTATTATTACAGACTTTGCATGGCCCAAAACTTCCCTAAACTAAGGTTTTTTTCATCACATCCAAAATGCAGATGCTTAGCACTATTCCTCAATTCTGAAGCCTCCAAAACATAGGTCCAAATTTTCCACAAATAAATATGCCCAAAACAGAGATATACCTTGGCCTCCTTGTTGTGTTTTTCCTTCACTCTGAAATATTCACTGAATTCTGTGTTTCTTCACCGAATTTTTGGCTTAGAAATGAATGAGCACAGATTTATATATATAGTTTTTTTTCCTATGAAGGGACATGTGCATTGGAAGAAAGGCCGACTTTATATGACTTCATAGGTCGGCTTGACTGCAAATATATATATATTTTTATCTTAAAAATTCAATTTCTCACAAACTATTAGGAGTTTCGGGGCAAGTAAAGGCTCATTGGAAAGGAAAAAATATGCTCTAAAATATGGTGTAGGAGTAAATTTGGAAGGATTCCTCTAAGGTGGTAATTTTTTTTTTCTTTGTGACTGTCCTTTATTTTTCTGTGCAGAAAGTGAATAGGACAACATGGCTTCTCTTTTGTTTTTCTTTTGCATTGTTTGGCTTATCAGTTATAGGATCATAGTGTCATCATGTAGGAAATCCATGTCATCATGATACTATCCAGCATCCATATCATCATGAAGGTATAACATTATGTATTCAATAATAGTGCAGTAATATGTCATAGTGCAACATCATTAAGAAAGTTTTGAGGTAGTCTTCCAGCCATCAAATGAGATCTTCCACATCATCATCTAGTCTTACAACCTTCATCAAGTGTATGACTTCATCAAGTATCATACAAGTGTATGACATTGTCATATGTCATCATCAAGTATCATCCAAGTGTATCACATCATTGGTTAAGATCTAGATCATCAAGTGCATGCAACATTAGATCAAGTACTTAGGGATTCCTTCATTAGTGTTTTGACTTCTTCGTGACTTGAAATCTTCATTGATAGTATCCTAGTCATCTAAGAGTCATTGCATCATCATCTGGAGCCAGGTATCTCAAGAATATTGACATTTCGATCAATGGCACATTGACATCAATGACAACCTTGATTAACATATAGGAAAATAATTCCTCCACAAACCAATGACTAATGGAATCTAGGCCTTCTTTCATATTTTGACTAATTCTTGGAGGTTTATTTCCAAACAGGATTTCAAAGAAAGGAAACAAGGAAAAAATGGAAAATATCATCAAAATGAAATTTAAAATTTGACTCCCACAACATAGGAGCATAATTTTGCATCGGTAGTTGTTGATGAGATGGGTAATTCCATTTCATGAGTGGGAATGGAACTGAGGTAATCAAAACATATATAAGATAGGAAGAAATATAGAAAAGGTTTTTGTATCTAGGGGATATGCTACTGAAAACTTAAAGAATCAGTGATATTCTATGACAAAATATCAATCCAATTTAGATGTTTCCCCTCATTTAAAATTATGTGGATTATTGGAATCCGTTTGATTTTTCAATGTTCAGGATCTTGTTTCCCATATAATTTGCATAGCATTTTGATAAGAAATATTATGGGTTTCTTAAAAATATATTTGGGATACTTCTTATTTTCTCTGAACTTGAATCCTTGATCTTCTTCCCTTAACCAATTTCAATCACCCTGTCATAATTATCTCCACATTTCTTGAGGACATTGTTTCACAAATTCTTAGGGAAATCGACATTAAGGTGGATTTATTGGGGACTGAACTTATATATGGCCGATAGGACTTCAGTTTTCTGTGATACTATGATAATCTTGTCATGGTTTGATATTGTTTGGGTTGAAATATTAGCACGAGAAAAAATCCATGAAACCATTTCACAATAAGGAAAAGTTTTGGCTCTAGCTGCTACTTTGTGTAACTTATTTTCTATTATTAATTCAAATTGATTATTCTTTCTTTGAGAAGACCTTGTGTTTACTAGCAATCCTCTTCCTTGAAAGAAATCAAATTTTTCCTACCATTTCATCACACCTTGCTTTTGTGTGCTATAAGTCAAGTTTGAGATGAGGAATGGGTTGAATCTAAACTCCCACGGTTGTGGATTCTCCATTTCTTTAATTTTTTCCCTAATATGGTCCATTTGTTGTTTCTATGTTGGATATTTTTCTTTTTTCCCCATTCTATGACATGTCAACAAAAAATAGAGCATATATCAACTTCTCCTATTTAAAATTTAAAATTGAATTAATAATTACACATAATATCATCTTGTTTACACATAATTTTTGTAACTGATATTGTATTTTCTGAATTGAAAATCTTCTCTGAACTAGGAATAAGAAAAGTGCATGCGGGAGAATACTCTAAGAAATTATGATATTTTTTTTAGAAATTCGAGAAATTCATCAATTAATATTTTCATTAATTTTCCGTAGAGAAATCCAACTATTTATTTCCGTGAAGCGATAAAGGATCGGAGAAATTTATTATTTATTTAATAGGAAAATCAATTAAGCGTGAAAAGAAATAATTTCAAAATCCATTTCAAAATGTGAACTACACACAAATCAAGAAAAAAAAATTATTCAGATAGTCGTAAAGTTAGGAGGTTGGATGGTCGGGAAGTTTCTAGTTAATTTTTATTGATTTCATCCTGACCCCCACTACACAATAGTCAAGTTTTGTATTCAAGATGGATAGTCGGATGGTCTAGTAATCTCATAACGTATTTACAAAGTTTTTTTTTATAGTTGGCCTGACCTGCTAGTAGGGATGTCAGACATTCAGGAAGTCAAGCATTTTTGTAGTTTTATTTAAAAATAATTTTAGATATCTGACCTTCGACCTAAAACTTTTTTTTTTTGTTATTATGAAATACAATAAAAAAAAATTAAGGTCTTTTACTTTTTACGTATTATTTATTTTTCATATCTACAAAAAAAATTAAGGTTGTTGTAAACTTGACAACATGGATGCAAGGATTATTTCTTGTAGGAAACCCATTAAATTCTATACTGGTACAATACAAATTCGATGACATGCAAAGTGATATATAATTAGAATTTGGAGGGGAAGAGGAGAAACTCACAAGAGTATTTTAACATTCTAAGAATTGCGACCTGACTAAGGCTATAAATCACTTTTTTAGATAAATTATTTTAGTTTCAGCGATAGGTAGAAAACTCGAACATAGACATGAATTACAAGATCTATGGCTGAATGAAATACTAAGTTGTGTAGTGATGAAGATGAAGATTGATTTTTTCTTTTTCTTCTCTCCTGCTTATATATTTCCTCAAGATATATTTCCACATGGTTATGAAAGTCCATTACATTAAAATGAGTTCATGCCACCCAGTCAAAAGACACACTCCTTGTCCTTTTTTTTTCCAGATTTGAATATTCTGAGTACAGTTGGAAGGATTTGGCCTTAACCTATTAGACTATTCAGCGAGATGACAATAGATTGAAAACTTCATAGTAATTGGAGCATTTTGTGCCAGCCCCTTGAACCCTATAGTAGGATTGAAATGTATTAGTTTTTAAATTCATTCAATGGAAAATTTTATGGAATAAATGATGGCCAACCCACCGTTGGTGGGGATCGATCTTGTATGTTGTGGTTCATAGAGAAAAGGTGTTAGGGCCCACCTCACCAAATTTTGTTTTATTTATTATGTCAATTCATAAGAGTGACATCTATGATTCAATTTTTTGTATTATTTCTATTCATACAAATTTGTTTCTAAAAATCCATGTATTTTCCATAATTGACCTTATGTTTTTAATTTTCCTAGATAATAATATGAGAATAGCCGCCACATCAGGGCTACAAAGCTCTATGTGGTAGGGAGATATTAATGTGGTGGATGGAAAGATCATCTAGGAATAACACGTACACATGAAATATTATTCCACAAATATTTGACAAATCTCCCATTAGGGTTATTAGGATGAGAAACCAATCATAGCTAGAGTCTCGAGACCAGTTCCCTATTAAACGGGTAATGATTTGGATGCAATTTGTATTTTAAAATGATGATATTTGCAACATCACATGATATGTTAGGTACTTTGTTGTGTGAAACTTTTTTCCATATGCCTTGGGTTCAAAAAATCACAGATATCCTCCCATGGATGCTCCGATACCAGTGAAATGAATAATGGTTCCAGTCTTGATTTTAGTTGCATTAACTATCCATGCCCAGCCCCATTAATGGAGGAGAATCACAATAAATTATCCCTATATAATATCCTGAATTCCCCCTTTGTTAATAACCAAGTAGAATAAGTGAATTTTCGGGAGAAATTGTGAGGGTAGAACTAATTTTATTGATAGCTCTAGTGTGAGTAATTTGTCCTTCAAACTGGACTTTGAACAAATCGTTCCTCAGTGAATAGTTTCACATTAAAGCCTTGAGATTAAAATGGGGAATTTTGACTTATATTTATCCCACATTACCTAATTTAAATTAATGAATAGAAATGCAGTATTTATATAATTTTTGTATACCTAGTATTTTTATTTAATATGTTGTGCCTTCAATTAATGGCCACAAGAGGAGTTCAAGATTTGATACGTCTCGAGTTTCAATATATAGATTATTTGTTTCATTATGATGTGTGCATCTCGTAATTTTATGACTGGTGGATTATTTGTTAATTAATCCTTTGGGATTTTGTATATAGCTAGGATGGAATTAGTTAGGACATTGATTAGTTGTTTCTCACATTTATAGTTATGGAGACATAATTTTCTCCCTCTGATTTTGTTTGTATAAATACCAATTTTTTATAAATAATAGATCAAAGAATACCATAATTTTTATCATGAATTTATCTAGGCCTATTTAACAGTGCTATAAGAGCATGAGACTTAGAAAGCGTTCAAATGATGAACCATTGTTCTGATGGATCACCTTGGTGAAGAAATCCATGTTGATTAATAACGATTGGTTAAGAACCCTAAGATCCTGACAAATGTGGTGAGTTCCTTTGGTGAAGTAATGAGGTAATTTGGCGATTGAGAGCCCCACACAATACCACAGTGGTATTAAAAACCATCCTTGGTGGTTTTTGAAATTGAGGAGAGTTCCCTTGAAATAATTGTGAGTAGTAGATCACAATTTGTGAAACCACCTTCTAGGACTGATTTTTCCATTAACGTTTGATATACTATGTGTTGTCACTCACCATTGGATACAATGGAGCTACCTTGTGTCGTTGATTTGGTTTGACTATTACATGAATACGAGACCACTACTCTCAATATTATGTGCCTCTGATTGGTTGAGATTTTATCCACATCATTGCTCAAGAGTTGGTCCAAGACATTGATCGTGCTTGTATATCATGCACCTGCAGGACCACCTCCACCGTTAACAACAAATTGATCCAAACCGTTGATTTTAGAGTGTTTGTTTTACTATTTTTTACAATTTTTGACTATAGTGAATGCTTATATTTTTATTTTCTATAGAAGAGGAGAAGGAGAAATTTCATTTTCAATCGTGTTGCTTGAGTTAATTTGATAATTTAAAATTTTACCTAGTTGAGATAGAACATGTTAATATGTCATTCCAAAGGAAATTTATCAGAGATAGTAGTTTTTTTAGAAATTTTTCATGTTCTAACTGTTGAGTTTGTCTGCAAAAATGAATTCTCTAGTTTCTCTATTTGGTGTTGTTCTTTCTCAAAAGGAAAATTATCAGGAGTGGTATAGAAAAATTAAAAATACACTTATTTTTAATGATCTGTGGGATGGCGTTTGTGAAGGAAAATATAAAAATAAACTAGATCCAACTAATGAGGAAAATCAACTAGAAATCTAGGAGAGTAAACATAAAAAGGCTTATGTGTTAATATCTACTTCAGTAGGCAGACACATTATTCAAATTAAAACAACATATGAAGCAATAATAAAATTTAAAGAAATTTATGATTCAGATTCATAATTGGAGATAATTGAGTTAGTATTGAAGTTGTTTAATCTAGAGATGAACGATAATGCCCCTTTGAAACTTCCTTATGAAATTAAAACCGTCAATCATGGAATTTCATATACTAGCGTTAAGGTTTATCTACAACTTATTGCCTTTATAAATGCCCTATACCATGTTTATTCACAGTAATAGAATCTCTCCAAGCTAGTGGATACTTAAAATATCTATAATTTGATAAATTAGTAGGAAAATTTGCAAAAATAAAAAAGGATTTTGGCAAGAAGGAACCCCTACCAAATCCTAATGCTTAAACTTTATGCCTTGCTCAAAAATATCGAAAGCCTCAAGATTAATCTTCCAGAAGTAATAAGAGTGGCAGAGGTCTTGGTAGGAGGAATTATAGAGGCAGGGGGGGGGGGGGGGGGGGAAAAATCTGGGGGATAGACAACAAAAGAATAAATAACGAAGAAATTTTACCAATAAACCAACTATCAAACTTTTTAGATGTGGTCAAATTGGACATGCTGCTACTAATTGTAGAATTTCTTGGTAGAAAGTTAGTCAAAAGAGAGAACAAATGAATGAAAAGAAGAATCAACCACCACCATATATAGGAAAATATTCTTAGAATGCATATTATGTTGTTGTACATTATAAATTTAACATGGATGATGTCTTTAACACCTCATTTTATTCATGGCATGGAAGTTGGATCTTAGACACATGTGGCACTTTTCATATGGCCTTTAGGAGAGACTTGTTTGAAAAATTCAATAATCACATTAATGGAGTAGTTAATTTTGCTTATAAATCTCAAGTTAAATATTTGGGGATTGTATTTATTAAATTAAAAATCTATATGTTTACAAATTACATTTTACATGACGTTTTTTACATCCCACAATTTCAGAGGAATTTATTGTCTCTTATACAGATTAGACCACAGAGACATTCAATATACATATTTGATGGTACAATGGACATTTTAAGAGTAGATGATATAGATACTATTATGATTGGTGTGGAAGAAGACAAACTCTTAAAATTTAAAATAGTGTCATCGATTGCATTAAATATGTTATGAAACCAACTCCAAAAATGGAAGAAAAGATAGATCAATGACTTAGAAATCAGCCACTTCGAGGGGGAAAACTCCAATACATTACATAAATTAACAATTATTCGATGATACAAATGAAAAAACCTTCTTATATATATATATAAGAGTCCATGGGGTCACAATATAATCCTAGCCGACCTAACAATAATAATTTAAGGGCACAATAATAAAAATATTGGGGTTACAGGGGTACAAAAATAACAATAAGGGGGTTACAATAACAAAAATAAGGGACTATACTAGTAATATAGGGACCTAACATGCCCCTCTCCTTCAAAAGAGTGTTGTCCTCAACGCTTGAGTAGCTCCAGATGCTTCTGTATGAAATTCTCATTCTCTCATGTAGAATCTTCAGTGGGTAAGTTCTTCCACTTGATTTCGTAGCTGTCGAGTCCTTGTTTTCATGACTGCTTCAGGTTCCAATATGAATTTTCCTTCCTCATAAAGTTATGGCAATATTTTTTGAACTAGAATTTTGTCCCCTATAACCTTATTTAAGCATGAAACATGGAAAACTGGATGCACTCGTAAAGAAGCAGGAAGCTCCAATTTGTATGCCATAGTACCAATCTTTTGCAACACCTTGTAAGGATCATAGTACTTTGGTGATAATTTATTATCCTTCTTAGCTTGCTTGAGGGAAATTTGCTTATATGGTTGTAGTTGTAAGAATACCTAGTATCCTACATAAAAAAATCTCTCACTGCAATGTTGATCTGCCTATTGTTTCATTCGATTTTGTGCCAAATTTAGGTTATCCTTTAAGAGTTGGAGAAATTCTTGTTGATGCTCGATGTGATCTTCCACTGCTTGAACCTTAGAATTTTCTCTTAAAGAATATGTGATGGATGGTGGATGATATCCATAAATTTCCATAAATGGGGTCATTTTTTCTACAGTATGGAAGGAAGTGTTATACCACCATTCAACGAGAGGTAACCACTTGACCCATTGTGTTTGCTTATCAGATACAAAAAAATGAAGATATCCTCCCTAAAATTTATTCACTATCTCCATTTGACCATTGGTTTGAGTATGATAATATGAGCTATGAGCTAGTTGAGTACCCAAACAAGAAAATAATTTCGTCCAAAAATTTCCAGTAAAAATGGGATCTCTGTCACTTACAATAATCTTTGGGTTTCAATGTAGATTTTGAATTGTTTCCATAAATGCAGTAGCAACTATACTTTATTTAAATGGATGAGATAATGCACAAAAGTGTGCATACATGGTAAGTCTATCAACTACAACCATGATTACACTCTTTCCTTTGGACTTAGGTAAACCTATGATAAAATCCATTGAAATATCCTCCCAACATTGACTTGGAATGGATAAAGGTTGTAGAAGACCTGGGGGGTCTTAATTGTCTCAACTTTATTTTGCTGGAAAACCAAACATTCCTCCACAAACTTTTAAATATCAAATTTAAGGCCATCCTAAAAAAATTCTATCTTCACCCTATGGTAAGTTTTTGAAAATCCTCAGTGTCCTCCTAAAGGAGAAGTGTGCAATTCCAAAAGAATATTTTGTCTTAGTTGGGAATTCTTGCAAATATATAAGCGACCTTTGTACCATAAGGAATCATTTTTGCAACTAAGTGTATCATATGTACTAGGATTTTGCTGCAACGTTTGAATGAGTGTCCACACTTCTTCGTCCTTCTTCCATTAATCCCTTGCTTCGGTTATCCAATCTCGTTGGATAATAGAAATGGCACAAAGTAATGCTTCCACCTCTTCATACTTTCTTGAGAGTGCATCTGGCAAAAACTTTGTGACCCATTTTTTCTACTCTTCTGAAGATATTCTTTGTTCCAAATTTTTTTTAAGACTATCATGATCAGTTTTTACCCTGAAGTGCCTTCCCATTAGGTAAGGTCGCCATTTATTTAATGCATGTAGTATTGCCAAAATTTCCTTCTCATAAATAGCTTTCTGTAAATACTTACGTTTTATTGGACAACTTTCAAAAGAAATGGGTCTTCCTTCTTGCATTAAAACAATACCAATTCCATTTACTGATGCATCACATTCCACAATAGGGTTTTGTGAAGTCAGGCGTAGCTAAGACCGGTGATAGGAACACTGCCTCTTTAAGATGTTCAAAGGCCTTAGTTGCTTTAGGAGTCCATGAAAATGCATGTTTCTTCAATAATGTTGTTACAGGTGTTTCTATTCTCCCATAATTCTTAAAAAAATTGCGATAATACCCTGTTAATGCAAGAAATCCTTGCAACTGCTTTATGGTTGTGGGGAATTTCCATTCCTTAATGGCTTTAATTTTTTTAGGGTCTACTTTAACACCCTCGTGAGATAAAATATGACCCAGATATTCCACCTCTTGTACTCCAAAGAAACTTTTGGATGTTTTTGCATATAATTCTTTCTCCTCCAATAGTTTGAGAACCCTCTCAACATGTTGAACATGACCTTTCCAAGATCTGTTGTAGATTATTATGTCATCAAAAAATACTAGCACAAATTTTCTAAGGAAGGGTTTGAAAATGGAATTCATCAACCCTTGAAATGTAGAAGGTGCATTGGTAAGGCCAAAAGGCATGACATGAAATTCATAATGACCCTCATGAGTTTGAAATGTTGTTTTTGGAATATCTTCAGTCTTCATTCTAATTTGATGATATCCTGAACGAAGATCCAACTTGGTAAAATAAATTTCTCCATGTAATTCATCCAATAATTCATCAATCACATGAATGGGAAATTTATCTTTAATAATGAGCTTATTGAGCTCCCTATAATCTGAACACATGCACCATGATCCATCCTTCTTGTGCGCCAATACTACTGGAGCAGAGAGAGAACTTTTACTAGGTTGAATTATACCAGTGTCTAACATTTCTACAATCATATGTTCAATTTCGCTCTTTTGGACATAAGGATATCTCTAAGGCCTGATGTTTTGAGGAACATTTCCTGGAATCAAATGAATAGCATGATCATGATCATGAATAGGTGGGATTCCTTTGGGAGTTTCAAACACCTTGGAATGATTGTCCAAGACTTTTTGGAGATCTAGAGAAATAGATGATTTTGATGTTGGAACTTCTAGTGAGAATAATTGTGCAATTACACCTCATTTTTGTTTCTTCAAAAGCTTTGTCATGAAATTAGAGCTTATTATATTTCCCGGCTTCCCTGCGACACCCCGTAATTCAATTTCCTTTCCTTCAGAAAAAAATTTCAAGAAAATTTCAAGAAAATTAAAAGCTATCGTCCCCAAATATTGTAACCATTGTACTTATAGTACAACATCAGCACCTCCCATTGGAATGGAAAGCATTAGACTATTAAATACATATTCCCCCATGGTTAGCTTGATATTATGGCATTTTCCATAGAAATTTATAGTTCCTCCATTTGCAACTATCACTTGACATTCTGGTGTTGGGTATATGAAACAATTCAATTCCTTGGCTACCTTACAATGAATAAAATTATGGGTACTACCCAAATCAATCAACACTATTACCTTTTTCTTCTTGATATGTCCTTCTATCTTGAGATTTTGAGGAGTGGTATTTCCTACCAATGCATTGCATGATATGGTCAGACTCATTTCTTCTTCTTCTTCTTCTAGGGTTGGTTCCTGGTGTATATCCTCTTCTTTTGAAGTTTCTTGTTCATTTTATTCCTCCTCTTCATAATCTATGTAAAATAATTTCTTCTCAGCATACTTATGACCTTTAGTGTATTTGATATCACAACCGTAGCAAAGCCCTTCTGCTCTTTTTTCTTCCAATTGTTTTGGTGTCAACCTTGTAGGTTGTGGAAGTCTAGGAGTAGCAACACTTCCATCTTTATAGATGTGAGTGGTAGGTTTCCTTGTCACCATAATTTTGCGTTCAATTTTTCTTTCCAACCTGAATGCCTTCTCCAATGAATCAAGTTCAAAAAAATGAACTTCATGTTAGATGTTATCCTTTAAATTCCCTATGAAGACATCAATCCTATTGTCCTCTAGAATATCAGTTACCCTTATATTCAATTTTTGCAAGTCCTCAATATGCTCCCCCACTAAACCCTTTTGTTTGAGATTTATCAATTGGCTAAAAAAGGTGTTTCTCTTTGTATCCTCATATTGTGCCATCATTTCCTCCATAAAAATTGAGCAAGTGACAATTTTTTTACGGGAGCAAAGGCATAGATACGATACAAATGTATTTTTTTCTAAATGTAAAGTTGCAATGCGTACCTTTTGTGTGTTTTGCACATTATTGAGATCAAAATATTTCTGCATCTGTAGTATCCATGTTAAGAGATCCTTGCCATCAAACTTCCGAATATCCATCTTCCGAATATGGTGGTTCTTCCATCCAACATTTATTTTATTCTCATCATGATTTTCCTCTACTATATTTTCGCCATGAGGAAACATTTCTTGTATCAACTTTGTCAAGTCTTCCATGTCCGATTTTAGATCATTCTTCATGTTTTCCATGTTGTCTTCCATTTTTTCTTCCATGTCATTCATATTAGCTTTCATGCCAACTTCCATGCCATCTATCTTAGCTTCCATGCATTTCTTCAAAACATCGATATTAGCTTCCATGCCCTTATTCAAACCATCCACCTTAGCTTCCACACCTTTATTCAAAACATCCATTTAATTTTTTGTTTCTCTTTGCGAGAGCGAAATTTGGTGCACTTGCTCTTGTATTTTTGATATATCATGTTGCACTTCTTCATCCTCATGAGTCATAGTAGAGTATTAGGCCTTAATGGGTGTTAAATTCTTTTTAGTGAGAATTTTAGAACCCAACACTGATATCTATGCTTTAATATTCTCTTGTAATTACTTCAAATAAAATTTTCAAACAAGACATATGCAATTTGAAAACAAATACACACATTTTTCTTTATTTTGAGGAGCTCGATATTGAAACTAAATTATCTCTGTGATTTCAGATCTTCAATATCTAAAATTCTGTCTTGTAGTAGCCCTCTAAATCTTCTTTCCAATGCCACAGGTCTGACTTGATTTGGATTATTCAAGGAAAATCTATGCCAGATCTCCCACAATGACCTAATTTTTGACTGGTTCAGTAGAGCCAACATGTACGGTGTGACACGTGTCATTGTTTCCTCCTTCGGCTCTGAAATTGATACACAAGAAACTAAAGTCTGTGTAATTGTGGCCACTTTTTATAGAATTCAAATCCGATGCTCAGAGAGAGTTATGATGCTTTTCTCATGGTCACCTGTTTAAGATGAAATTCAATAGCGTGAAAGAACCCTAAATTCCACAGATCCTATCTCCGCAAATATTGCGAATCGAGATCTAAAATGTTTACAAGACATTCCTCAGGATTTCGGCTTCTCTCTGTAAAAGATTTAGATTCTGAAACTTTGTAGAAAAAGAGTTATAGTAGAAATTCCTAGATGACCTATTTAGGTGAAATTCGGGAGCCTGAAAAAAACCCTAACTTCAACAGATCATATATTTGAAAAAATTGTGAACAAAGATTTGAAATTTTTACACGACGTTCCTCAAGATTCTACTTTTCTCTGTAACAATTTCAGCTTGTTAACCTTCATAGAAAAATAATTATAGCTAAATTGCCACGATGACCTGTTTGGAGTAGCGAAACCATAGAATCCAAAGCTCTGAAACAATTTTTTATGAAACCAGCTCCAAAATAGAAGAAAATATAGATTAGCGCCTTATAAATCATCCACTTTGAGGGGGAAACCTCCAACACATTACATAAATTAACAATTCTTTGATGATACAAATGACAAAATCTCTCTCCAGATATAGGATTCCATGGTGTCACAATATAATCCTAGCTGACCTAACAATAATAATTTAAGGGAACAATAATAACAATATTTGGGTTACAGGGGTACAACATTAAAAATAAGGGTGTTACACTAACAACAATAAGGGACTATACTGTGTAGAGAAGTTTTCCGGTTTAATCGCATCCATTCTTGTTGATTTCGACGTTTCAAACCTAGCCAACGAGGTTCATTATCAGGAACTATACTATTAATATAGAGACCTAAAAAAATACTACTCATTCAATCCAGCAAAATGATAACCCAACCAACGAGGTTCATCTCCAAGGGACTATACTATTAATATAGAGACCTAACAAAATACTACTCATTCAATCCAGAAAAATGATAATGTTTCTTCAAGTTTATTATGGCATGCTCATTTTGATCATATAAATTATGAAAATATAAGAATTATGAGACAAGACAGAATTAAAGGGCTTCCAATAATTCTAAGAAAGCGTAAACCATGTAATGCTTGTATTTTGGGAAAGCATTGTAAAAACATTTTCATAGTTCTACTTCTAAAACTTCCATAGAATTAGTTCATATACATTCAGATTTATGTGAGCCTATGCTTATTGCAACTGCAAATGGTAATAAATATATATTGACATTCATTGATGATTATTCGAGGATGTGTTGGGTCTATCTCTTAAGAGAAAAATCACAAGTTTTTAATGTGTTTAAAAAATTTCCTCCCTTGATTAAAAATGAAACTCAACTTAATATAGACATTATAAGAACTAATAATGGTGGAGAGTATACTTCACATGATTTTGAAATTTATTTGCAAGAGAAAGGCATCAAACACTAAAGAAAAATTACTCATAATCCAAAATAAAATGGTGTTGGAGTAGATCAATGATGTTGTTTAATAAATTAAGGTTTATGTTTTGGGGATAAGTAATGATTTGTGTAGCTTATATCATAATTTTTTGTCCTCCGTCTATTATCAACAATAAAACTCCATATGAAATTTGGTATAATCGTCTTCCTATTGTTAAAAATTTCGTAGTTTTTAATTCTCAATGTTATGCTTTAATTCCTAAGGAGAAAAGAAACAATTTGGGTGCAAGAAGAAAAAATTTATATTTTTGGGATATTCCATGACTTCTAAGGCATATACGCTATATGATGAAGAAAATAAGAAGTTTATTTTGTCAACAAGTGTACTTTTTATTGAATAATATAAATATACATCCACAGTTGATAGACAAATTAGTCATTTATAAAAGTTTATGTCTAAGAAATTTTATTATGAATCCGATAATAACCTTCAAAATCTTGAAGGGGGATTCCCATTATGGATCAGTTTGTGGATTTTCCTTCAATAAATTTCCCTCTCAATAATGATAATGGTTCTGCTGAAGAGAAATTGGATGATAGAAGTGTAATTGTAGGGACAAAAAGTACTTTAATTCCAGAAGAGTCTACTCCAAAAGATGCGAAAATTCCTCTATAAGATGAATAACCACTAAGAATATTAAATCGTATCAGAACATTTCCAAGAAAATATGATGATTTTGAAACAAGATGTTCTTCAGGTAACTATTCTCATGTTTCTAAAAATAATTTCTCTGTTGATAGTGAGCCTACTTGTTTCAAAGAAGTTGTTGGTTGTAATGAATGGAAAAATATGATGGAAATTGAGTATGATGCACTCATTAAAAATGACACTTGGAGGTTGGTATATACTCCTAATGGCATCAAACCCATTGGTTGCAAGTGGGTTTATAAAACCAAATATAAAGCTAATGGGTCACTTGAAATATACAATTCAGACTTGTAGCAAAGGGATATGCACAAAAAAAATGCATTGATTACACATACAAATTTTCTCCTATAGAGAAATGGGGCACTATTAGAACCTTGTTTCATATTGCAAGACAAAAAGGATGGAAAATTCATCATATATATCTAAAAAACGCTTTCCTAAATGTATATTTGAAGAATATGTTTACATGTTTCAACCATAAGGTTTATGTGTCAAGGTTAAATAAAAAAAGGTATGCAAGATGATGAAGTCCTGGTACGGTTTGAAACATGCACCCCATGCATGGTATGAGAAAATAACTAAAAATATTCTTAATTTGAATTACAAGCATTTTGACCTAGATGATGCAACTCTTTATGTTAAGAAAGTTGGAATATAAATTGTATATCTAGTTGTCTATGTTGATGATTTGATAATTACAAGGAACAATTAGGACTACATATCATTGCTTAAGAAATAAATCCAAAAGGTTTTTGATATGACAAATTTAGGTTTACTTCATTATTATCTTGGAATTGAAGTTGATCAAAAACCTCAACATATTTTTATCTCGTAGAGGAAATATGTTGGAAAGTTATTGAAAAAATATGGAATGATGGATTGTAATCTTGTTGCTACTGCAATGGAACAAAAAATTGAACTTACTTCAGAGGAAGGGAAACCATTTGAATATCCAACAAAGTACATGAAACTTGTTGGAAGTTTGATTTATCTCTCTACTAATCGTCCTGACATAATTTTTTTTGTAGGGATACTTTTCAGATTTATGCATCAACCTTGTGAAGGTCATTGGCTAGCAGCAAAAATAATAATTAAATATCTAAAAGGGACTCAAACATATGGCATCAAATATTTCAATGTTTCAGAATTCCATGTTACTTTTTATTTAGATTCATATTTTTCTGGTGATGAGCATGAAGTCTCAACTTTTGGCTATTTGATGAATCTTGGATCAACAACTATCGGTTGCAGTCATGAAATAAATTTATTCCTACTATTTGTACCACCAAAACCGAATATGTTGCAGTGGCTCTACCTACAAAAGAAATATTTTGGCCTCACAAAATACTTGAATATTTGTACGAGAAACAAAAGGCTTCAAATCCTCTACTCATTAACAATTCTTCTGCAATTCAATTGACCAAGAATAAAAAAATTCATGATATAACCAAACATATCAACACCAAATATCATTTGATTTGACATCATGTTGAGGAAAAAACAATTCATCTCACACATTTTCCTACTTCAGAACAGATTGCAAATATTTTTACCAAAGAATTAGGATGTGAAGAGTTTGAAAAATTTAGATCTTTTCTTGGCATGTCATATGTCCCTTTGGATTAATGTGGGAAATGTTAAATAATCCTTCGGGATTTTTTATATAGTTAGGATGAAGTTAGTTAGGACATTGATTAGTTGTTTACCGTATTTCTAGTAATGGAGACATAATTATCTCCCTTTGATTTTGTTTGTATGAATACCATTTTTCTCATTAATAATAGATCAAAGAATACCATTAGTTATATCATGAATTTCTCCAATATTATTTATGAGTTTTTTATGCAAATTAATGGGATTGCATATTTTAGTTGTTTGGTTTAAATTTCTAGGATCAATGTATATGTATGTGCTTCTACAAAATGTCAAAATTCTTTTACAAAGATATGTTATCAAACACAGTATCAAAAGCCTTGTATGTTCTATTTCTAGAAATTTTTGTGCATCCCCTTGGTTCTTATAGAAATAAGCAAGTCTTACCCTCTTATAATAATTGGAATACAAAGAGAGGAGGCCCGAAAATCCCCAGAGATAATTCTCTAAAGCTTTTTGTTTCTATTTTTTCTTGTATTCCTATTGAGATCACTCAATGTGGCAATCAGTGGATGGATTTCCTACACAAGAAGCACAGTTTGGAGCTATTTTATCAGAATATAAGAAATATTTGGTTTGCTTCAATACCATTTTAGGTAAAATATTGTTCCTTTTTGGTAAATTTGCACCCATAGAGAATATAGTTTATGAATGTTTTGCAATATTGTCATCCAGATTTCATTTTCGCATTGAAATTTTTGTTATTTTTGGACTTCATTTTTCGTCTTTAATCTTTGTTCAAAAATTATGGCTCTGGTATATATTCAAGTTAATAATTTCCTCTTCTCTCACAGTAATTTACAATTTTTTTCTTGAATCTAACTCCCCATTACAATTTTATATTGAATAGTGAATAAAAGAGATAGGTTCATTGTACTGAATATCTTGTGATGGGCATAAGGAAAAAGAAAATAAATTGTAGTTGAAAGATAAAATATCATCTGAGCATAAGAATCAACCATAAATCATTTTTTAAAATGATGGGATAAGATATAGATTCCCCTTCTCGAATAGAGTGACAAATAACTATTTTTACGTTATAATACATGAATGAATGGAGGAACTGCTAGCAAACCCCTTGTGTCTTGCGTGATGGATCATTGTGAATCAATGAAAAAAGGATGTGTACTTTCCCAATGTCTAAAACCATGCAACACTGATGAAAATATCGATTCAAATATTTATTTCAGTGTCAAAGTGATGGATCAGATCCAGTTCCTCTTAAACCGTTGTTGGTGCATCTGCTTGCTTTAGATCTATATTTGGATTCAGATATGGGGCACTAACTTTTTTTCTCATTAATTTTAACAAAAAAAAGGGTTACCAATGAACTTGATTTAAAATATGTTCTCTCATTATTATTTTTCCCACCAACGAACCTTTTTTCTTTAACCATTCCATACTTCATATTAGTTCATCAGTTGATTAAATTGGTGGATGATATCATTTTTTTTGGATGATTTTTTTAATGATTGTTATTATTCCTACCGCTAGTAGGTATTACACAATTGGTATTGAGCCGATCATATATTACCTTAGTCAAACATATAAAATATTTTACAATTTAGTAAAGTATAACCTTAAAAAATATTTTTTAATTTTTACAAATTTTTATATTGATATTTATCTATAATGCTATTTGTTGTAAGTTTGGAGATGTTATTGGAAAATAACTTGTAAGGAGTGCAACATGACCTGCAACATGTATTCAATTCTCCATACCTCTATGCTCCTTGCTACCATATCATCTAAGTTTGTGACTGTGTTGGGGAAAATACTAAGAGAAGGGAGGGGGGGGGGGGGGGAGGGGTGAATCAATATTTTTAAAACTCACAATAATTTTCTTTATTTTACTGATTTCTATATTCGAATTTAATTAGGCCAATGAGCATATGCATGCGGCTTGCTGTAAGGAAACTTGTGTATGCCCATAGAACTTATTATTCAGATAAATCTTCAAAAAATTTACTTAGCCTAGTGTATCATTTATTCATCAAACATTTAGTAAGTAGTAAACATGTGCAACAAGAACAGAATAAATCATCACACATAAGATACACACATGAACACCAGGATTTAAGGCGGAAACCCAAGTCAGGAGAAAACCACCATTGATGTCTTCTTTTTCTTCAATATTTATTATATAGAAAACTACTTACATTCTTGTACTAGCACAGACTCATACCATCACGCAGACACCCACCTACAAAAGGGTGCAAACTTCTCTCATTCTCCAGCTGCTACTAGAAGGGAGCTCCAACCCCCTGATCTCATTTACCAGCCACCACTGGAAGGGAGCTACAACCTCCTGATATGATCACCAACTATTACTGGAAGGAAGCTTCAACTTCTACACTGAAGGCTCCGACCCTCAGAACCACTGCAGACCACATTTGATAAATTTTCACACTCGATGCAACAAATTTTAATTCAACACAAATTTTAGATCAACAGAAACAACCATCAACCATATTCTAACATAACAGTGAGATCACTGAAACCAGACCACAAAACTAAACCCAGACTTCTGCATCAGCAAATAGAATCAACTGCAACCCTGATCATTCATAAAAAAAATGTATACGCTACTTTACTTAAGACAACCTAAGTGTATATGCAATTTTATGTGGAGAAACCTGCGTATTGATCTCAAAATAATAATATTAGAGTTTCGACCATAATTAGAATAGATTAGAGATATTCAGACATATTTTGTCAGATTTATAGAGCCCTCATATGGTTAGTAGCATCCATAATTTTCAATAGACCAATCAATGATCTTTATACACAATCAAATAGCATCATAATTAGTACTCAAACAATGCATATCTATATGAAAAAATCATTAACAAACAACATAGATACAACAAAAATCATCAGGAATTTCCTTCAGCATTCTTCAGCAAAACCCTAGCTTACATATGCGCCTTTGGAGAGATGAACCTACGTGTATACGCACCTTTAACGTGATGAGCCAACATATAGATCTGTAAATAATTCAGGACTCCGCAACACTTTCTAACTACAAACTTGCTCAGATCGTACCCTTCACTTCAACAATCATGCACCAGACCAAAAATATAAACAACTCATAAACATATCATGCAAATACATAATAATTTCAGGTCTAAAAAGCCTAATCCATTATTTTATTCATAAGTGTATCATAATATCATATCTATCTATTGTTTATAGCCCATTCCATGCAGATATACTTCATATTGAAGTATTCATTCAATTCACATACTCATGCACTCTTAGCACTATGATCTTTACCTCCTTATATAATGTGAGCCTTAGCCAATACCATGAGCCAAAACCATACAAGTGTCGATGGTATTCTTGGACGGGATCAAATAACCGTTATTTCACTTAGTACTGTGGGCTAATACCATGGTAAAGGACCCCTGGTATTATAGAATTAGTGCACTAGATCATACACGACTTTGATTCTTTGTACCCACATGTATACGCGCTTTTGCCTTTATCAACTCGCATATAGTTCCTTAAATATGTGCTTTATCCATATTTTGATTATGATATGTAAGAATTTTATCCCAGCATTTTGACATTTTGTTCCATCATTGTGCCACCTATGAGCTTATCCAGAACCAATATATTTGGTATTTTACAAGGGGGTTGCCATCAAGAACAACACATGAAATCATAATGCAAACAATCTTCACCTTTGGACTTGATGACAACAATGATGGTGTTTGATCATCACATGATCTAGGTGGATATTGGTGGCCACCGAACTATTCCATTTAAACCCCCACCATCAGTTCTTTCTATTTTTAAGTTGCATCACAATTTACTATTTTTAGCATTTTTTTGGGTCCTGAACATCTGGAGCCATTTTGAGGCCCTAAACGACATTGTTTGGGAAAACTGGGAGCAACATGGGTCCATGGACCTATGTTTCTCACACCAAAAGTTGTATTCCTCAGATATATATTTCTAACGAGCTATTGAGCACTTCAAACGAAGATCGGATGCCAAATTTACGTCCTCATGAAGTTGAAACACCAATTTACCCAAACAGGACCAACAATTTTGGCGCTTCATTGCCTAGGGGTTAGGTTTTTGGATGTTTCAGGTTTTACATTGTTTCTCAACAATAAATAGGCCTTCGAGCCTCATTGTAACACAGTGGAGGAGCCTGTAGCCATCACATCTCTTCTTAGAGATACGCTACCAGTGCCCTCGCCCACTCATTTTCCATGATCTCTGTAATAGGCCTCTGAGCCTCAATGTAACACATTTCAGCGGCCTATAGCCACCACATATCTTCTTAGAGATTAGCCTACCAGTTCCCTAGCTATTCAATTCTATTAAAGCATATTTCATTCATTTTTTATTAATAAAATGGAGCATTATTTCTACTGAATCTCTGTGGTTATGGTTATATGTGTATTCTGTTGTGTTCCTGCATAAATACGAATCATCACAACCTATAGACACATCAACATAAGCATTATTAAAACACAAAATTACTCTCCCCCTTTGACTTAAGGGCAAAGGGCAGACCAATTCTGAGACAAAGTTTCTCTTTCCTTGTAGATAAAAGAGTTCTATAGATCTGCGATGCACTATACAGACCATGCTCCCCCTTAGCACATGTTGAATCTTCAGACATATTTCAATGAAGTACATGAATTTATAACTCAATTTAGTATGGCCTTTCCTATCACCAAGGACTCATACTTACATTAGTAATCCAACCAAGTAGGATTACATATTTGACTCAACTAACCAACCAAGTGGGTTTACATTTTTGACTCAAGCACCAAACCAAGTGGGTTTACATATTTAAAAATTTCCATACATGATTTAATATGAAAATATTTACATCTTAGGTATCAGCATAATCCTTACATCAAATTACATATATGACATTTATAACCAATACCAAAGGACCTTAATAAAGAGAGATCATCGAAGAAAATTCAACAACATAGTGCCAACAATGCATTATACCCAACAAGGTTAATGCTCCCCCTAAACCTGTGCAACCTGAACATTTTCGACAACCCATTCATCAAAGCATCTTCATCAAGAAGATAAATATCAAAGAGGAAAATGTAACTTGAAAAACCATAACCATAGACTGTACCCATCAACACCTAGTCAATAGAGCCAAACGATAACAGTCAGTAGTATGATAAAGTCTATTATGGAGGCTGAACCACTAATTTTATGATAGAGAGATCCATATGTGACTTTTTGAAGAGAGAATCACATATATATGCGACTATGCGTCAAGAAACCTGCGTATCGAAATTATTCTTCTGAATTTTCATCTGAAATAGGATCAGATATGTTTAACAACATAATGAGGCAGAGAGAATTCCCAGTTTTTTCTTCAAATGCTTCTCTCGGAAGAGGTTTACTAAATATGACAACAAATTGTTCTTTGGAGGGATCATACTCCAATTTATCCTTTTCCTCAAGCACTTGTTGTCGTAAAAAGTGATACTTGATAGGAACATGCTTGGTTTTGGAGTGCATAACAATATTTTTTGAGATAATAATAGCACTTGTATTATCACATAGGATGGAGATGGGTGGAGAAAATTTAATTTGAATGTCTTGTAATGTTTGCATCATTTAGAGAAGTTGTGTGCAACATGATGCAAAAACCACATGTTCTGCTTCTGCTATAGATAAAGCAATGGAACTTTGTTTCTTGCAGAACCAGGATACTAATCGAGGCCCCATATAAAATACACCTCCACTATTGATTTTCTAGTCATCAACATTTCCAGCCCAGTCTGCATCTGTGTAAGCATGAAGGTTAAGATCAACATTTTTTGGATACCATACACCAAATTCTTGAGTCCCTTGGAGATATTTGAATATTCTTTTTACTGCCTGAAGATGTGATTCCTTTGGATTGGCTTGGAAACATCCAAAAATCCCAACTGCATGCATGATATCTAGTCTAGTACTTGTTAGATAAAGAAAACTTCCAATCATATATCTATACTTTGGTTGGCTTATCATGGGATAATCATCATGAGAACTAAGGTTACATCTGGTCATCATTGGAGTGCACACAAGCTTTCAGTCTTCCATCCCATACTTTTTTCAGAATATGCTTGATATATTTTTTTTGTGAGAGAAAGATGCCATATTTTTCTTGTTGCACTTGTAAACCAAGAAAATATGTTAGTACCCCAAGTAAAGACATTTAAAATTACTGCTGCATAACAAAAGAAAATTTCTGACTCATGGACTCTTCATTACTCCCAAAAATGATATCATCAACATAAACAACAATAATTAAAAGTTTTTCATCCTCAATTTTTGTGTACAGGTTACTGTCTAAAGATCCTTTTGTGAAGGCTTGTTGTTGAAGATATTTTTCAAGATGATAGTACCATGCCCATGGAGCTTGTTTTGGCCCATATAGAGCCTTTTTAGGTTTGCAAACAAATTTTTCATCATTCCCTAGAATGAATCATTCTAGTTGTTCTAAATAAAATTCTTATTTCAGGACCCCATTAAGGAAGACATATTTTACATCCATTTGATAGACTTTGAAACATTGAACACTTGTAAATGCAAGAAATTTTTTTATGGCTTCAAGTCTCGCTACTAGTGCAAATTTTTCTTAAAAATCTATTCCTTATTGTTGAGCATAACCTTTAAAAACAAGTCTAGCTTTGTTTCTAATTCCATCTCCATTTTCATTTAACTTATTTTTTAATATCCATTTTGTTTCAATAACATTTTTATCATGAGGCCTTGGAACCAATTCCCAAGTATTATTCTTTTCAATTTGATCCAGTTCTTCATTCATGGCCTTAATCCAACATCCATATTTACTAGATTGATTTAGATTTTGTGGTTCAATGGTTGATAATAGTGCTATATAACTAGGATATCCCACAAGTGTTCTTCTTGTTTGTACCCCTAATTCATTTTCTCCCAAAATTTTAGATTCTGGATGATTAGTTTGAACATACCTGGATGGAGCCTTTTCTCTCTCTAATGTATCTTGTTTTTGTGCTTTATTAGGTTCTTCTTCTATATTAGTATGATTTTATTTTGGAAAGCATTCATCATTATCATCCTTGTCTTTTTTTATTCCCCTTTTGAGAGCTATGCATGCTTCATCAATCACAACATCAATACATTCAAAAATTTTCCGAAGTCTCTTATTGTAGCATTGTTATCCTTTACTTCTAGAAGAGTAACCAAGAAGTATTCCTTCATCTACTCTAGGTTCAAACTTACCAATTTTTTCATCATTATTTTTGATAAAACATTTTCTTCCAAAAACTCTAAAGTGCTTCATAGTGGGAGTATTACCATACCAGAGTTCGTAAGGAGTTTTGTCACTATTAACACAAACGTGAGTATTATTGAGAATATTTACTGCGGTATGTGCAGATTCACCCAAAAAGGTGTTAGGAATCCCAGATTCATCAACCATAGCACATGCCATTTTTTGAACTATTATATCCATTATTTATGCCACACCATTTTGTTGCGGAGTTCCAACTATATAAAATTATCTTTTTATTCCATATTTTTCACATAAATCAAAGAATTCATTTGACACGTATTCTCCTCCTCAGTCAAATCTAAGACATTAGATTTTTAGATGTAATTCATTTTCAACTAAAGATTTGAAGACCTTAAATTTTTCAAATGCTTCATCTCTGTGTTTCAATAAACTAATCCAAAACATTCTAGAAAAGTTATCAATGAATAAGATATAGTATTGTTCTCCATGAGATGAATTTCTCATTACAGGTCCACACAAATAATAATTTATAAGTTCAAGAGGCTTACTTGTTGATCCTTATTTGGCGTTAATTTGAACTCTATTTTTCTTACCAAATTGGCATGACTTGCATATGGTACTTTCTAGTAAAGTGATGTTGGGTAGATCATGATCAACTTTGAGCCTGCTTGATTTTATTATTTGAGAAAAGCTTAGATGTCCCAATCTTCTGTCCCATAACTAGTTTTCTGCAGATTTTCCTAGATAACATTGTCCTTTGCCACATTTCAATATATACAGTTTGCTTCATGTTTTTGTTCCTTCACTACAAGGAACATACCCTCTAGCAGAGGTTATAAAGGAGGTTTTTAGTGTTATAAAATTCGTCAGAATTATCAAAAAAACATTTGCTACAACTTTTGTTAATGGTTATGGTGGTTTTGGTAGATCTTTTAAAGGAAATTCAACACAACTAAAAAAAATGGGCAGCCAGAGGTTGTTACAGATGTTTTTTTCATCGGTGCACTACTAAGGTTTCAACGCACCGGCAGATGTCATCTAGACGATGGCCCTGGGGTTGTCGAAGGTTCCTGCATCGGACTGTCAAGGTATAAAACTGCATCGGACACAGTGTTGGTGATATAATGCATGGGTCTATACCAATTAGTCTTGGGATTTGTGCGGTGCCCATAGGTCATCTCAACGCACCAGTATGTAGACTTATAGAAATGCACCAGTGTGCCATATCAAGTGAACACACCGATATTTATAATTGGTATTGGCATTTGTGTGGTGCCCATACGTTTTACAAATGAACCAGTGCCTAGTCTCACATAAAAGCACTGGTGCGCAGTATCACACAAATGCACCGAGATTTTTAATCGGTTTTGGTATTTGTATGGTGCCCATAGGTCATAGAAATGCATTGGTGTGATGCAGCATACAAATGCACCGGTGTATATTAACTGACACGCATTGGTGTTCATTTTGTATTTTTTAGAAACATCAACCTGTAACAGTGAAATTATTGTGATTTTTCTAAATTCATTATTCATCAAAAGTCAACACATATTATAACAATATTCATATTAATTAATTTTTTGTTAATGAATTTAAATGTGATGTTTGGATTAATTTTTTATATCATATCATAATTATTGTGATTTTTTAAAATTCATTATTCATCAAAATTCGACACATAAATATATTATAATAATATTCATATGAATTAAATTTTTATTAATGCATTTGAGAACGACAATGGAGAATGCAATAGAATAAATTAAAACATATGTTATTATATATAAGATAAAATATATAAGATAGTCTTTGTCATACAAAATCAGACAATTATTGGTATACCTTTGTCTTTCAATTGGGACACTATGTCCATTAAATTAAACAAAATGTCTGATTTCACAGATAAATACTTCAAAAAATACAATGCCTTGCTTTGATATCCAAACATAGTGATCATCATTCTTCGCTTGAACTGTTGTCACTGCTAGAGCTACTTCCATGACTTGGGTTATTTTCAGGATTGTTTTGTTCACGGTGTTGATTGGTTTCTTCTTCTTCACCTTCCATCTACAAACATAAAAATAAAATGAAATGAGTGTATATACATTGGTGAGAATAATGAAAATTGCAATATTAAATAATATACATCAATGTAAATCGAAAATAAAAATGACATACCATAGCAACAATTGACTCATAAACTATACACATTCTTTCAAAACCATGTACCATGCCATCTTTCAAAATTTCATCTGTTGGTGCAGTTTCATACTTTGTTTCCTGCAAGTTTTATACCCCATAACAAATCATATATTTAATATAAAATATTTTTTTGTTGTATTAATTATAGACGAATCTAAGTAAAAAATGATTGATAGATGCTTACAAATTCCACAATTAATTTATGATATGCCAACATATACTCACAACCCATATTTAACCCAATTTCAATAAATTCGTTTGATGGTTCTTCTTTGTATGTTAGTACCTGTTTGAAGACATTCAACGATGATTTTTGTAAAAAAAGTTAAAAAAAATGAAAACTAGTTAAGTTGTTATAAGGAAGTAACAATTACTCACAAACTTAGATATCAACCCTTTTCTTCCTTGTCATCCTGTTTTATGTGCTGAATAGGTTCCATTTTCTTTTATTTTCTGCAAGAAAATACTTGAAAATTAATATTTAATGCTAAATTGTTTATTATTGTACCTAATGATCGAAAAATTCAATGATTACATATTACATTTGAAGCACGTTGTTGTTGAGATGGCTCTTTCTGCGATTCAATTTTGTCCATTTCTTTGACCATCTCCTTGTACACCTTTTTGGACATTCCTACTGGCATATTTCTGATATCAGCTCATTCATCTTCTGAGATTTTCATAATCTTCCTTAAAATGTAACATGACAATAAACTATTTAGTTTTTATATTGATATATGAAAAGTAAATATAACAAAAGTGATATTTATAAATAATTCTAGACAAACATTTAAAGGAATATTACTTTTTCATCCCTTCTTTTTTGTTGTTTTACAATTTTGCTATTAAAATTCTAACATGTCTCATTGACCAATTCTATCAAAACTCTTCCCGTAGTTTATATAAAATTTGGTTCTTGGAATCATTGGATTGGTTTTTGTATTGTAAGTGGAAAAAACATCTATACATTCGTTCCACTAGATCCCTCAAACTTTTGTAAAAGTTTTTCCTCCTTTCGTTAATCTCCAGCACCACTCCAGATGAGCTAAGGACCAATTCATTTTCATTTGCATATTCTATTTTTTTTTCTTAGAAAAAAATTCATTTTCTAATTTGTTGATCCCTGTAGAACATTAAACAGATGTGAATTAATAGACTGTTTGACACATGTTATCTAACAATTTTAAGTATATTTTAATGAAAATTATGAAAAGAAACTCATATTGGATCGATAATATTTTTTCATTCACCCGATTCATCCTTTTGCAATTTTTCCATCAAGATTTTACGTTCTTCTAGTCCTAGAGCAGAAATAATCTTATCGAGTTTCGTCATTTTGTGGCTTTGCATGATACACAATAAACAATACATATAGTTCAAAAATAATATTTTTTTTAAAGAATTTACAAAGAACTTGAATTTTTTTATTTTCTTGATGTGTTATCAGTAATTTTGTTACTTGATCTCTTATCACTCATTTCTTTATCAATCTGAAACCTATACCATATCATTCATTAATATATTTATAAATAAATTGTCAAATTTTCATGTAAAAAATAAATCTAAAGAAACCGGTGCACCTTTCATGATGTACGCATCGACGTCGGTGCGTGGGGGTATTATAAACGCATTGTAAAAACAGTATAATAGACCGTACTATTCTCTCATCTTAACATAGTCCATCGGTGCCCTATTTTAGATATGGAACACTGATTAAAAAAATAAAAAATAAATAAAAAAATTATTACACAGTACTTGCGCGGTGCGCTGCATAATACAACGCACCTTTTCGCTAGGTTACGCAGGGCGCACCGATAAAAAAAAATCCATTTTTTTCAAAAATTCATGCAAAGGCCGACATGGATTGGGATCTGACTATGAAAGACATCCCATGGGTTGGATGTCAATCTGAAATGAAAAGCCCTAATTCTTAAATCCCAGAAACAGGGAGATGAAAGGGCAGAAACAAAAAAAAATGAAGGCTTTAGGGTAAAAATGGATAAAACTATAGAAAAAGTAAAAAAACTGCAGAAAAAAACTAAAAAAAATAATCAAATTTAATCACGATATCATTTGAAATTCTATGCTACAGGGTTTGAATCACCATAGGTTTGGATTCTGATTGTCTGAATACTTCTGTTCGAATGTATTTCACTGCTCCATAGTGATCTCGTGCTCTCTTGCTCCAGGTATGTCTCCTGCAAATCTCTGGCTGAAAATTTTAGCAAAAATAGTGAAATAATGAAAAGTTTTTAGTATTTAAAGAATTTTTATATGAAATTAGATTTTCGAAAATATTTTTCCGCCCATTTTTCAAATTTTCGCTTTTTTTTCACTTAAAGAAAATAGAGTTGAGCTTTTTTTATTTGCGTTTATTCGTCACCGGTGCATCACTTAATAGCACTACACTGGTGCATCCACTGGTAACATGGCACCGGTGCACAGTAACTAAAACGCACCGGTGTGCAATAACAAGAATGCACCAGTGCGATTATCTGTACATTAACACTGATTTGCAGTTGAGGCACCAAAATAACTTTTACGTGTGTACACCAAAATTAGATATTTTGGAAATGTACATTTTGATGGAATATTTTGGCCATTTATTTTCAAAACGATACCTCTTCTTCTTTCAGAAAAATAAACTTGAACCTTTCCATAACCCGCAACAAGAAAAGGTGCCCCATGATCTGCTTGCTAACCCATGATCTGCTTGCTCATTTGTAAGTTCCTCCTCCATCTTGGCATCCAATTTCCTCTTTTCTCCTTTGTGCTTTCTATCTTGATCTTAACAAAATTTATACAATCTCTGTTTTACGAGAAACCGACCTTGAATGTTCTGGGAGCAATGAAAACGAGTCCTTCATTCTGCATTTCTTAGCAGAAGAAGGTCGATTTTCAACTAGACGATGAAGTTATTACATGTGGAGGAAATGGTTTCCCATAGAAAATGAGTATAGGGTTGAGCAGAGGAAAATAATTTCAAAATGGGATATTACATTAGTTTTTCCAATGGGAAACCGATTTGTAGGTGGAAATATGGCAGCTGCTGTTTGGTCAATTTAGTGTGTCCTAAATTTCTGCATTTAATTTGTCAATCCGGGAATCGTAAGCTGATGAAGTGTGGCGCACTATATGTGCAAGATAACCTATTTCTTAACTTTTTGGTTTTCTAAGGTGAAATGGAAATTTTAAGATGAAAACAAGTCTGGTTATGTTTGTTCAAGGAAGTGATATCCCCTATAATGATTTACCAACTTGAAACTTTAAAAAGCAATTTGAAATTTACAATGAAAAGACTTGAAAGGAAATGAAAATGTACTGCTGAAATGAAAAGGTGCTGCTAATCTAATAAATCAAAACAGTAAACTAGTGAGCATGAAAACCAAACTATTCTTGCTGCCGACTAAACACAAAAGAAACTATGCTTAATGAAATTCAAAATTGCAACAAAATAAATCTAAATCAGATTACATCAATTTATCTTCTGACCCTTCATCATTAGTCCAGCTATGATTTTCGGAAGTAATCATAAACAACTTGAGTAACTGATATTTAACTTGCAGAAAGTAAACTAATATCAAACCATACATTCATGATTCAATCCCTCACCATCAGTCCAGCTGTGGTTTTCAGAGGCAACTGAAGATGTCATGCACGATTTAATATATCTAAATTTGCAGAAAAGAAACTAATACTAAACTACACATTTCATAATACAATCCCTCACCATCAGTCCAGCTGTGGCTTTCGGAGGCAACTGAAGATGCTATGAGCAGCTTAATATATCTAAATTTGCAGGAAAGAAAACTAATACTAAACTACACATTTCATAATACAATCCCTCACCATCAGTCCAGCTGTGGCTTTCGGAGGCAACTGAAGATGCTATGAGCAGCTTAATATATCTAAATTTAACTACTGAAGCAGATAAGCAAAACTGAAATGAATAAAGAAATACTGAAATTAAACAAAAGCTATGAAAAACAAACTAGCAGCAGAACAATGTTAGTTCCATGTCATTAGTCAAAAAGCTATGAAAATGCCCGGGCTGCCTATCTATAACCTGAAACAAGAACACTGATCAATGATTATCAACATAAAACATAAAAGATAGAAATGAAATGGAAATTATGGAAGTTTATAAACAGAAATGAAACAAATACAATATATGAATGGATTATGACACAATGAAATGAAATTAAAATTATACACTAATGCACAAAACCTTAGCTGAGCAGGGGCCCTCTACTCCAGCCTTGGCAAAGGTCTTCAAATACGAATTAAGTTGAAAAACAGAGTCTTCTCATATTAAAAAGCAGTCATTACAGAATGGTAATGTTACGGCACAAGTGCAGCGTAATCACTACAGAGCAGACTAATCAAAAGATAACAGAGACTACATTCACTAATATCGACTAACTCTATATGCGTATGCAAACACATTATATATAACAACGAACTATAACTGTCTCCTAAAGTTCATGCTGGTGGAGAGCACGTAGACCACTACGTCCACGGATATAGGAGCATGGCCGTGTTGGAAATTAAATCTACGAGAGGTGGATGCTTGAATTCGACTCTAGAGCCCTGTACAGATGTCGATTTATCCTCCGCAGGCTTAGAAACGGCCGTATGGATCTTCATGTGACACGAAACAGAGTCCGGCCGACATGAAACTCCATGGTTGACTTCCATGTGGACGCCTTTGACCGCGGCTTATTTGGATGAGTTTGCTTGGACCAATAGGACACGAACCATGTCCACGTCATTCCTGACCTGCCCATGTGGCTCGTTTTCCTTGTAGACACCTGTAGCATAGAGTTTCACAAAATAGTTGCGGAAAGTTGCAGCAGCTGCGGAAAGTGGCAAGATTCCGCAGCTGAATGAAAAAAATCTAGATCAAATAGAAAACACAAAAATATAATTAAAAACCATGTTAGATGCTCTTTTGCACATGATATTGACAATTTGGGAGGTTTAGGTGAGTGAAAAAGGTATGGAAAAATGTATGGAAAAGATGCAAATTTGGGACTCAACATACCCCCACTGTGAAGGTGTTGCATGTCCTCATGCAACCAAAATTTTGATACTCTTTCTTCAATTCATGTGCCTTGATACTTCAGCCAACACATCCAATCCTCTCCTCTTCTTTCTTGGTACTGCCAACATTCTGGGTTTCTTCATTAAGCACCTAAATTTGATATTTACAAGTGCTCTGCTCAATTTCTGACATTTCCTTTTCAATTTCTTATTCTTCTTCTGCCATATTCCAAAATGTAACATAGTATTATCATGGATGATCTTGTCCAGTTTGCCTTGTTCTTTCAATGTTTCATTTTCATTTTTGATGTGCCTATTTAAAAGCTCCAGCTCAAAAATTTCCTGTTTTAATGATTGAACTAAATCATCCTGCAATGTATGAGGTCGAATGGAAGAAGTACTTGGACCTGTGGCTGCCTTTTCCAAAGATTCTATATAGTCATATACTTCCTGCTGCTTGGGGTCTATTTCAGGTGTCATTTTTATTGGGTTGTCCCCAAAATGCTGTGAAGGAGAGTTATGTTCAAAATCTGGCTGAGGAGGGCTTACATCAATATTTTGCTGAGAATAGGATGGAGTATGCTCATTGTCTGATTGGGAATGAAATGAACCAGGTTCACTAACTGACTGAGATGGACTATGGTCAGTTGGGGACTGTTCAGATGTCTCTTCACCCAAATCAATGAAATGAGGACTCTTAATTTGCATTTTTCTCAATTTCCCCTTAAGTCTGCTGCTTCTCCTCACACGCTGTGGTACACTATCCTTTTGTTCTTGTTTTCCTTTCTCTGCCTTCTTGGATATAGATGACTGTTTTTGAAGATAAACTAATCTTTCAGATAGCATTTGATGATCTTCTTCTTCAGAAGAAGGAGTTTTATGTACAGCCTCAATAGTTTCTTTCTCTTTTGGTGTTTTTGGCTTCTTATTTTTGATTTCCTTCTTCTTCCTTTTTACCAGTCTCTCTTCCCTATCAATTCTTTCCATAGTAGTAGTAGGAGTGTTTTGGATTTCATCAATTGTTCTTTTCCTTCTACTTCTTCTTGCTATGCTAGCTGCAGGAATTTCCTGAGTAGGAGTAATTTGGGTTTCAACATTTATTCTTTTTCTTCTACTCCTTCTTGTTGAACTACCTTCAGGAATTTCCTGAGGTTCCTCAAAGAAATTTCTAACTAGAAATTGTTCCCATGTGTCTTTTCTTTCCTTTAACTCCTTTTCAATCAGAATTTTTATAAGGTCGTGGTGATATAGATGGGGCTCTACATCTCCTAAGTGTTTCTGAACAGTCACAGCCATTTTCTTCAAGCTATTGAATAGAAAATATGGGAGATTGAGAGTTTGATTTTCTAGAAAATTCATCAATAGTCTGGTATGGTACATATACATGGACCCAAAACGGCCTTCACATGTAATGAATTTCTGAACAATTAGCAGTAAAGTGGCCCATTCTTCTTTCAATGCATGCACAGGAATTCCTCTTTTAAAAATAGTTATGTCCATACCTTGGTTTCGTAAGATTGTTCTCCATGCCTCATCACTGATGCTTTTATTTTTGAACCAACGCTCTCCCTCCTGAAGAAGTTCCGTGGCTGTTGCTATAGATGCTTCATTGACCGCAAACTTGAGGTCTCCAATCTCTGCTTCCGAGCCATCAAACGACCTTGCAAATGCTTTCGTAACTTCTTTGTGATAACCTCTGAATTTCTGAATAAAACGCAGCCATTTTTCTTTCTTCAATATCTCTTTTTCTTGCGGATATCCCTCTATAAACTTTGGTCCTTCCGGCTCTGCTCTTAGTAATTTACCCATTTCACTTTTCTGTTCTTCACAAATTTTCCTTCGTGAGGGTTTCAAATGGAAATAGAATAGTTGAATGCACAGGAACGAGCACAATGGCTGTGGGGATGTGTCATAAAATGGGAATGAGCACCATAAACGGAATGGAGTGAGACTGTGAGTAGATATCTGGAAGTGAGAATGAGCAAAAGGAACGAAATGGAATGAGACAGTGGGTAAATATCCGGGAGTGAGAATGAGCAAAATGGGGTTTCGTAAACACGGCAGAGACACAACAAAGAGATTAACAAAGTATAATACATTCAGCAGCGTTTTGAATTTTGGTGGCTGTGTAATAAATATGAACACGTTTCAATCAACGGTTATGAATTTATGCGGCTGTAAGAGTCCTTGGTCAAATCAAATACGTCTCATTATCTCCAGTGGGATATTGGAACATGAGTGAAAATCGGAATTTCAATGATAAAAACCGTTTGTGAATGAATGTAAGAGGATAATATGGAGATCGTGAAAGGTTACGGAACTGTTAATATAATCATTGCGCGTAATGGATAGAGCTCATGGTTCAAAACTATATAAAAATGTGTTTTTCAATGCTATTTGAAATAAATTTTATTCATACCTTTGGAATCTTTGCCTTTTCCCTTGGTCTTCAACTGATTGATCTCCATTGGTGTCTTGAATGCTCCATGTCTTTATTTTTGATCCTCTCACCTGCATTTTATTTCATAATTATGGAAATAACATCTGACTGTTCATTCTCTTTGAAAACAGAGTAGTAGATGCGGAATCTGCTTCTGGTTGCGGAAACTGGAGTCAGCTGCGGAAACAGATGTCAGCTGCGGAAACTGACACAACTATTACTTGGATGAATGGAAATGAACAAATGACAAATGACCAGATGGAAATGGTCATGAAAAAGATTTTTATTGATGGAATGGAATGAAATAAAGTGGAATGAAGTGAAATGGAAATGAAATGAAATGGAATGAAGTGGAATGAAATGGAGTGGGTGGTGACAAAGCTTGTGAAATGAAAGAGAGATTTTTTTTTTGGAAAATATAGAGTGTCAGGTGTTCTTGATTTTCACCCTATATTTTCTGCATAAGACTGCCAATCAATGATTGGTTTTCAGGCTTATACCATTATTTTTTTTATTTTTTTATTTTTATTTTTATTTTTATTTTTTATTTTTAACTGAAAACAACAAAAGAACTAGGTTGGTAGAGAAGAAGAATTCTTCTGTACCAGCCTGATTGCAGAACTTTCTTGAAACATTTTGACAAAATCCTCTTTTGAGAGTGGCTTATGATAAACTTTCAACCTATGGCCATTCACAATAAGAGGAGTTTGAAATTCATCAATGGTCTTGATTCTTACAGCTCCATTGCTAAAGATTTTGTCAATCTCATATGGCCCAAGCCAATGAGTCTGAAATTTCCCTTGAAAATCTTTAAACTTGGAGTCAAATAGCAATGCCCAATCTCCTTCTTGAAACTTCTTTTCTTTGATATATTTGTCATGCCATTTAGTTCTTTGATATTGAACTAGATCAGTTCTTAGAATTGCTTCTTGTCCGATCTCATCTAGCTCATTCAACTGCTCCATTCTATGCTTTTGGGCTTCTGATAAGTCCATCCCCAACTGAACTGCTATCTTGAAGGTCTTGAATTGGAACTCAATGGGGAGCAAGACTTCTTTCCCATAAACAAGTTCATAGGGAGAATGTCCCGTTGTATTTCTCCATGTAGTTCTGTAGGCCCACAAGGCTTCAGGAAGCCTTTCTGCCCAATCTCTTCTATGTAGATGAACAGTTTTGGTGATGATACTTTCAAGAAATTTATTTGTGGACTCCACTTGACCATTTGCTTGCGGGTGGTAAGGAGTAGATATTCTGTGCTTGATTTTGTATTCTTCCATCAACTTCTCCACCAAATTGGATGTGAATTGGCTCCCCGATCTGTCACAATTTCTCTTGGAACACCAAAGCGAGTAAAAATATCCTCATAAAGAAAATGAATAACTGAATTTTCAGTAGCAGATACTAATGCTTTGGCTTCTACCCATTTAGTAACATAATCAGTACAAACCAATATATACTTCTTTTGCTTGGATGGTGGATTAATAGGTCCAATGAAATCTAAAGCCCACTTTTCAAAGGGTTCAATGAGTACCTGTGTTCGCAATGGCATTTCATTTGAAAGGGTAGGTTTCCCTACTCTTTGGCAGCTGTCACACCTTTTGACATATTGTTTTGCATCTTTGAAGAGGGAAGGCCAATAATATCCTAAAGAGAAGATTTTATAGGCCGTCCTTTTGTCTGTAAAGTGTCCGCCGCATGGTTCATCATGACATGCCTTAAGAATATCAGGCATTTCATCTTCCCCGACACATCTTCTGATCACAAGATCTGGCCCTGTTTTAAACAATTCGTTAGAAATCCATGAATATTTTGAACTCTCCTGAATAATTTTTCGTTTTTCTCTTGAAAATAAATGTGAAGGTAGTTTTCCTGTAACCAAATAGTTAGCAATATCTGCATACCAAGGGGTCTTAATAGTTACTGCAAACAAATATTCATCAGGAAACTTATCTTCTACAGGAGAATCTTCTTTAGTATTCTCAATCCTAGACAAGAAATCAGCTACTGTATTCTGTTTTCCTGGTCTATCCAACACAGTAATATTGAATTCTTGCAAAAGTAAAAGCCATCTTGTCACTCTGCCATTAGTAACAGGTTTGTTCATTAAATATCTAATTGCAGAATGGTCAGTATGAATAAAATTTTCATAGCCTGTTATGTAATGTCTAAACTTATTAATTGCATGAACAACAACTAAAAACTCTTTTTCAGTCACAGTATAGTTCAACTCTGTGGGAGTCAAATTTTTACTGGTGTAATAAATGGCATATGGAACTAAATCTTTTTGACCCAACACAGCTCCTAGAGCTGTATCTGAAGCATCCGTAGAAATATGAAAAGGGAGTTTCCAATTTGGTCCTCTCAAGATAGGTGCTTCAGATATTCTTGTTTTCAAAGTTTCAAAAGCCGATTGACAATCAGGATCCCATTTAAATTCACAGTCTTTTGTAAGCAATTTGAAGAGTGGAGAAGCTATTTTAGTGAAGTTTTCTATAAATCTTCTATAGTAACCAGTAAATCCTAGAAAACTTCTAACATCTCTTTGACAATTTGGAATAGGCAACTTGGAGATGACTTCAACTTTTGATCTATCAACCTTAATCCCATCTCCCGAAATATGATGTCCTAAAACAATCCCTTCAATAAACATCATAAAGCATTTTTCATGGCTTAATGAAAGGTTTGTTTCTTTACATCTTATAAGAACTTTTTCCAAATTTTCTAATGCCTCTTCAAATGAATTACCATAAACTGTAAAATCATCCATATAAACTTCTACACAATCATGGATTAGATCAAAAAAAATTCCTAGTACTGCTCTTTGGAATGTTGCTGGTGCATTACATAACCCAAAAGGAAGCACTCGGTAGGCAAAAGTTCCCCATGGACAAGTAAATGTGGTCTTATCTTGATCTTCAGGTGCTACCTGAATTTGATTATATCCACTAAAACCATCCAAAAATGAAAAGTACTTTTTACCTGCTAATGTATCTAATACCTGATCAATAAAAGGCAAAGGAAAGTGATCCTTCAAAGTTGCTTTGTTCAATTCCCCGTAATCAATGCATACCCTCCATTTACCATTCTTTTTAGGTACTATAACCAAAGGAGAAACCCATCGGCTATCTGAAATTGGATAAATGAAGTTTACATTGAGAAGTTTTTGGAGCTCTTCTTTCACTATCTCCCTAAGATTTGGATTCATCCTTCTTTGAGGTTGTCTGATTGGTCTACTGTTTTCCTCATTATAGATATGATGGATGCAAGTCTTAGGATCAATACCCTTCATGTCAGTATACTCCCATGCAAATGCAGTAGAATGTTTTTGCAAGATTTTGGTTAGTTCTTCTTGTTGTGACTTCTCCAAATGTTTGTTGATATTCAATGTTTTTTCTGGAAAAATCTCAATAGCAGAATTACCAAACTCTTCCATAGAGTAAAGAGACATTTGTCTTGATGATAAATATTCTATGTCAGATTCCAACTGAAATTGTGTGGGGTCATATTCTGAAGATGTCTCAAAATTTTCTAATGTGTTCAGAATTTGACTATCCTCACTGATTTCAGAAATGGTAAAGACAAGTTGTATAATGTCCTCATCATCGACCCATTCATTGTCTCCTACTTCTGTGATTGCTTTTGCTGGAGGATACAAATTGAATTTCTTTGTCGAATTACCATTAGAAATGTACATATCCCCAGATCTACAACTAATAAAAGCATCAGCCGTGGCTAGCCAAGGTCTTCCTAAGATAAGTGGGTGCCCTCCTAGATTACTCTTGGGAGTCAAAATCATAAAGTCTACTGGATATTCCCAAGAATCTAAGGAGACTGAAATATCTTCTAATACACCATCTGGTTTAATAACCGATCGATCTGCAAGTTGCAATAAAGTAGGTGTAAAAAGAAGGTTAGGAAGTTTTAACTGCTCCATAGTCTGTCTACTCATAATGTTGATAGCAGCCCCTAAGTCAATCAATGTGTTTGGAATTTCTATCCCATTTATATGTGTCTTGACAATTGGACTTCCCGGATCTACATACTTCTGCATGGTAATTTTTCCCATCATAATATCTGCAATCTTTCCTACCAGGTGGATTCTTCTTGTGTCTTTTAATTTCCTTCCCGGTCTTTTGAAACTCAACTCCTTTATGGTTTTTGCTAGAATAGGAATTTCTCGAATGGCTTGTAGCAAGGGAATCTTGATACAAACATTCTTCAATTCATCTAGAAATTCATAGTTAGGCAACAAGATTTGTTTTTCCACCCCCTTATCAATTTGTAGTCTTTCCGGAAAAGGAGGTGTAGATGAAGATGCAGGTTGCTCAACTATAGGAGTTGTGGGTGTTAAATTTTCTTTTTCTTTTTGCATGCTTGAATTTTGAAGAGATTCTTCCTCAGAACCCTTATTAACTTGAAGAGAGTCCTCCTCAGAGGTATCTTGCTCTTGAATATCTATAGAAGGTTTTCTAAAACTCTACCAGATCTGAGTTGTACATCGTTGAGAGGAACAATCATATAGGTAGGAAATTGTTGTCCTTCTACCATATAAGTAGTTTGAGGATTCTTATTGTTAGGATTTGGCAATGGCTGAGCTGGAAGTTGATTTGTCTTCTGTTGGTATGGAAGCATGAGTTGAGGATTTGAATTTTGTTGAGAAGGTTGTTGTTGTGGAAATGGAAATGAAAGTTGTGGATTTGGGTTTGGAAGTTGTGGAGCTTGTTGATTTTGAAAAGATGGAGGATATTGATAAAATTGAGCAAATCTCCCATAAGGATTTTGCATACCTTGTACCCATGACTGATATGAATTTTGAGGTTGGGGCCAAGGTTTTTGCCAAGGATTCCAATTTTGTGGGGCTTGAAAATTCATAGGGTTGTTAAACCGGCCTTGAGTTTGTTGCCCCCGCCAAGGTCTTCTTGCAACAAAACAGAGAGATTCTACCGAATTTGGATCTTCTTGAAAGACAGCTTTGAGTCCAGGAATTGAAGGACAATCCTTGGTCTCATGATTCTCTGAGAAAATCATACATGTTTCTACAACTTTTGCATCCAAGGGACATTCCCTTAAAGCATGTTTCTTCCTACATTTCGAACAAAAGATGGCTAAAGCGTCTGTTTCTGCTTTCTGCTTGTTTTGGATTTTAAGGGTGTCTAGTTGTTCACTAAGGCTCCCTAAAATATCAGTCTTAAACTCATCAAGCATATTACCAATCTCTGCCCTACTTACTGATCCAGTTGCAGATTTGTTAGCCCTAATAAGAGAAGGATCCCTAGGCCCTTTTCCAGTTTTAGATTTTCCCCTTGAGAGATGGATACATAATTCTGTTATATCACGAAGTGGAAGTTGAGAAATGTCTCCTTTCCCCGTCATGTTTAAAATGTCTATCCATTCATCTCTAATGGCTTTTAATATGAGGGCTTTCAAGGTTTCATTATCTAAGTTGCTCATCTTTGCTCTTTTCAAGTTGTATTGGAATCTTTCAAGTAAGTCTTCCAAACTTTCATCTTCTTTTTGCATCATTTTGAATACCTCATCCTTGTGATTGGTAGGCATACAATAGTCCAAGTATCTATCCAAAAATGTTTGTTTCATTTCATTCCAAGTCCTAATAGATTGAGTGGCTAATCCCATGAACCATTTCAAAGCAGATCCCTTCAATGTTGAAGGAAACAGTTTGAGTTTTTGAGAGTCTTCCATATAGTCATAAGTTCGGCACACAAATTCAAACTCAAACAGAAATGTTTCAGGATCCTCACTTCGCAATCCATAGAAGTTAGGGAGAACAGATGGTGAGATATTTTTCATTGTTGCATGAGTTTCCTCATCAACTATAGGGAATCCCAACAAATCCCTATTTCTACCATTATTTCCTTCACCATTGTTATCTCCATTGTCTCCTCCTCTTCTACCTCCACCTCTATTTATTACTTCCTCTGCCATGATAGTTTCTCTAGAGTCCTTATAGTCCTCTAGTTCTTCTACCAAGGGAGGATGAGAGAAAGTCTCTTTGTTTTCTAAGTGGGTTTTAGTAGGTGGTATAGGAGAATCCTCTAATTCAGCTGTTCCTTGACTTCCAAAAATCTTAAGGCTAGGGGTAGATGGTGGTGAATCTGATCTATGCCTTGAAGAAGATGGAGTTGTGAAAATCGAACTCTTGGCTTTAGCTATAAACCTTCCCCTAGAATCTCTTGCTCTATGCATGTCATGTTTTTTATTTTTAAAAAGTTGGGCTAATAATTCTTTTTTTGATCTTCTAGGTCACACTAGGTGCAAGAAAAGAGCATACTTAAGAAATTACTAAACCAATAACTCTCTTTTCTGATCCTCCAGATCACACTAGGTGCAAGAGGAGAGCATACTTCAAGAAGTTATCAAGTTTTCCCTTCTTTTATGATTTTATGTTTTTTTTTTAAGAAATTGGCTACCTAGTTACACTTCCCCCGCAACGGCGCCAAAATGTTTGGTCAATTTAGTGTGTCCTAAATTGCTGCATTTAATTTGTCAATCCGGGAATCGTAAGCTGATGAAGTGCGGCGCACTATATGTGCAAGATAGCCTATTTCTTAACTTTTTGTCGTTTTTGGTTTTCTAAGGTGAAATGGAAATTTTAAGATGAAAACAAGTCTGGTTATGTTTGTTCAAGGAAGTGATATCCCCTATAATGATTTACCAACTTGAAACTTTAAAAAGCAATTTGAAATTTACAATGACAAGACTTGAAAGGAAATGAAAATGTACTGCTGAAATGAAAAGGTGATGCTAATCTAATAAATCAAAACAGTAAACTAGTGAGCATGAAAACCAAACTATTCTTGCTGCCGACTAAACACAAAAGAAACTATGCTTAAGGAAATTCAAAATTGCAACAAAATAAATCTAAATCAGATTACATCAATTTATCTTCTGACCCTTCATCATTAGTCCAACTATGATTTTCGGAAGTAATCATAAACAACTTGAGTAACTGATATTTAACTTGCAAAAAGTAAACTAATATCAAACCATACATTCATGATTAAATCCCTCACCATCAGTCTAGCTGTGGCTTTCGGAGGCAACTAAAGATGTCATGTACGATTTAATATATCTAAATTTGCAGAAAAGAAACTAATACTAAACTACACATTTCATGATACAATCCCTCACCATCAGTCCAGCTGTGGCTTTCGGAGGCAACTGAAGATGCTATGAGTAGCTTAATATATCTAAATTTGCATAAAAGAAACTAATACTAAACTACACATTTCATAATACAATCCCTCACCATCAGTCCAGCTGTGGCTTTCGGAGGCAACTGAAGATGCTATGAGCAGCTTAATATATCTAAATTTAACTACTGAAGCAGATAAGAAAAACTGAAATGAATAAAGCAATACTGAAATTAAACAAAAGCTATGAAAAACAAACTAGCAGCAGAACAATGTTAGTTCCATGTCATTAGTCAAAAAGCTATGAAAATGCCCGGGCTGCCTATCTATAACCTGAAACAAGAACACTGATCAGTGATTATCAACATAAAACATAAAAGACATAAATGAAATGGAAATTATGGAAGTTTATAAACAGAAATGAAACAAATACAATATATGAACATATGAATGGATTATGACACAATGAAATGAAATTAAAATTATACACTAATGCACAAAACCTTAGCTGAGCAGGGGCCCTCTACTCCAGCCTTGGCAAAGGTCTTCAAATACGAATTAAGTTGAAAAACAGAGTCTTCTCATACTAAAAAGCAGTAATTACAGAATGGTAATGTTACGGCACAAGTGCAGCGTAATCACTACAGAGCAGACTAATCAAAAGATAACAGAGACTACATTCACTAATATCGACTAACTTCATATGCGTATGCAAACGCATTATATATAACAACGAACTATAACTGTCTCCTAAAGTTCATGCTAGTGGAAAGCATGTAGACCACTACGTCCACGGATATAGGAGCATGGCCGTGTTGGAAAGTGAATCTACGGGAGGTGGATGCGTGAATTCAACTCTAGAGCCCTGCACAGATGTCGATTTATCCTCCGCAGGCTTAGAAACGGCCGTATGGATCTTTATGTGACACGAAACAGAGTCCGGCCGACATGAAACTCCATGGTTGACTTCCATGTGGACGCCTTTGACCGCGGCTTCTTTGGATGAGTTTGCTTGAACTAATAGGACACGAACCATGTCCACGTCATTCCTGACCTGCCCATGTGGCTCGTTTTCCTTGTAGACAGCTGTAGCATAGAGTTTCACAAAATAGCTGCGGAAAGTTGCAGCAGCTGCGGAAAGTGGCAAGATTCCGCAGCTGAATGAAAAAAATCTAGATCAAATAGCAAACACAAAAATATAATTAAAAACCATGTTAGATGCTCTTTTGCACATGATATTGACAATTTGGGAGGTTTAGGTGAGTGAAAAAGGTATGGAAAAATGTATGGAAAAGATGCAGATTTGGGACTCAACAGCTGCAAGTATCTATGCTTTTCTTCCAATAGAAATGGTCACTAGATTTCCATTTATAATACAAGCAGAAATTTTATTGGTTTCATCGAGAGAGAGCATCATTTTCAATAACTAATGGAACCAGGGAATCCTTAAGTGTATCCCATTCGCATTTTGTTTGGCATTTCGTTCTTTGATAAGTGCTAATTCACCTATACTTTCAAAAATTTGGATTTTTGGGTACCCTCCATGTGATATTCCTCGTTATCCACAGGACCACAGCTCAAACAAGTTAGAGATGCCATCCAGGTTCAATTGAAAGCCGAAGATGTGATTTTATGAAACGTCAGCTTTGTCGGTAAAAGTTTATGTAAGCCAACCGAAGCTCGGACAATACTCCCAGCTGCTTTTAAATGCATTCTGGAGAATCTTTCCCTTCATGGGACCTACCAGCCCAATCAACAACATCAATTGATATTTCTCTGTTGTACTTAAGGGAATGAGAATCCTTCCCTTCACGGTGCCTCTTGGCTTTATCGACTGCCTCGATTGATCTTTCTCTACTGTCCAATATTTCCCTTCCATCCTTGTAAGAATGAGAATCATTACCTTCATGTGATCTCTTAGCCCGTTCAAGAGACTCAATTGATCTCTCTCTAACATCCATTAGAAAATAGGACTCCTTGCTTTCGAAGGACCATCTCACCTTGCTATTCGCCAGACCATCGACAGGTATTTCTCTGCCATCAAATTTGCTCTCCCTTTCTCTATGATGGGACCTCTTAACCCTATCACCAGCCTCAACCGAATGCTTTCTACCATAATCAAGAAAATACTTACCCTAGAGACCAATCCTCTTAACCCTATTGCCGGTCTCAACCGAGCTTTCTCAAGCACCCTTCTCATATTTTTCATAAATATTTTCTCCTTTTGTACTCTGTCTAGCTCTGTAGCTTTCTGAATCCCTGTAAGCATTTGTGTCTATATTTATTTTTTAATCACTCATTTTCTCTGCTATAAAATTCTGAGCCAAAATTCAAACTCTCGTCTTTGGAAAACCTCATCTCCTCAAATTCGAATCCTCCACTGCTCCAATACTGCACTATCAATGACATACCTAGTTCGCATGAGGTTTTATTTAACCTTGTTCTAGTGCGCGGGGTTTTTTTAGGTGCACCGGTGTAGTTTCGTGAGATTTCGGTTTATGTTTTGGTGTGGTGTTTTGTGACGCACCGATGTGGGTTATGATGATAAGCGCAATGGACGAAAAACTAGGAACCTCCACTAGAAATGGTGTACTATATAAAGTTATTTTTTTTTGGTATGTAAGATCATAATAAAATAATTATAATTCTAAAGTACATGAATCTATTTGCATTATTTTCTAAACTTTATTATTTTACAAAAATTCATATTATTCTAGATTTATTATTTTACAATTATTTACATATTTATAAATTTACAAATTTACAAATTTAAAAAAAATCATTTCACATTAATACAATTAAAAATTTACAAATATTGTACATACAATTAGAATTAGAATTAGAATTAGAATTAGGATTACAATTACAATTACAATTACAATTTTACAATTTCACATACAATTACGAATTATAATTACAATTTTAGAATTTTACATACAATTACAATTACAATCATTTCATAGTAATACAATTGAAATTTTAAAAATATTTTACATAAAATTACAATTTCAAATACAATTACAATTTTAGAATTTTACATACAATTATAGTTAAAATTACAATTACAAATACAAATACAATTTTACAATTTTACATACAATTAAAATTTTAATTTCAGTTACAGTCACGACATAATATTTAATAAATATCATGGTCATTTAATACTAAATTAATTAATAAACATCACGATCATGCTAAGCATCATACAAACGTCATATTCGACTAAAAAACACATTCAAATTTGCTAACATCATCGTGATCATGATCATCTAACAAAACAAAATTAACATTGTATAACATCATCACAATACAAACATCAAAAATACATCTCATGTCAAATAACTCATGCTATCACATACACATCTATCTTCAAGCTACACATTAAATGAACATATCTAACATGACCTAACAATATACACATCATGATGATCACCAACATGTAAATTAAGTACAACTATAACATGAACATAAAATACATGGACCATATATATATATATATATATATAATGTTAAAAATATGCAACTGTAATATAAATTTCATGGATCAGCTGGTGGTATAACATCAATAACAGTACTAGTTAAGGCTTTCTCAATTAATGGTGCCGCCTTGACAGTCGATGGTCCAGCTTGCTCATGATCATGAGCACTGCTAGATGTTGCAGGTTGCTGACTGGACATGGCCGATGATCCAGCCTGATCTCCATGATGACTGTTGCTAGATGCTAGTGGAGGTTGCTCATTTGGCGCGACGTGAGGTGAATGATCATGAGATGATGAGTCACTGCTCATGGGCTGTTGATCACGTGTTATGTCTCGACTACGCCTATAACATGCAACAGTCCTCCTCAGCCGCGTAACTAAGGTCTTAGCTCCTATGACATGCCGCATCGGGCTATACATGTCACGTGACATGCCTCTCCACATCTGTAATAGCCTACCATCAACCTGTATGTCTCTCATATGAGAGGGCCTGATGCCTGCCTCAATAATCAATGCAGTGAGTTAGTCGCCCATCTCCATCCTATATCTAGTATCAAGCTTCCCACGGCTAGCAAAAGGAAGTACTAGCACACCAGCAGGAGCAGGTCTCTCTGCACTGTCCTCTTGATGATCCTTGGTATGTAGCATGCCCTGATCGTCATCAGGATCCACACCTGGATCATGTGGTGGTGTCGAAATGTCCTTGCCATCAAAAAACCCAATTTCTGCAAAATATATAAAAGTACGCAACAATAATTAGACAATTTCATTACACAATTTAATAAAAACAAGTTAAAGAACATATTAGAATAAATTTAAATAAAACAATATATTACCTCTATCATCTGGAAACTCATCATCTGTGAAGAGGATGTGGCGCACCCTCGCCAATCCAATGCAACATAAGGATAGGGGACCATAATGAAGCAATGCATCTCGTCAACACTGGCTAGCAACTCCAATGCATCATGTGATATCCACGCTGGAAACATAGTCTCGCCCCTCTTGGGCATCATCTACCCCCACATGTGCATATGTGCCTCGAACATTGGCCTATGAGGCTGCCGAATAAAATAAGGCCTCATCTCTGGAAACCTCTCAAAAAATAAACAAAAAATCTCTAAAGCAAAAGGGAGGTTGACCCTCCCTTGTGCATGAGCACGACATCTATCTAAGGGTATACAGAACTACCACAAAAAAATTGCAGACCACCTGATAAGTCGTGGCTCATGTACTAAAGAATAAACATAATATAGAAGCGAGCAACTAATGTGTTTCCCGTCATTGGTGTTGTGTGAAATGGTTGAAATTAGAAGTGAGAGGCACCTCACCTCCTCACTACCAAATTCACCAATATGTAACTAACCTCTGGCAACCTGAAAATATGAAGGAGACAGTACATCTACTCCAATGTATCTATGGGAGTACACTAACTGAATCCCCGCTACATAGCCAGCTGGAACCTTTAGGAACGAGGGAAAATCCACCCCTCTCCTCAATAGCCGTGTAATGAAATATATATCCTCCTCAGTGGGCTTGTACCACTAGTTAGGACCAACCTAGAAATCCTGTCGGTGGGCATTCCACCTACGGATAAGATGTCTCAAAAACACACCATGGCCCTTTAGGGAAGTAGCCTCCTTATAGAACTTGAGGAGGCCTTCCTACCTTGGGAGCCCCTGGGTAGCTGATGTAATAGGGCAAGGGTACGCATCTCTCTCCCTCTCTCATGCCTTCCACATGCAAACCATGTCATACTGCTCCGCCTGTTGTTGTTGTTGTTCCCCCTCTTCTCTCTGAATGATTGACATATTAAATAATTTTTTTTTATTAAATGAGACGTGTATTTAGGAATATACATATATAATTTGTTTTGGAAAAAAAAAACAAAACAGTCGGTGCGCCACAAAAAACAGTCATGCACCGGTACCGGTGTGTCTTTTTTTTGTCACGCATTGGTGGTGGTGCCCCAGATGACATTCAATGCACTATAGGCAGTACTCCTAAAAATTTTCAAAGCACCGGTGACTATGTATGGTGTCAGGAGTGTGGTGCACTGACTAAAATCTACGCCCTGGCAGGTATAGTTGGGTCAGCGCACCGACCTCCTCACTTCATTACATAGTCAACGGTGCAGTCTTTTACTAGGTCGCACTGCACCATTGACCCTGTCGAAATGCCAAATGCGGTGTGTTGTCAAATACACCCACCCCGGGGCAGAAATTTCCGTCAAAGCACCGCGTTGCCGCTATTCCACATGGTCAATGATGCGGCTGGCTAAATGACTGCACTGCACTTTTTTTAACATTTTAAAATAACGCATTGTGCCTTTCAGTACCGCCCCGGAAATGGTGTGGATACTGTTAGCACAAGTTGTAGTGTAGCCTGTAAATTTTACAGGCAGCACAGCTTACCGGTGCGAAACAAACGGCTCGAGCGCACACGCGACAATTTTTTTTTCTTTTAAATGGTTAATTTTAAGGTTATTTGAAATTCTAATTCGCTAAAAAAATTAATTATGGAAAAACAAGAAAAATACATGTACATTTTGCGGTCGAGGAAGCATATTGGCTGTAGAATTTGCAAAAGAAAATTTTCCCACCATTTTGCAAAATGCAAGCTGGAGATTAGTGGGAAAAGCACAACAGCAGTGCGTGTAATGGGTGCAATGGGAGCACCGATGTCAAGGCGGTTCAGACAAGGATAAATTGTACCAGTGCTTGGGAGCTCTAGAGCACTGAGAAAAGTGAAAAATGTGGTTTTTTTGTCGTAATTGTTTTTTATTTAACCCTGTTCTGGTGCGCTGGGTTTTATAGGTGCACCGGTGCAGTTTCTTAATACCGCACAGGGCAGTTTCTGTTTTGGCGTGGTGTTTTATGATGCACCAGTGCAGAAGAATTGTAAAGCACTGGTGCTATATAGTCATACGATGCACCAAGTGGGTGTGTATGGAGCGCACAGTGTCCAATGTGCCAATGTTTTGTGTGCATCGGTGCTTTCTCTTGTTGAGCGCATCGGTGCAGTTTTTGATGATAAGCGCATCGAACGAAAAACATCCGCAAAAACCTCCACCCGTCAACCTCCTCTAGTAACCTCCATCAGAAACGGATGTCTATGGTATATTTATAGGGGGTTCCTCAAAAACATCTGCTAGAGGGTCTTTTCCTTGTAGTGCTTTTATTACGCTTTTTCCTGTGTCAAGTTCACGAACAAAAAATTCTTTTGATCAGAGGATAACTTCATTTCATTGGTCACACATTTGGCTAACATTCAACAAGTTATGCTTTAATCCATCAACATACATAACATTATTAGCTTTAAACTTTTCTTTTATAAAAACAGATCCTTTACCCTTAATGACAGCATGAGAGTCATTTCCAAAAGTGACACTATTTTCCTTTTCTAATGCATTGTATGAAATGAGTTAGTATTTATCACTTTTCATGTGTTTTGAACATCCACTATCAATGTACCATTGATTTTATTCCCTTTCTGCAAATAAAGCTATTCCACAACTTTTGAATTGTCAGTCCTTCTTTCTCCATACCTTATAATTTATGGATATTTGTTCTTTTGGCTATAGCTTGCTCCCGCATTCAGATTCCTCATGTCCAAGGTTATTGCAAAATGAACATTCAATTTTTTCTTGAAGAGGAGAAAAAATGTTATAAGTATTCTTTTTTGTTCCTGTCCCATTTCTTAGTTTTCTTGCTTCTTTGGTCATCATGGCTTTGTATTCAACACATTGAGAAACTTTGTGACCAAAATTATGACATGAGAAACATTGTCGATTAAATAAGAGATTTATGTCATCATAGAACCTTATAATGTTGTTTATCTTTTGACTGATGCTTCTGTTATTGTTCATCCTTGAATTAGAATGAACATGTTTTACCTGAGAATTGTCTTTGTTTTTTTGTTGAGTGATGAAACTTTGCTGACTGGATTTTGTTGCATTTAGATAGCTTGTGGATGAGGATTTTTATGTTTGAGAAGATTCACAAATGTATCCAAGACATGTATTAACAAGAGGATAGTGTTGAACCTTGATAATTTCATCTAAGGTTTCAGTTCTTTTACCAAATCTAATATTTAGAGTTTTTACTTTCTCAAGTTCCTTTCTTAGGGTTACTATTTCACATTCTAACTTCTCATTAAGCTTCTACTTTTATATGAGTTGTTCCTTTAGAGTATCTATGGATATTTCATTTTCTTCCAAGAATATTTTGAGTTGAGTGATTTCTTCAAGGAAATCATTTTCTTCTAAAGCACCCATAAAATTATCTTTAGCCTCATTTGTGTTTGTTGGAGATGGGTTCCCTAAGTCCGAAGACTTTTTTTGCTATATTTTTTGTCATAGATTTATTCGTGCACAAGGGACTTGGGGCGGGTCAAAGTGCCTAATGAGTTGTAATGGGTCAAAAGGGTAGCTCAAGGGGGGGGAAACCATGGTTTGCGGACCTTGGAGTAGTGCAGGCTAATAGTATAAATGTATGTCTAGATTGAGTCTAAGAAGGAAATTTTTGGATAAGTCTGAATGTTGATGTTAGATCTAGTGACTTTGTGATACTTTGTGCAGATTTGTCTAGGTATAAAGTTCCTGGTGGATGTGTGTGCGGAGACCTTAGTTCTAATGTGTGTGGTCCCCGCTGGTTGTGTGCGCTGGTTGTTGAAGGGTTTTGTATGAAGGATATAGACTGATATTAATAAAATAACTGTTGTTGCAAATATCTGAAATGCATCTACTGTTATTTTATGAATGTTTCTGTATCTTATTTCTGATTCCTATATTATATGCAATTAGATCTCTTGTGCAACTGTGTTTAGGTTTATATGAATGATGAATGGATGGATATGATGGTATATGGTTGTGATATTGCTTGTTAAGGGTTATTACTTGAATTCTAGATGATGTGTTAACTTGTGCAAGGTATTCTGCATATTTTACCTAAAATCTGTCTGTAAGGTTTTCCTGGTTAGGGCTCTTGTTGTGGAGTTCTGTTTATGGTTACTTTGGATCTTAAGGCACCCACATAATTCAAACCTCTCTCAGGGTGTGGAAACCTAGTTCCAGCACCCCCCCATACTACTTCGATTGAGACTTTGACTTTCGCAAGAAGGTCACTACCGAAAGGCCCTGTAGTAAGAGGGTTTTGTTGGTTAACCTCAACTTCAAACTTGGGCCAGGACCCCTCAAGCCAAAAAATGGTTCCGTTGCTAGGACTGGGAGCATTTTAAGAGAGGTTGGGTGATGACGAGAGGTCATTGGCAACCATTAAAGCTTGAAATGAGGAGTGGTTTGAAAAAAATATTCCAGAATTTTCCCTAAAAGAGAAATAAGTAATAATTTGTCTACTGAAGAGTGGAAGAATAAGTATATTTTCACTAAGGTGCATGAGATCTTCTTCTTAACCTTTGCACATGAAATGCAAGAGTGGTTGGAAAGGTTAGCAGAATTCCCAACCTATTGGAAGGATGATCAGGTCATGCAGTGGACCCCTGGATTAATCCAACAGTTGGAGAAGACTAATAATTCCATTACCCGAACTTTAGATCACTGCGTTGACAGGGTCTTGGGCAGGTTTGTAACAAATTTTGTATTCCATCAGTTTGTGTCCTAATCTGAAGCTGAAAGGAGATTTTTCAAGGGATTGAGGGGTAATTTATTACAAACTTTGCCTCTGCTGATTAATATGCTATTGTGCGAAAAAGGGTATTTTGTGCAGCCACACCGAGTGAATGACCCCTAATCAGAGCGAAATCACTCTGCGTAGTGGTAAATATTATTGGGTCAATCAGAGAGGGGATATATTTGCATATAATCCTCTGAGAAAATCCCCTGATATAAATGGAAGCGAGGCTACACATGCTGAGAATAGCCTCCCTATTACGCCACAATAAAATTCGCGTAGGGGTAAGAATCCTCCTACCCCACCACTGCCCCCACCTGCGGAAGATATGGCCGCGCATATGAAGTTACCCACCTTTAAGGGTGCAGAGGATGAGGATATGGACTGATTTTGGTTTGTTTCGAATGCGGTGTGGACTGCACACAATGTCAATACTAATGCTATCAAGAGAGCGCAGCTAGCTATGGATTTTGAAGGTCGCATGTTAGATTGGTTCATGGGATACATTACTCAACATGTTGATCCCACAGCTCATAAAATTAAGGATTCCTTGAAGCAACAGTTCCGAAAGCCAAAATCCTATTATTAATGTGTAATAGAACTGAAATATATTAAGCAAGGGCCTACGGAATTAGTTTGGGAAGTTGACCAGCAACTGAAGCAAACCATCAGTGACAAAAGATTTTCTTACGATGATAAGCAGCATAAGTAATGGTTCATTGCCATGTTATTGCCACATTTACGTGGGCCTATGGGTGAGTAGAAGATTGATTCTCAAGAAGAAGCTCTGAAAATTTCTATGAAATTAGAAGCAGTGCCCAGAGAATATGCTTAATTTCGAGCGCTACAAATTCAGAGCCAATTAGAAGCTATGCACATAGAAATTCAGAATTTACGAAGAGACTGGGGTAAAGAAGTTGGCGAAGAGGTCTGGTGCATATGCTGCAAGGGAGCTGGCCACACCAAATATTAGTGCCTCTATTGTCGAATTATATGCAAGTTGGGGGACCAAGTCCACTGCACCCGAGAGATGTTGTTGGGTCTAGTACACCTGCACGGTGGTGCGTTGATTTTCGGGTGGCTGGGTGACATGATACAGACCATTGCCTGTGGTTAGGATCCTATGTACCAGAATTGAAGAAATATTGGTGCATTGTTTCTCTTTAGTTGGTCATGATGAGCACAACTACCAAACGTATGACCAGATTATTGACAGAGCAAACCTTTACAGAGTCCAGGATGACCCTTCTTCACCAGCATCTCCCTCAAGACGAGGAGGATCCCCAGCAAGAGGATGGGGAGGGGGGAGAGGTGGAGGTGCAGGTCGAGGGAGAGGGAAACTAATTTGTTACAACTATGGAGATGTTGGACACTATGCATGTGACTGCCCCAACCCTGCATGACAAACTTGCTAGTACTGTAGGAAATCTGATCATGTAATTGAAGATTGTCCCGTGTTAATAATTAAAATGCAGGAAAAGCGGCAAACATCGACGTAGAACATCAAGATGGTTAAGGTCGAACCGCACATCGAGGGCCCAAGTTTAAATGTAATTACACGTAGTGGTATTGCCACCGGAGGAAAAGAGGAAAAGGCTGTCGCAGAACCATTGATCATAAAGGTGTCTCACAAGAAGGAAATTCTCAACCTCCAAAAAGAAAAAGAGATTTTTATTGAGGCCAGGAAGGAATTTGCTGACACAAGAGCATCCACGTCAAGGACTCCCATGGAATCAAAAGTTGATGATGAAGTTAAACCATTCCTAAAAGCTTGCATTAAGCTATTGCGTAATCAGAAGGAAATAGATAATCTCCAGGCCCTGATAGAAAATTGTGCTGAAAAGTAGGTGCCTCGAATAGAAACCAAGGTTGTGAACAAGGTTTATAAGAAAAAGAAGAGAACATGTAGAGAGATGTGCATGACTATCCAGATTTGAGAATACAAGATGGATCAAGTCATCTTGGATCTAGGGTCTGATTCAAATGTCCCACCTAAGAAGACCTGGAAGAAGATGGGAGAGCTAAAGTTGGAATGGTCCACCATTCAGCTAGACATGGCCAATCAACAAAATTTCATTCCACTTGGCAGGCTTCTGCAAGTTGTGGTAGACATTGCTGGAGTAAAGGTATGCATTTATTTTGAGGTTATACAGATTATGGATGATGCAGACCCCTACCCTGCGCTGTTAGGATTGGATTGGGCCATTGATATGGGAGACACCATCAATATGAAGCGCAGAAGTATGATATTTGAGAATAATGGTACACGGGTGATAGTCCCACTGGATCCAACAAAAGGAGAATTATACACAGAGCCAGTGCATGAGGGGGATGATGTTGACCATATCTACAAGCTAACTGCATGGGATGAGGACTGTATCCACCCTACAACTAATGCCATGTTGAACTGGGAGAAGGATAGCTCTTTTTTTTTTTCTGATTCTGATAGTGAAATGGAGAACTGGAAGAACCGGTTGCACGATGTCTCAGAATTGCACTGCCTCAAGATCAGAACGAAATTCCAGTGCATCTCCTTGGAGGTAAGAGAACTACCCTAATTTGATCATTCTGGTAGTGTCAAATAATTTTTGAAAGCATTGGAAAAAGTTCTCCCTGAAGAATGAAGGTTCTGGGTGCTTGATATGGCTATGCATGCAACTCCAGCATGTTGGTGGGAGATGCACAAGGGAGCCTTCCAAGAATGGGAGGAATGTAGAAAAATGATTATGCTGTGCTTTGAACCTCCAAACACTCCACCAATGGATTTTTTCTATGGTCAGGGAGATTCGCGCAAGCACCTGTCCATGTGGATGGAGGTGTGGGATGAAAAGACATGGAATGAATGGGTTCATATGTTTGTCCACTCGTTGGGACCGATACCAACCACCTGGTATCTAGAAGTTGAGCTACACTGAGGTACACGATACTAGTTCATAATGACTGAAGATTTTCTGGAAACCTTTGGCTCTGTGGGTGGCTTGGAGAAATTGGATGAAGCCCTGCAGGACATAGATGCTATGGTATTTGATGAATCCCAACCCCGAAAGGAGTATGTTTCGCTAGTCTGGGATGCGCAGATGCAAGACATTGTCAAATGTAGAAACCTGTCAATCGGGGATAATGAAGATGACCCAAGGAATTTTAATATCCTGGATTATGAAGGAGAGTGTGCAGTTTCAAGGACTGCATTAGGGATAGTGGATGTTACTAAACCTCTAAAATTGAAGGAATTCAACATTGGGATAGAAAAGCAGCCCAAGTTTGCTAGGATCAGGGACTACTGGGATGATCATACAGTAGGAAATAATGCAGAGCTACTGACAAAATATCAAGATATGTTTCCTACAAATTTCTCTGAACTGAAGGGAATTTTAGGGGACTGGGTGTTATGAAGATCACACTGAAACCGGATGTGCGCCCTATCAAGAAATGCCCATATCAATTGAACCCCAAATATAAGCAGAAAACAAAGGAGGAGTTAGAAAAAATGGTGGCTGTGGGCATCATTGCACTAGTCAAACCATCTGATTGGGTAAGCCCAATGGTGGTTCAAGAGAAAAATATCAAAGGAGAAATCAGGATTTTTGTTTATCTGCGCAAGTTGAATGATGCATGTGTGCATGGCCCCTTCCCTACTGTGTTTTCTGATGAAATCCTATACAATTTAGGAGGACAAGAAGCATATTAGTTTATTGATGGATTTTCGGGGTATCATCAGATCCGAATCGCACCAGAAGACTGCAGCAAGACCACCTTCACCACTGAATGGGGTTCTTTCCAATACACTATCATGCCATTCGGATTGAAAAATGCACCTGTAATCTTCTCGCCCCTGGTCGTGGATTTTTTCAAGGAATTCATGCATAAATTCTTGGAGGTATATTTTGATGACTCGATAGTGTTTGGATTGGTAAATAAACATGTGTCAAACCTGCACATGATGCTTGATACCTGTAGGAAGCACCAGATTTCTCTCAACCTGAAGAAGTGCATATTTTACATACCTTTTCGGATTTTTCTAAGGCATATATTATGTCAGCAACGATTAGTGGTAGACCCAACCAAGATCACAGTTATCATCAATTTAGAAGTTCCTACCAATCAGAAACAACTACGCTCCATCCTAGGACACACTGGTTATTACATGAATTTTATCAAAGGGTATGCTCTAATCACTGCACCAATGGAGACGTTGCTAAATAAGGATGTAGCATTTTAATGTGATGAGGAATGTCAGAAGAGCTTTGAGTTGCTAAAGGAAAAAATGGTCACTGCACCTATTTTGATATTCCTATACTGGTCTAGTGTTTTTCATGTGCATGTGGATGCATATGGTATAGAACTTGAAGCTGTTTTAGGGCAACAAGGAGAAGGACACATTAATCATCCAATCGATTTTACTAGTCGAAATCTCTCCAATGAAAAGCGTAACTACTCAACTACCAAAATGGAAAGATTGACCATGGTATACGCATTGCTAAAATAAATACACTATCTGCTAGGAGGGAATTTCAAAATGTTCACTGATTATTCTGCTTTGAAATGCATGGTCAATAAGCCTTTGTTGGGGGGGAAGATATGCTAATGGTTGTTTATTTTTTAGGAGTATGACTTTGAGATTATTGTGAAGTCGGAAAGACTGAATGATGGGCCTAATCATGTATCACAAATTCAGAATGGGAAGGAACCAACTAGTCTGGAGGAAGGGTTACCTGATGCGCAACTCTTGGCTATCAAGGTGGTTGATGAGAACTTCACTAATATTATTCATGTTTTTACCACGGGAACAACACCTACGGAATATTTAGTCCAACAAAACAAGGAGTTGGTTGCGTGCACAACTTATTTCATCCTGATTTTAGTTCAATTGTATAAATTAGGAGTAGATGAAGTACTAAGGAGATGTGTGTTGGAACATGAAATACAAGATATCTTGGCTGAGGCTCATGGAGGAGTGGCAGGAGGTCACTATGCTCAGAAAGCCACTGCATAGAAGGTGTTGTGTGCTGGGTTATGGTGGCCCACACTACAAAGTGATGCACATGAATATTGTTGGGCTTGTGATGCATGTCAGAGAATAGGGAAGCCTTCACATAGAGATGAAATGCCCCTGCAATCGTAGGTGGCCTTGTAGGCATTTGACAAATGGTCCATGGATTTTTTTAGACCAATCAACCCTCCTGGAAAAAATACTAGAGCATGTTATATCATTACTACAACTAATTATGTAACCAGATGGGCAGAGGCGAAGGCAGTTGTAATATTCCTAATTAGCTTTTAGCTAATTAGATTATTAATTTTTTTTTTTGTTAATAAGATAGATGAATAAGAGGGTAGAGGGACCCATAAACCCCTTTAGTAGGAATAAACCACTTCTTAGTGTGAATGTGGATCAATGCATATGGATGGGGTCAAGATGAATAAACCACTTCTTAGTGTGAATATGGGTCAGTGCATGTGGATGGGGCCAAGATGACCAAATCAACAGCGCAGTCATGGAGGTAGTGGAGATAGTGGAGGACAACGTAGTCATTATCGGGGTTAGTGGCCAAGTGTGGAGCATCATTATTATGTCGGGCCAAGGGTGTGAGGGCTCACAAGAATAAAAGGAAAGGGATGTCATCCATAGAATGCATTCTGAATATTGATATTGTATTATCATTTACGACTTTCTGAATGCTTTAACTATTTATCTAAGTCAGCTTTTCTATTTAGCACACGTTTGTCTCCGAGCAGAGTTCCCACCCTTATCCTCAAGGGACTTTAAGTGCCCACTCAGTAAAGGTAATTTCTAAGAAGTATTTCAACATCCATCATCATGCCATCATTTTTTCCCTCCATGTAGCAACAGTCACCTGCAGGAATTACGCATTTCAACTGTAGAGTTTGAGAGGAGGAAGGAAGTTCCAAGAATCTCATCCTAGAATCCTGTGTGGGGATCAACTCTTCACTTGTGAGTATATTTCAGCATCTTAAGAGAAGTATTTTATTATCTAGCATCAAGCCAATATTTTCTCCCTCTTTGGTAGTGCATTCATCTTTAGCATTTTGAAATCCAGCAGTGGAAGCTTCAGAGGTGGAAGGAAGTTCCAAGAATTCCAGCTTGGAATCCTATGAGGGGATTGTTCCTTCACCCAATTGACTATATTTCAGTTTTCCAAAGAAGTATCTCATAATTCAGCATCAGGCCATAGTACTTCCCCTCTTAGCAGTGCAATCTCCTTCAGAAATTGTGCAATCCAGCAGTGGCACTTCAAAGGAAGAGGAAGGATCCAAGATTCCTAGCTTGGAATCTAGTGAGGGAATTAGCCCTTCATCCATAGAGCTGATTGGGATCAGTTGCAACATTTTTATAATTTTCCCAAATTTCTCCCAGAAGTTACCCAACAACGATGGTTAAGTCAGCCAGCATGAGTGTTCTTTGCAACCCTAGAGGGCCAAATTTTCAAAGTCAAAACCAGGCCAAACCATTTCTGGGTTGTTTTGGGTTTTTCTAGTAGAGTTCATGGTTAAAATCCTAGATATTTTTGGGCACTCCAGAAGCCTATTGCTCATGCTTCTTATTCCCATCAGTAGTAGTTTCAAGCAGTACTCTGCAGAGATAGCATTCGAGTAGAAATATCAGCAACCACATTTCCAGTGCAGGGACTTAGAGCTATTTAAGCAACTTTTTGTTGGCTTTAGTGCATATTATTTGGAGCATTTTATATTTTATTTTGTTGTTGATTGTAATGATATCACTCGGTTGTTCGTGCTCATGGTTATGATGTCTTAATGTAATTTCTAGTTGCAACATATTTATGACATTTTTCAGACCTTAGTGCTATATTCATGTTTTACTTTATTTGGAATGTTGTGGTTGATCTATATTCCTGTTTATTCTATTTTGGAATAATACAGTGGTATCAGAGAAAAATCTTGTCTCAACTTGTGGGAAACCCTTCATTCTATGACAAGACCAGGATAGAGGAAAGTCTCTAATGGTAGGAGAAATTCATGAGAAAGAGTTTCCCAAACTCATTCTCAAATCTACACAGGATCTTGCTAGAGAGATCGAAGAGATGAGAGTAGAAAGGAAAATGGAAACCCCACGAGGGTTACAGTATGGAGAGAAGTCAAGGACTCCACATCAATGGTATGAGCAACCAGTGGTGAAACAAATCTCACATCGCCCTACTATACCCACCTTCCTAGCAATAGGAAATGTAACTGGAGAACATTAGGTGTAGGAGACTCTTAGTAACTATCTTTCAGACTACCGATCTCAGGTTGCAGGACATCAGGAGCATGAGACTCTTAGTGATTGTCTTGCAAAGTACCAATCTCAAACCCAGAATTTCAGAGATAATATGACTTTCCCATCATTTTTCCAGATCAAATACAACCGAAGACCTCGCAACAACAATAGAGGAGGAGGGCACATGCAAGGTAAGAAGTGTACCTCAGGTAGATTCTTTCTGCTTAAATTCGATGTGTCATCCAAGAGTACAACAAAGGCTTGGGTCGAGGATTTATATATCTATCTCCAATTGCACCAAGTAGCAGAATCAGAGTCTATCGAGATAACATCGGCACACCTTGAAGGTGAACCACATGATTCGTGGTTCCACGGATTGGGTCATGTAGGAGTAACTGTGTATGAAGAGTTCACTCGAAGATCGGTGGAGAGGTTTGATAGAATAAACTCGGAGGCACATTACATTGAGGCATTCTCCGACAGTGAAGGATAAGAGGAAGTGTATGAGGAGCAGAAGGGAGATGCCAGTGGTGGTGCATCAAGAGGAGATCAACTACTACCACCACCACCACCACCAAAAGGAGCATTTGCACCAGTTGGAGGAACTCTTGCATATTTGCAAATTGTTCCTAAGCATCAACCGATCTGAAGCATGCATACATATCCACCCTAGATAGTCTCGATACATCATACGAAGATTTATGGGGATGTGCCACCAGGGCAGTCGCATGACCAGGGGTTGGAGAACATGGTTTATTTGGAGCAGGGGAGAGTCACTGCGTAGAGGACCCTTGACAAGATCAAGGAGGAGACGAGAAACTATTCTAGGTTGACATTGTTGAGTTGTACACAACACTTACTGTTGGAGTGTGGTGCTTCAAAGGAGGTAATAGGCACATTTCTGGTACATGGAGACCATCCCATAGCTTTCAAGAATCGGAAGCTACTGCCACATGAGTTGTTGTATTCTATATACGACAAAGAGATGTTGGCCATTATGCAAGAATTGGCCAAATTTCGGTAGTATTTGGTATGCATCAGATTTCAGGTGAAGACTAACCACAACCATCTCCGACATTTTCTTGAGCATGAGCAATTACAGGAGAGGTAGAAAAGGTGGATCAACATAATTCAGGCCCATGAGTTCAAGATTGAGTATGTCCAAGGAGAGGAAAAAGGTGGTAGCATATGCATTATCATGGAAGCCAACAACACTATCCTTAATGAGTAGTGATGCAGTCAGGAGGGCCTAGTTTCTAGTAGAGTATTCCAAGTACCGCTTCACAAGTGAAGTGTTGGATAGCAGGATGAGATGATCGAAGTTGTGCAGGGTGCAACATCCACATGTTGGTATTGGATGGTGAGATATTTTGAGTTGATACCCCATGAAGCAAGCTAGGTCGACGGATCCATCCATGGCAACATTTTAGTAGAGTGCATGTATTACCAGATGGACATGAGGGCCAGATTACTTTTGGGATCCAAGTGGGATCTCCCATCACATCATAGAGTTAGTAGGTGATGGTAGTAGTTGCGCCATGGGTTGGATTTTTTGGTGCACACACATTTTTAGACCTCTATCAGTATCTTGGACATCCCTAGTGACATGATGGTTCAGCAAGAGGGTACACCCTTTTTAGGATCTATATCATCATATTGATCATGCATGGAGTCATAGGGTAATTAGCCTACTTTGGCAGGAGCTGATCGGAGGAGGTGGTATCAACAAGCCACTAGACAGTGCCTTGACACAGATAAGGCAAGGGATGGTATAGAGTGGTACAACAGTAGCATGAGGTATCCAATGGTGTGCAAGTGTAGGTTGTAGCATACAATGGCATGTTGAGGAGTGCAGAGACACTTGATGGTGTGCAGTGACCCATGATGCGGTGCAATAGGCACTTAGGGCATTGCCTCCAAGGATACTTATGGACAGAGCATTATATGGAGACATTTCTCTCTCATTGATGCATTGGGCCTTAGAGCTACTGAGGTTTGACATAGAAACATTACTCCTTATTTCATGTGAGGAGTTGAACCACTTAAGTGTACTTGGGAAGATGAGGATGTGTAGATCACATTGTGGTGGATGCACTAGCAGAGTGGTGGATGCATGGGTAGACATGGGTTTCCATATGGTACTTGATGGCATCGGCATCAAGTGGTGTATATATTTTTTCCATGAAGTCCAGATCTATGCAGAGGAGTGTTATTTCATAATCAAAGTGGTGCAGCGTAAGCATGATGGCAGTCTCATGAGACTAGCATGGGATCTGGGCATCACTGGATTTCACAGTTCACCTACCCTCAGTTGTGATTGGGTCCTTATAGGGGAAATTCATTTAGATGTTCCAGTGGGCTTTAGTGACTCTTTTTGGAATGGGTAACTTCACCAGCATGGAGTGATAATCAACAGGGGTAGTTGAGGAGGAGCTCATGCAGGGAAGGACTTATTCCCATAGGAATTAGATCCTATCTTCAGGCTCCCACCCTAGGAGTACATGAGATGGATGACTTAGTAGAGAAATTGTATGTAGAGATAGATAATACTTTATGTGATTATGACTATCTATCTACTGGTGGTACGCAAAGGGCCTCGGGTACTTGTATCCAATTGGATAGCAATTGGAGCAAGGTGCGCCTCACATTGATTAAGATGGATTGGGATCCTAGTATTGATAGATATCTTCAAATCAGGTAGATGTTGAGACAAGGGATGATAAAGTGGCACATATGGGACCCTAGAAAATTTTGAAGTGACCGTGGGGGAGTGCTAGTAGATAGGATTTTTGTTCAGGCATTGCTTGAGGACAAGCAATTTTTGGTGGGGAGGACTGTAATATTCCTAATTAGCTTTTACCTAATTGGAATTTTAATTTTTGTTTTTGCTAATAAGATATATGAATAAGATGGTAAAGGGACCCATAAATCCCTTCAGTAGGAATAAACCACTTCTTAGTGTGAATGTGGATCAGTGCATATGGATGGGGTCAAGATGAATAAACTACTTCTTAGTGTGAATGTGGGTCAATGCATGTGGATGGGGTCAAGATGACCAAATCAACAACATAGTCATGGAGGTAGTGGAGATAGTGCAGGAAAACACAATCATTATGGAGGTTAGTGGCGAAGTGTGAAACATTATTATTGTGTAGGGCCAAGGGTGTGAGGGCTCACACGCATAAAAGGAAAGGGATGGCAGCCATAGAAGGAATTTTGAATACTGATATTGTATTTTTGTTTATGAATTTCTACATGCTTTAGCTATGTAGCTAATTCTGTTGTGATGTTTAGCACACGAGTGTCTCCGAGTGGAGATCTCACCCTTTCCTCAGGGGACTTCAAGTGCCCACTTAGGAAAGGTAATTTCTAAGCAATAGTTCAAAATCCAGCATCAGGCCATCATTTTGTCCCTCCATGTAGCAGCAGTCACCTACAAGAATTACGTATTCCAGTTGTAGGGTTTTAGAGGAGGAAGGAAGTTCCAAGAATCTTAGCTTGGAATCCTGTCTGGGGATAAAACTTTCACTTGTGAGTATATTTCAGCATCTTAAGATTATTTTTGTATTATTTGACATCAGGCCAAGATTTACCCCCTCTTTGGCAGTGCAATCATCTTCAACATTTTGCAGTCCAGCAGTGGAAGCTTCAGAGGTGGAAGGAAGTTCCAATAATTCCAGCTTCAAATACTATGAGGGGATCAACCCTTCACCCCATTTACTTTTTTTTAGTATTATAGAGAAATATCTCATCACATAGCATCAGGCCATACTAGTACCCATCTTATTAGCATAGTCTCCTACAGAAATTGCGCAATCTAGCAGTGGCAACTTCAGAGGAGGAGGAAGGATCCAAGTTTCCTATCTTGGAATACAGTGAGGAGATCAACCCTTCATCCGTAGAGATTATTGGGAGAATTTGTAGTATTTTAATCATTATTTCAGCCTTTTCCCAGTATTTACCCAACAACAGTGCATAAGCCCACCAACAGGAGTGTGCTTTGCAACCCTAGAGGGAAAAATTTGCAAAGTCAAAACCAAGCCAAACCATTTCTCGGTTTTCTGGGTTTCTCGAGTATATTTTGTGGTTAAAATCCAAGATCTTTATAAGCACTCCAGTAGCCTCTCGCACATGGTTCTTCTTCCTAACAACAGTAGCTTCCAGTAAAACTCCACAAAGACAGCCTTCCAATAGCAATAGCAGCAACCACATTTCCAGTGCTGGGATTTAGAGCTATTTAAGCCACTTCTTGTTGGATTGAGTGCATCATCTTTGGAGCATCATGTATTTTATTTTGCTATTGATTATAATGATATGACGCATTTGTTTCTACTCATGGTTATCATTTCTTAATGTAATTTCCAGTCGCAACATATTTCAAGAATTTTTCAGATTTTAGTGCTATATTATTGTTTTCCTTTACTTGGAATGTTGCAGATGTTCTATATTAATGTTTATTATATTTTGGAATATTACAATGGTTAATAACTGTACTGCAGATACTACTACACACTTCATGTTTGACCACATTTTGACCAGGTTTGGATGCCCGAACATTTTTATGTGTGATAGAGGTAGGCATTTTGTGAATGAAACAATTGAAGCCTTGACAAAGGAATTCCAAATCCATCATAAGAAGAGTACCACTTATCACCCACAAGAAAATGGCGCAATAGAATCTTTCAATAAGATCTTGGAGAACACACTCATAAAGATCTCTAATTCTAACCAAGATGATTGGGACATGTGCATCCCTTCTATTCTATGGGCGTATAGGACGACATGTAAAAATTTGATGGGAAAAACACCTTTAAGGATGGTTTATGGGTAGGAAGCCATTATTCCATTGGAGTATATTATCCCAAGTCTGGAATTGTAGCTTTCATTGATATGGATGAGCATGAAATTATTGAGGAACAATTGACACAACTCGTTGCCTTATAAGATGATCAGTTTATTGCTAAATTCCACCAGCAAGTGTAGAAGGTGTGTGAAACATTATGGCATGACAAGCACATCAGGCAGAAGATGTTCAAGGAGGAAGAATTGGTCTTGCTATATGATAGTCAATTTGCATGCCACCCAGGGATGTTAAGAAAGAATTGGTTGGGGTGATACATTGTGAAGGAGATCATTGATGGCAGTGTGGTGTGCTTGGCCATGCTAGGCAGAGAGAACCTTCTCAAGTATTTCAATGGAAGTCGTCTAAAACCGTATAGGGACAATCCGAAGCTGAAAAAATTACTATATGGCTGGAAAATCATAATCAAAGGGTCTCTGCGCAACATAGAGGAAGGGCACATGCATGTGCAACAAAAGCATGGGTGTGACATGTAGGTCAAGAAACTAGTCGTTCGAACAGTGAAACTGTGTGAAAAAGTGAAATTACAATTAGATGGAGCGGATTTATCACATTTCATGAGGCGATCTTGGAGGATTTTTTACCGTTTCATTGAGTTTAAGTGGAAATTAATGATAATCTGATTTTTTTTACCATGGGTGGCTTATAAAAAGGCAGGCGTGGGTCTCAATTGGTTCCTTTGTTGTTTGAATATTTGGCGCACAGTGATTGTCTGTAATCTCTATTATCATGTTGTCTGTGAGTTCTGTATGTTTGGCCATGAATATCTTTCTGACATCAGTAATCCCAAGTTCATATTCTACCCAAGAATGATGGGCACCAACCCTGCAGAGGAGCATTCGGGGCCCCTCACTTCTTCTACGGATATGGGATCAAATGAGGTTAGAGAAGTAGTCCCGGAGGTGCAAGAAGTTGTATCCACTCCGGCAAAAGATAAAGGAAAGGATAAAATTTCCAAGTGTGCTACTTCTAAGCCGTGCACCTCTCTGCGGAATGTAACATCCCCAAGGAAAGCCACTAAGGAACGATCCCCCAATGGTGATCCATAAAAGCGCACGATGAGTGCTAGACAAGAATTGATGTTCATGGAGCCTATCTCATGGAAGCCACCCTATGTTAAGCCATGGAAGTCCTCTTTGCACAAGCCACAAAAAATCAATACTGTTTAGGAGTATATGCATATGTCCTTGATTCCTCAGGATGTCCCTCTGATTGGAAAAATTTTCGGCAAGATCCCTTAGATAAATTTCGACGATTATGATCTCGTAAATGAAGCAACGTTTCCTGAACTAGCACCAAAAAATTACTTGGAATGGGTGTTGTATGATGATGTGCCAAAGGTGGACTCGATGCCCTAGGCACGCGGGATGAACAACGTAGGAGTCCTTAACCTGCTCAGGATTCCATATTTTGGGAGGTACCCCATGACCGAAATTTTTGTGCACCAACTACTAGCCTTAGTTCACGAGGGATCCCTTTGGATTTAGAGGAGGATTCATAACATGCCGCACTGATCCATCGGATCACCGGCCTACCCAAGAAGGGGCCCCATCCAATGAATGGATTTGGGAAGAGAAATGAGTTAAAGGTGGCAACTAATGTGAAGAACATATACAAGGTGGGACGGGAAGAGCGGGGATTTTTGGTCCAGACCATCACTGACCCGAAGATGTGCATGGGCACCCTTGTCCTTGGATGCAAGATTATGATGAATTACTGACCGAAAATGGTCCCCACACACGTCATTTCCTTAGCGGGGAAATGTGAAAAGGAGATGTTGTATAACTGGTTGAAGTTTTTGTGTGAGGATTTTATGGAAAATGTGTGCGAGGCGCAAGAACTAGGGAAGAAGATCTGCTACTCGTGGCTTCTATTTTTTATTGTGCTGGTGGCATGGGAGACCACAACTAATGCACTCCTTCCTGAAATAGAACCAAGCGTATGCAAAGGGGCGCGCTATGTTGACTTGTGGGACTCATCAAACCCCCAGCTAGTGGAGGAAAATAAAATATTTTTGGTACTTTTTGAAGGCACGCTAGACCAGGCCATCCATTCCAGACCATGAATCTCGCCAGTAGTCCATGAGAAGTATAAAAGCGTCGCAGAATTTTAAGTGACCATGCATAACGTGCAGATTAAAGCACGCAAGGAATCAAACTAGTACACCTTACCTTATCTGGTCACGAAGGTGAAAGTTGACCATGTCATCGCAACATGGCCAAATGCATGGAAGATCAGGCTTGGCTCCACACAATCCATTACGTCGTCTATGTCAGGAAAGGAAACAACTCCCAAAGATACAGCTACAAAACATACAACATACCCGTGCACCGAGAGAAGGGGAAAAGAAACTGGAGCTGAAGCATAAAAGGACCCGGATGCATAAAAATACAACAATCAGGAGTTGGGAGGAGACCACGAGGAGGTGGACCTCGAACGTTTGGATGGCCTCAATGGAAATGGTGTTGAATCTCCATGCAAAACCAATGGAGGCAGAGACACATCTAAGGGTTCACACAAGAAGTAGAAAGGGTCGAAGGCAACAGGAGAGGAAGAGGTTACTCTGACCGATGAGGACCTCGATAAGATTGCAGACGTCATTGTTTTAGCATTGGAGGACCTCTGGAACACAATGGAGACAAAATATAAGGTTGTGGTGGAAGCTTTGCAATCAAGTTTGTAGGTCCTACATCTGAAAACATATACATTGCAAGATAGCATAGATCAAGCCAGGCTGGTGCAAGCAAGCCTGCCATCCACTTTGATCATCGCGACTACACGAAGCAAAATTTTCCCATTCCCAGGTGCAGTGGTGTCCTAGAGAAAGCATATTTGTGCACATGGGTCCAAACCTGCCCCGAGGTTGACATAAACCTTGCGAAGCCACCAAGTGGGTAGCTCCATGCTTTACACATATTTATATCCTCACAAAAACATAACAGAGAAGATCACACACAACAAAAGATCAACGAGGCTGAGAAAATTGCAGCAACAAAGATGACAGAGTATACCTAGGCTCAGGCAACGCATAGGTATCCATACCTCAGTGCACAGAGCTGTAAATCCTCATTGATTGGTCATGTGGTGAAATCCCTCACATCACCATCTCAGCCTCCACTGCACCTCAAGCCAAGATTGAGAGCCTAATTTCCGCCCTAAAAGCTTCCAGGTCCGAGATTCAATCATTCAAATTGGATTTTGAGCAGCAGATTGCTGCATTACAGGCGAATTTGCACCTTGAGACCCCTCCAGAGGTGCACACACAATGGGCCACGCTGGTAAGGATAGCATTCACCAGCATATCCGTGAATGTTTAGAATGGTTCAGAGCTCCTAGAAAATTCCATGGGAGTATGGACCTTTGTGCATAATGATCCATTAGTCAAGAAAATTACCCAGGAGCTGCGCGCAAAAGAGAAAGTGTTTGAAGATTTGCAGGAGACTTTACCTACATTCATCCCTGCACAATGAATGGCACGCCTTCAAACCAGCCAAGCATTGCACGACGAGGTTGAGGAGCTCCACCAAAAGTATAAATTCATCATAGATCATATGAAGCCATGATTAGATGAGGCCATGAAACTCTCTCAGGACCTTGATCTTGCAGTCTCAAACCTGAACCAGACGTTGCAGAGCGTCACCTTGGCCACTGAAGGGCCGACTTCAAAAATGCTAGTGGAGACTGTGCAGAGCATAGCAGATCAAAGTGTAGGTGTCTTGGTACCATTTTTATATTTTTTCAAAGAGATCTAGAACAAAATGAAGAATCCAGTGCTAGTGTGACTCGGGATGAGTCACAAGTTGGGGGCCAGTTGGAGTGGGGTCCCCTATGTTCGAAGACTATTTTTGCTACAATTTTTGTAGTATATTTAGTCGCACGTAGGGGCTTTGTGGTGGGTCAAAGTCCCTCATGAGTTGTAATGGGTCAAAAGGGTAGATCAAGGGGCCACAAACCATGGTTTGTAGACCCTAGAGTAGCGTAGGATAATAGTATAAAAAGATGTCTAGATCGAGTCTAAGAAGAATTTTTTTTTATAATTCTGAATGTTGATGTGAGATATGATGACTTTGTGATATTCTGTGTGGATTTGTATGGGTAGAAGGCTCATGTTAGCTATGTGAAGACCCCACAGGCTATGTGCACGGGTTGTTGAAGGGTTTTGTATGAATGATCTCGACTGATATTATGTAATATCCAAAATGGGGAATGCAGCAATACATGAACACAAAAATGGAAATAACAATGAATGACATCATACCAAAATGTATGGAAACCATGGAGCCATTTTATTATGTAAATTAGCAGCAAATAAGTAAATGAGAAGAGTGCATAACTCAAATAATCAAGGCAAACAAGCCTCCCATCAATACATATGCCAAAATGGAAATGCTGCTATATTTCAGAATGTTCATGAACATGTACAACATAGTCATAGATGGTACACTACTACATGGGAATGTAAAATAACATAAATATTCAAATAGATGGCTCATAAAATTTTGGGAGAAAAGATCTAAGCTCCCAAACACAATTTCTAGAAAATCCCGGAAGGATTGGCTAAAATATGCAAAACTGCAAAAATGTTGGAGTTGCAGTCCTAGGACTGAATAGTAGCTGCAACTCAAGAACTGGATGGAGATGGTTGAAAATGATACACAAGCTGAAAAAACCTCCTCCAATGGATCTTCCAAGTGAAAGGTTGATCCTAACACTGAAGATCTCACCCTCCAAACAATCTGCAAACCATCACTGCAAATACTCACTAAAAATAATGCAGCCAAGGAGAGGGACTGTGCTGTAGGAGATAGAAACTATGTTGGCCAAGTGCCAAAATATGAAATCTGCTCTAAGGGCTTCCTCACTAATCTCCCAAAGGAAAGAAAGCTTCCTCCTCTGAAAAATAGTTCTGGAAGTAGTGTTGTGAAACCTCCACTGCAACACCCTACAACACAACGTTATACTGCTGCAGAAATAACGTTGTAGCTTAAGGAGGTGGCCTGGCCTGAAGCCTGGATGTGGAGAAATGAAGTGAAAACTCCTTAAAGAGGCCTCTCAAGAAATGAGAAGGAATTCATAAACATGAATGCTCTGTGCTAATAAGCACAACAATCTCAACTAAACAGTTGAAGAAAGCACAAAGTCATATAGACCATAAAATCAATATTCAATAACATATCTTCATATGGCTTCCTTGCCCTCCTTTTATACAAATGGAAGCCCTCTGACCTTGGGTCCCACTCATTAGGTTTTCCTCAACTAAGGAATATCCCTCCCACTATCTCTGCATGGTCTCCAAATATGATCTCCACCTCTTATCCCAGCGCTGTTGACTTGGTCAAACTCGACCTTGTCCACATGAAATTGTCCTCTTTCACACATAAGGATGTGAAATACAGATCCTAAGATGATCCATTTTCACATTAGGAGGGATTTTATTCCTATTTGTGAAATTTATGGGCCTCCTCACCCATTTATTCATCTCCTATGTGCAGACAAAAAAAATCAATATTCCAATTAGCTGCATGCTAATTTTGGAATATCACAGTCCTTCCCTCCCAAATGTTGCTTTTCCTCAAGAAACTGCAACGATAGAACTAAAGAGCCTCCTCTTCTCTCCCTGTAGAATCCTTATAAGATAAAATCCTCCAAGGATCAAGATGTTGGCTCATCAATACATCTCCAAGTTTCCCCTCCCAAATATGCAAGCTAGCTTTTGGTGAGCATCCCAAATAGCTATAATCATGTAAAAGTAAAACATCCATGGAGGAAAAAATGGGCTGTCTAAAGGCCTTCTTGAGGCATGAGGCCTGATATAGATTGGGATCTACCATCCCCATATGAATCTCCCATCCCCAAGCTATCATCCATACCAAATGAGTTACCTCCCAACATGGCAACTCCTGAAAATTCTGCTCCACCTTTGTCTCTTGCAATGTAGGTGGGCTGAAAATATAAACATGGTAGACAAAGTAGCCTACCCCATGTTGTCCTCCTCTCCACTCATGATAAGTGTAGATTATTTTTTGATCTTGGGCTGCAATGATGTTGCCTCCAAGTGGCAAGAAGAAGTATAGATCTCCAAATATCTCCTCTCCAACGTTATGAATCATGCTGGCCCAAACTATCCCATATATGATGAGTTGGAAATCATCATCATATGGCATGCAATCACTCCCATGGCCCACCTCATAAATAATCAAGTGTTTTACTGTAGTGGCCATATATCCTCCCATGCTCCCATTGGAACATTTCTATAGGTTAAAATTCTTGGGTTGTTGGTTCTCGAATATCCCTCTCAGGGCTTTCCGGTGCCCAATGCAGACAGTAAGATTAGATGTATAGTTCACAAAGAAGATACATACATGTTCATATCAACTTAAACAACTTGATGGAATAGGATGGAAGATTACCTCTTTAATGATCTTGAAGTCTTTTGGAGAGCGCTAAGCAACGAAGCAGGGATTCTCCTTCACTAGCTCCAAATCTCAACCTTGTGATCAATCAAAGCACCCACGTAATCTCTACCACAACATACATTTCTTATCAATTAAGTTGATATATGATAAACATTTAAACTATGCACATCTAAGACATTCATCTCATGCTATATAAGTAATTGAATAATGATGACAATATCAACGCATAGAATGGACAAAACAGATACAGTTCTATTGATTTATAAAAAGGAGGATTACAACCATCGGTTGTACCAAGCCCTCCTCGGCCTTCCAATCTCTCTATATCTCGATGTGGTGATGTCTTGATCAACAAGTTCTCAATGAACCTCTTTGACTTTCGACCTTCACACTACAACAATAATGCTCTACTTCACAAGTATTCAAAACTTTGACAATCCTTCGACCTTTAACCAAGAGCCTACAACTCCATTTTATAGGAGATGGAGAGAGCAATAATTTCCTTACTCCTTCCACCAGTTCAAAATAGAAAAAACCAAGATGTTTCCTCAACTTCCCATGCTTTTGCCTTCCTTGAGAGTTTAGTTGTTTTTGGCAAGGCCCAATAAGAGACTAGTGCTTTGCAGTTTATATTTTGTACAGACTCTCTTATGAGAAAAAGCTAGAATTTCAAATCATTCTCCACGGTTTTTTCATGTTTCAAACTTAAAACATGGGTAACGCTACCCTCTAGTCTAAACAGAGTGTTTCCCTAGCCACTAACGTGACCTTTTCATTGATCAGGTGCGTTATAATGCTCTCTTGTTGTTATAGGGGTGCGTTACCTTGGCAGAAGTAGGTTTAGTTTAGGTCTTTGTATTCCTTCCATATTTATCTTCTCCTCTGAGCTGATGAGGAGGTTTTTTCACCTATAACAGATGCCCCCTAAAGTGTGAGGTCAGAGACAAAGAAAATGGCCGAAATACTTTATAATGTGTGTAGTAGAGATAAAGAGATTGAAATACTGAGGAAAACCTGAAACAACAACATATATCAGAAAATATAGTATCTCTCTTGAGTCAGGCATTCCCATGCTCAGTTGCTAATCAACATGATTTCTCTAGAATAGAGATATGGATAATCTGTCCACCGATAAGCATAATGTGGAAGTGTCTGTCATAACAGGATCAGGCTGAAGAAGTTGTCTCCATAAACAATATCACAACTTGGGGAAGGGAACATAGCTTTAATGATGTAACCTTTTCCCCAAGTTCTTGACCTCCGCTTCACTTAAACTGCATATTTCTCAACATGTGAATGAATGAGCTGTCATCAAACATGTGAGAAATCATCTGATTACCAGTCAATAATGAAAACTGTTAACAGACACGAAGGTGGCCACCGATAATGATGATGGTCCCTAAGATGCACAGTACAATCTAGCGAGTGTGAATAAATGGAGTTTAAGTCAAACACTCGTAGAATCAGTCGATCAGGATCTAATGATGAAGACACCTAATCAAACATAATATTACCTGCCACTGATGTCTGCAAGTATCCGGGTACTGATGGGTTTATGGATCAACTTACTAGATAAGATGTTGAAGTCGATAGGAAGAGATCTGTTGAAAGGTAGGCACTAAGGCGTCCTACATCAGTCAACACGAAACATAAACCAAATGATTTTGTTTTTGATGGAGATAATGAAGAGAAAATGGGGATAACTGACGATAAATAATTTTTGGCATAATGAGCGGTTTGGTTGATAAGAGGAGCAGTAGATAGCGAGATCTGCTTGAACAATAGAAGGCACTGTAACAGGGTACTACGCAGTTGAGTCTTAATGAACACCAAAGAGTTTGTTAGTATTTTACCGGTGTAGGAACACTGGGAGATGAAGGCTAATACTCATAGATAATAGGGTTTGGCTAACTATGAAAGAGTTTTCTGGGAAGTGCCATGTTCAAGATTTTTGCTGCCAAATCGACCTTTCTGAAATGTAACAGAGGTAGTATTCATTTTGTCCAAATTTTTTCCCCATCTGATTAGGTTTAACGAGTCCAGACGAGTAAACTCGGTGAATTTTTCATATTTAGAGATTCTAAAAAATGTCGTAAAAGACAACTCCATTCCCTGTCTGACTAGGTTTAATGAGTCCAGATGAGTAAACTCGGTAAATTTTTCATATTTAGAGAGTCTGAAAAATGTCGTAAAAGTCAACTCCATGGGGTACCTTTGTCATGTCTTGATAACCGAGCATGACAAAGGGAGAATAGTAAGCCTGAAACAGTTCATTTTCCGTGAGTTAGTCCATCGAAGCCAGAAAAGTGAGAAATCTATGTTCGATGGATGTCTACCTCATTTTGTTATGAGTACGAGGGGACGAAGTAAACTCAGTACTCTTTGTGAAATTTTTAACAAGTCCAACAAAGAAAAACTCGGTGCTCTCCATGAAATTTTAACGAGTCACGGGGAGAAAACTTGCTCAGTTTTTCAGTTTAAAGAGCTTTGAAAAAGAGGAAAAGAATGGCTCCTTACTCTCTGTCGTGGTATTTTAGCGAACTCGACAAAGGCAACTTAGGGTTTTTTCAGTTTTATGAGCTAGAAAAAGGTCCCTAAAAAGAAAGCTCAGTGCTTCTTCATATAAGTTTTAACGAGTCTAAAGAAGAGAAATCCATGTTTTTCAGATTAACGAGCAAGAAAAAGACCATAAAAAGAACGCTCAAAATCGACTTCGTATAAGTTTAACGAGTCCAAAGAAGAGAACTCGAGATTTTTCGGATAAACGAAGAAGAAAAATACCGTAAAAAGAATGCTCGATATCAGGGTCAAAACATGGTTATGTCTGCATATAGATCTTGATCACTCATCAGAACATTGGTAGCCAACCTCAATAGTTGCGACACATATGCAACAAGAATTCACGACCTTTTGCAGACTAGCTAAGAGATTCATGCCCCAAAAATGGCTATAAGAAGGTTAGAATACTTTCATTTTCACTGCTTTGAATGTTTTGAAGGAGCTTTGGGGTGAAAAAGGGTGAAAACTTCAACTGGTGATTGCAGTCAATCCTGGAAATGGTTCTTCTTCCCGTGAGATCCAGGTAAGAGCTAGAACCTCCTGCTATCATTTTATTGTGTTTTTGTGAAGTTTTGCTGGTCCAAAATGGGAAATTTGGCAGGCCCTAAAAAATCTTAGTGGTTAACGCGGGCCAGCAGTGCTGGACTCGCGTTAAGCGCACTTCCCATGAAGGAAGGGCGCGTTAGCACGCACTATTTTTCTCTATGGCCTGCGTTAGGCGCAGAGCATATTTTAAGAACTCATTTATAAGCATTTTGAAGTGTTCCAGACAATTTATAATCGGTTGAAAATGTTGTATTTGCAGGTATTTAGCTCTTAACCATGAATCTATGGCGAGAGAGAGAACATGAACGGGAAGAAAGAGATATGATTACTGATGCTGCAAGTTTGATGGCTCTCCATAGATGTGGTTTGCTAAAATAGGCACGTTTAGAACTGATGAGGGGTCAAGAGGATCTCCTGAGGTGGTTGATTCAGCAATGGGATGAGCATCACCATGTCTTTCGGATTGGGGGCAATGATCTCTCAATTGAGAAGGACGATGTTTACTTTTTGACCGGCTTATCATGTCATGGCCCGAGGCCCAACTTGACGGGGTTCAGAGAGGATCCGAGTTCCACTGCTGATCTTATTTTGACTTATTGCATACGCAACACAAAGTTAGTGAGCAACCGGGTGCCTATTGAATGGGTGGCTTTGAGATCGCTGAGGTCTATATTCTGGATGATTGTTCACTTGGCAGGGGCCAAGAGTCAGCATGTGGCCACCAAGGCCCAGATGCTACTAGCCTTGGATTGTATGCAGCCTCAAGTTTTTGACTGGTGTGATGGAGTTGTCTGTCGGGTCTGAGCAGAGTTCACAGAATGCAAGACCCGTACCCAAAGAGAGTTTGGGTACGGAACATTGATCGTTTCCTTCCTACTGGAGCGGGTGCCATTGATGAGACCCAGGATCATTATAGCACCATTGGGCCCACACGAGCCGAGATAGGCTCGATGGGCAGCTTTGATTCGATGGACTGGGGAGGGTCTAGTCTGTCACTGCTTTGATGAGGGTTTTTTTGATTGGCTGAACTCCCAGATCATTATGATTAAGGATTATCCCTATGCAGGGATGAACTTCACTGGCGATCCAGATTTAGTGTTGCCCCCTGGCACCCAGTGGAGGCTCGATGGTAAGAAAGAAATGATCAGTGTGCTTTTAGGAAGTACTTTGTTTTCGTCTTTTGAATGTTTATGCAATTTTTTTTTATTTTAAAGAGGGTGAAAAATATGTTTTGACATGAAGCTTGCTTGCTTGATACAGATGTGGCACCTGTCCACCCAGTTGGGGCCCCTCATTATGCACGGCGAGGACTACAGCTACCCAAGGTTGATGCACCAGCTAAGGATGCGGAAGCCTTCGGGGATGATGATTCCCAGGTTTTACATTAACTCTCAAGAAAATTGGAGGGTTTGAGTATGGGTATACCACCCCTTCCTATGCGGGAGGTTCCAGTTCGTCTGCAGCAGCATACCATAGGTGTGTCAGAGAGATACCTGGTGCCTCTGAGGAGGATAGCCAGAGCAGTTGTATGTTATTTGGAGCATCAGGATTAGCTGGTGGAGCAGATGTATAAGTATCACAGCGTGGCTTCAGTATAGCCAAATTTTTTGTAAACACCGAACTTTTGGAATATTTTTTGATGTAACTATTGTACTAGACATGACATATATATATACAAATACTTCTCGGTGATTTTATGTTTTTTAATTAAATTTTTATTTATTTTCTATGGGATAAAAAATATATATACTCGTGTAAATATTTTATAACAAATGTGACAAATGCCAATCTAACACATAGTTTTCCAAAGAATCGTCTAATGCATTAAATTCCCTAGGAACGTGCTCAAATGTGATTGTTTTAAATTAATGTTCTAAAAGTTGCACCCTTAAAAAATAACATAACAAGACTGGATGATGGACACGGTAATGATTGTTTAACTTCATAATGATGAGTTGGGAATCTAACCTGACCACTAAATTGGAGATGTCGCGAAACGCCACCTCTGTGAGGAGTTGGATCACTGACATGTACTCGAAAATGTTATTGGTGGCACTACCTAGGAAAATTCCCCCAGAACCAAGAAGTTACGAGTCAGGAGTATAGAGAACCCAAGCAGCTGAAGCAATGTGTCTAGTGTGACGACTAGCACCGTCCGTGTATCCGACGTATGATAAGGAGGGTGACGACATCTGTGTGAAAGAAAAAGATTGTAGATGAGTAAAACACCTAAAAAAACCAAAAAATATCTAGAGACATAAAAAAAATAGGCTAAAATTATATACATAAAATTACAAAGCATATGCCTAGTGCGAAATTAGGAAAAATACTTCTTTAGATAGAGCCCGTTGCAGAGCTCCTCGAGTGGAATTCCATTATAGTCCTAAAGTTCATAAGCCCCTTTTGAGAGGACTTTAGTGACGATGTAAGGACCAATCCATAATGGTTGGAGTGTTCGTGCCCCTAAGAGGTCATGTTTCTGATCATACAGTAGAACGAGATCACCCTCTTGGAAAGAACGAGGCTTGATAGATTTGTCGTATTGAGCTTTGACTCGGCGCTAGTGAGATTCGAGTGCTATTGTAGCATCTCAACGAGTTTCATCCAAATGATCGATTGAGAGCAAGCGCTCTTCTGTGGCGGTGGTGCCAGGCAGGAGTTCAACTGCGAGTTTGAGTGATGGAATTTCACACTCGATTGGAAGGACTACCTCCAGACTGAATGCAAGTTGAAATGGCATGAAGCCTGTGGCAGTTTTGGCTGACGTTCGGTATGCCCATAACGCAGAATACAACTTCTGATCACATGTGGTTTTATGGTTTTCAACCAATCGACGAATCATGGTTTTGAGGACGCCATTTACGGCTTCGACTTGACCACTAGCTTGAGGATAATAAGACAAAGATTCATCTCAACGAAAACCTAGCATGGATGTTAATTTGGTCATCATATGATTCTAAAAGTGGGATCCATGATTTGTGACAATATATAGGGGTACACCGAATCGACAGATTACCTAATGAACAGGAAGAGAGCTGTGGTTTCACCATTGGCCTTAAAAGTGGGAATGGCTTCTGCCCATTTCGTAAAATAGTCGACTGCAACCACGATGTAGTTGTGTCCATTTTCCGAAGTGGGATTGTAGGTGATGAAGTCAATTCACCATTTAGCGAAAGGACCAATTGAGATAACCGGATGAAGGGGTGTAGGATGAGCATGCATTTTCTTCGTGAAAATTTGACATGGATGGCACTTCTGGACTGCTGCAATGTAATCTTTAAACAAAGTGGGCCAATAATAACCTATGTGTAAGATTTTTTGGGCAGTAGCTATGCCCGAAAGATGACCACCGCACGCCCCTGCATGGTAGTCATCCAAAACGCGTTCCGCTTCATTGAAAGTGAGACGACGCTGGAGAATAGTATCGATACCACAGTGATATAATGTATCATTTAGCATGAGGTAGTGCTTTTCCTGGTGGAGAATACGACGACAGTCGTCGGATGAGAGAGTTGGGAGGTAGCGTTGGGTTTGTAGGTAGACCAAAATGTCTCCATACCATGGGTTCGAGGAATCAACTAATTATACAGATTCATGAGGAAATGGATCATGAGCTACTTCTCCTGGGTCAATTCTGGGAAGGTCCGATAATAATTCAGCAAAGAAAAGAGATTTCTTTGCTTTGGTAGCTGTGAAGACCAAATCAAATTGTTGGAGGATTATGATCCATTTGGAATATTTTCCTCCAATAATTTGTCGAGACAGGATGTGTCGCATGGGGTTCTCCAAAGAAATAACAGTAGTCTGTCGCAACAATATATACTGTCGGAGTTGGGTGACGGCAAAAACTACCACCAGAGATAGTTTCTCCACATGTGAATAACGTAGTTCGGGTCCGATTAGACCTTTTGACAAGTAGTATATCACATGTTCACTGTTGTCATTGTGAACTTGAACCAGAACCATTCCAAGTGAGGATGGTGAGGCTTCCAGGTAGAGGAGAAATTCGCGTGAGTAGTCGGGGGCACTAAGGAGTGGGACTGAAACAAGTGCATGTTTTAAAGCATCAAATAACCATTGAGCTTGGTCATCCCACAAGTATAGTGTTCCCTTCTTCAATAATCACATAAATCCTTTCGTCATCTCAGCATAGTTAACAATGAATCAACGTAAAAAATTTTCCTTCCCTTGCAAACGTTGGAGTTGGAGGATTGATTTTGGTGCCGACAATTCAAAAATTTCTTTAACCTTATCGAGATCAACCCTAATCCCATGCTTGGAGACAATGAAACCTAACAGACGCCCGGACTCGACCATGAATATGCACTTATGAGGATTCAGATGTATATTGTAGAATATACACCTAGAAAAAATTTTTTTTAGATGAGCAAAGTGATCAGGTCGTTTCTTGTAATGGGCTGGAAGGTAATCCAAGTAAGTCTGTACAATATGTCGAATTTCATGGAAAGCGTGGTCCATAGCCTGATGAAAATTTGCTCCAGCATTCTTAATACCGAATGGGAGTTTACAATATGCAAATGTGCCCCAAGGACAGATAAAGGAAGTTTTATGTTGGTCTTCTTCTTTAATCGAAATCTGGTTATATCCCGAGAATCCATCCATGAAGGAAAAAGATTCGCATCTGGCACAATCGTCGAGAATCTGATCTATGAATGGCGTAGGATAATTGTCTTTGGGACAAGCGATGTTCAGATTGCGATAGTCAACACAAACTCGTATGGTGCCTTATTTTTTATCCACGGGAATGAGATTGGAAACCCATTCTGTCAAAGGAATGGGATAGATGAAACCAGTGTTTAAAATTTTTTCTATCTCAATTTTGATGGTGGCTGCTTTGCGTGGGTGGATAGGCCTGAGTCACTACCGAATTGGTTTGGCATTGTCATAAATCTTGATTTCGTGCTCGACTATAGCTGGATCTATGCCAGGCATTTCTTCATAAGACCAAGTGAACACATCGCGAAATTCCTTGAAAAGGGATGTGAAGCATGCAATTTCCTCAAGATTGAAATTTTCTCCAATCTGAATATTTTCCACGATACCCGTTTTGACTGAGATATCAATGAGAATTTTCTTAGAAAGATTACCCATGTTCCCTTCTGAATCGATAGTTTGAACATTATTGTAAGTGGAGGGAACCATCTTAGGTGGGTCAAAGGATGGGATTTCAGTATTTATCACGTCTGACTCGATCATCGAAGCACAATGGTGAAACTCTCCCCAAGGTCATTCTTATAGAGACATGATATCTCAAATAGCTTCGTCTGTAGGCAAGAATTCATTGAGGAGATCCTTAGAGAGAACTATGATGGGTGGGAGGTTTTTACCTTTGGTCGAAACCATGGCAGTGGAGGGTTCAGATGTAATTTGGATGGCTTGGTAGGCCAACTCGGCTGGTGAGAGCGGCATTTGATCTCTGTAGGAATCAATGTTTGAAGGTTCCGGGAGGATATATGGGTTGATAGAGCCATCCAACGTGGTGGATATCATTGCAACCGTGTTTGGGATCTCTCGCGGCGGAGAGGAAAACAACACAGTAGGGAAGATGCCTTCAGAAGACTGGTACCAATACTAACGTAAGAGTCAGAAAAGCCTCCTATTAGGGGTACAGTGCTACTTGGTAACGTGGAATAATCAGGGGTGCATAAGGATAACTGATCCACCGTGACAATTTTCCCATCCAATGGAAATAGGACGAGTCAGAAGACTGAAGAAACAATGGCGGTCATGGAATAAGACCAACTGTGACTGAGCAATAGATTATAGTCGAGATGGCATTCTACAACTTCAACGTCCACAATTACCGTTTTCCCACTCAGAGTGATGGGAAAGCTAGCAAGGTATCCTTTTGGGAGGAACGTGTGGCCATCAAAAGCTTTGAGGGAATTCGAAGGCGGTGTTAAGGTAGGAGAACCTAAAGCGAGCTAGCAAGCTTGTGACATAACGTAGGTTGAAGCACCTTTGTCTATGACAGTGTGATGGATTGGTCTCGCTTTCGACACAACCTGCACTTGGAATGCAAGTTGGTGTGAGAGGTGAGTCTGAGATTTTTCCATATCAAAGATAGCTAGCATGGAATCCTAGGGGTCTATTCCACCAATGGCTGAAAGCAAGGCTTTCTTTTGTGCTGGACAAGTTTGCAATACTTCGAGAGCAGACATAGCTGATGGTGCCTGCGCCAAATATTCTCCAATGTTGTAGTTTTGGGCTGCACGTGCAGAGGTGTTATGAGTCATGTGTTGAAGTGTCCCTTTGGGGGGACGAATCACGGGAGCAGTAGTAGGCCATTCGATATGCAGATCGCTGGGCAGCAATGGAGTTGAACTAGTACCAGGTTCTTGAGCATCGATGGTAGGATTTCCATAAAGCTTGGCTCATGTTTCAAGTTCAACACTCTCAATCCCATAAATGGCAGATGATTCTTCACCGAAATGATGTGAACCACCATTGCCCCATTGCTGGGGTTGTGGTGGGTTGTCAACCATGTGTTGGTTTTGCTACTGTTGATTAGGGAAGGGATTATGAAGAACGACAAGTGTTCGCCTAGAATCCTTGTTTGCGATAAAATCGGTGCATTCCTACAGCCGAGGACATTTGTATGTCAACTGGTCCTCCGCACAGATCTTGCAAGGAAATTTCATGGGTTTATCCTTCCCTTTGTCATTTTTGGTACCCTTTTTCTGATTAGGATTATTCTGATTATCCGACTGCTCTTCCGAAGAAGATGTCTTTTTCTTGTTCTTCTTATTCTTTCCACTAGGTTTTTGTGAAGTTTGCACAAAATTTACCTCAGCGGTAGGAAGAGTAGTCATTTGGTTAGGGGCGGTGGCAGCTGAGGATGGCTAGGAGGTTTGCCCCCGAGACTGTTTTGTGGCTAAACCAGAGATTGTGCCAACGAGACCATCGGCGTGGGCTCTAGTTTTCTGTGTAGCTGGAGGATTTGGGTTACCAGGGGCATTGGGGAGTAAATCATATAGCGTGCCAGATTGTGAATAGATTAAATCTAAATGTTGGGCACGATGAATGCATTGATATTTTGTAACCACACCAAATAGGCCAATGTCTTTAGAGATGTGGGGTAAGAGAGACTTACAAAACCAATTAGATAGAATATGATCCGAGATTGGCGCTTTTACTAGCCTCCTCCTATGCCTCCATTCATGAATGTGATCGAAAATGTGGGTGGCAGTGTCTTTGCGCAGTGAGGTTAACAGTTCCATTCCAGTTTCAAATTTGATTGGTAATTGGAAGTTTTTTAGAAACTCCATCGCTAAAGCACCAAAAGTGTTTATTGCGGTGCATGGCAATTCAATATACCACTTGGCGGAATTGCCTATAAGGGTGCGGGGAAATAGTCGAAGCCATACACTATCATCTACCATGGAATTAGATATATACCATAAATGAAAGGTGGTGATGTGTGCAGCTCGGTCTTCCCCTTGTTTCCCATCGAACTTTGGGATGTTAGAAGGAATCTTGTGTGGTACTAGAGGCCAGAGCGGGTTGTGATTCATGGGGTCATTAGTCAGTTTATAGATGTCGAGAATGTCTAGAGCTGCCAAAAATGGCAATTGCAGGTTTTCCCCAGAATCTAACCAAGGGAGAATTGGTTGACTATGTGGACCATAGGGTACGCCCATCAATGTGTTACCAGTAGGATAAGTAGGAATTTGATAAAAATTTCCTATAGGTGGAGGAGTAGGGATATATGGTTGCTGTCCATAGGGCATATTGTACTGCGGGGCGAATGGTTGGTTTCCCCCAATATAAAAGTGCCCTCCCATTCCAGATGGAGGTTGGGGTGGGTTATTCCATATGGATGCAATAGAGTTTCCCGGAGGTATGCTACTACTTGCATATTTCGGCAATGGCATAGACCCTACACCGATATTTAAACCACTTAAGGAAATAGTGTTAACAATAGGTTGTCCGATTTTTCTTAACGATTGCAGGGGTAGTGAAATGTTCCCTGTGGTTTGCGTGCTGGTGACATTGCCCCCTGGTATGGTGGCCAAAGGGTTTGAACTCAGCAAAGGGTTCCAACTGAAAGGGTTGCTAAAAGGAACCGAAGTAGTCACACTCGTGGGAGGAGAAATCGTAGGTCCCAAGATGGTCATGGTAGGAGTAGATCTTGAAGGACTCGGCAAGTTACTTATAGTTGTGATGACCATAGGGTTTGGACTAGGCATATGTTGACTATTGGGGTTACCAAGTGATGGCATAGAACTAACAACTGGCAGGGAGGATGGTGGCGAACCTTGGATGGTTTGCATTGGTATCGACCCTGTGGATTCCGGTTGTGAAACAGATGTTTGTGCGGCTGAAGACATGTCTTGGCATGGTGGAATCTGAACTATCACAGGCCCCAATAGATCAGTGAGTGGAGGATTGTAATGAGGTACAACACCTTCTATGAAAGGGTCCTCTGGAAATTCCGTATGATATGAGGCTATGTGAAAATCAGGGTTTGTCAATGGAAACTGCTCTTCTGCAGAAGGCACGAGTTCACCAAGGTTCAGTTCTTCCTCAAGAGTCAAAGGAGGTAGACCTTGCTGTCATCGAGATAGACAGCGTGGGTCGGATGATGCCATGGTGACCTGTTTATTTTGAACAAATTATAATAAATTGTGATGTATTATAAAGTCTCAATGACAGTAACCACAGACCTAAAAAATAAAAAATAAAAAAAGGACTCTCTAAAATCAATCAGCAAGCAGCCAGAGTAGGGTGCCCTGTCTGAGTACTACCATTTTCTGGTGATGAAATCCAGTATCATAATAGTATACAGAGATTTTTGGTCGAAATTATAGTTACGGTCACTCTAGATCTTCACCCGAACCTCAGACGGTAGGTGCAAGCACTCTCGTGAAGATGAGTACCCTCCTAAAGACTGAAGACAGAGTGGGTCCGTCTGTTTTAGGTACCAGGACAGCCTGTACGAGTCACCATGTGTAAGTCCCTAAAAATTATGGCCACTAAAGATACCTCAAATCATAGACATCATCAGGGGGGTCCACGGTCTAGGACATCATGCTATATGGGCAGAACACCTAGATCCCAGATCTAGTTTCGACATCCCCAAAGGGAACCCCAATATATAGCATGCCCACCGAATGTATTCAAAGGTGGACTACCTTCTTGTGCACCCAATTGTTGTCTCACGCTGAGCTTCGGTAAAGGAACGGTCCCGATAATATGAGTGCAGTAGGATTTCGTTCGTTAATTACTCTAGTCTCAAGTTTTGAGATCTTGGGTGATTGTCTCACTTTTCCTAACCCAAGATCCTAGCCTGAACTACTGTTGGTGTGAGCTTAGAAAAAGTAATGTGATTTATTTTATTATCGCTTGATTCTTAGTGTACTTGATTAGTAGTCTTGCGGAGGGGGAGTGGACGTATGAAATGTAGTGAGACTCTGTCTCAGAACACCATGCAAAAATATGCTCTAAATATTCAATTTGATGAAGAGTATTTATACGAGGAGAGGTTTCTTTTCAACATCCATGCATCAAACATGAAAATAAATCAGTTCAACTTTAAAGATTCATACATCAATTAATCTCTTTTTCACAGTCAGTAAACCAAACTTTTCAGAACTAATTCAGCTAAATGCAGAAAATTAAAAGATAAATTCTTCTCTAAAAAGTAAATGTTTTTGAAACTAACTTTTCAAACAAGAGCAAATAAACAGAAATTCCAGCTTAGTAAACAAGCACAGGGATTCATTCAAGGAGGGATACTGATGGCCAAAAAAATCTGTAACCAAAAACACAATCACAGGGGCGAACAACAAATTTTGGCTGAGTAACGCACTGTTTCTGAGTAAAGACAACGTTAATACAGAGACTAACGCACTGTATTTAAGTAGAGCCCACATTATAACACAATGGAACACCAAAAAAGGTAGTGTTATCCAGGGTAAAGTCCTTCAGATGGTCAAACAGGAACAGGATTGAACTCTATGAGCTTTTGAAATGTCTACTGGGCATAAATACTGGTCAGAAGGGTTTGTGAACAGAGGAAAGAAGGAAGGAAAAAATCCAGAAACTTGGGGTTAAACTCCCTAGCGGAGTCGCCAATTCTACTATAGGGTAAAATTCTTAGGTTTTTGGTTCTCTAATATCCCTCTCAGGGCTTTCCGGTGCCCGAGGAAGATAGTAAGATTAGTTGTATAGTTCAAAAAGAAGATACATACATGTTCATATCAACTTAAACAACTTGATGGAATAGGATGGAAGATTACTTCTTTAATGATCTTGAAGTCTTTTGGAGAGCGCTAAGCAATGAAGCAGGGATTCTCCTTCACCAGGTCCAAATCTCGACCCTGTGATCAATCAAAGCACCCATGTAATCTCTAACACAACATATATTTATTATCAATTAAGTTAATATATGATAAACATTTAAAATATGAACATCTAAGCCATTCATCTCATGCTATATAAGTAATTGAATAACATTGACAATATCAACGCATAGAATGGACAAAACAGATACAGTTCTATCGATTTATAAAAAGGAGGATTACAACCATCGATTGTACCAAGCCCTCCTCAGCCTTCTAATCTCTCTATCTCTCGATGTGGTGATGTCTTGATCAAAAATATCTCAATGAACCTCTTTGACTTTTGACCTTCACACTACAACAATAATGCTCTACTTCACAAGTATTCAAAACTTTTACAATCCATCGACCTTTAACCAAGAGCCTACAACTCCATTTTATAGGAGATGGAGAGAGAAATCATTGCCTTACTCCTTCTACCAGTTCTAAATAGAAAAAACCAAGATGTTTCCTCAACTTCCCATGCTTTGCCTTCCTTGAGATTTAAGTTGTTTTTGGCAAGGCCCAATAAGAGACTAGTGCTTTGCAGTTTCTATTTTGTACTGACTCTCTTATGAGAAAAATCTAGAATTTAAAATCATTCTCCACGATTTTTTCCTATTTCAAACTCAAAACATGGGTAATGCTACCCTCTAGTCTAAACAGAGTGTTGCCCTAGCCACTAACGCGACCTTTTCATTGATCAGGTGCATTATAATGCTCTCTTGCTGTTATAGGGGTGCGTTACCTTGGCAGAAGTAGGTTTAGTTTAGGTCTTTGTATTCCTTCCATATTTATCTTCTCCTCTGAGTTGATGAGGAGTTTTTTTGAGCTGTAACAAAAATGTAGTGCAAAAGGTGTGGGAAATCGCTTCCCCTAAGGACACATCCAGCCAATGTGTCTCTCCCCCAATCATGCTCCCAATAAGAATAAGAGAAACATTAGCAAATGGAATCATGATTAGCATCATGCTAGCTACCATATGTAATAGGGGAGAATGACAATGGTCTCTCAAATGCAACCAACGCAGTTTGACTCTCAATTGCAAAAATAAATGACATAAGGTGTGGCTCCTCAACCACTTGCTTGCTGCCCCAATCTCCTCATAAGTTTGGAGAAAGTGTATGGTGTATGGTTCCAAATGAGCATGCTCTACAAAATATACAATCTCCCCAAGTACTCTTAGGGAGTGGCCATCACCAATACTGCTTATGGCCTCAAGTAGACCATGAAGTCTAGAAGGAAGAGTGCTCCTTCGTTGAGCAATATCCTACACATATATGGTTAAGGGTTGCACATATAAACTATACAAATCATTATGCAAACAAATAGTACCCTTACCATATGTTTTTCCCATGCAAATGGAGTGGCTCATAGATGAGTTTCCTCTCACCCTCAAAGAGAAAAGAGGTGGTTGTGCTAACTCTTTGAAAGAGTTATGTATCTCCTCCATCTCCACATGATCCATGCATCTCCTCAAATGCTGATATATCTCCTCCTCAAATCTTTCCCAAATTTACCCCTCCATGATGGTGTGGTATGCTCTCATGGAATAAGTGTAACTGAAAAGGAAAACTTCCAGAGCTTATTGTAGTAGCTTCTCCTTGATCTTGGAATCTCTAGGTAAGAAGATCCTACCATGATAGTAGATGACCTCATCTCTAATTGAATATCCCTCCTCATGAAGCTGGTCATCCAATATCATACAAGTAGAAAGATCCTTGGAATAATCCACCAACAGTTGGGATTTCCAATATTGATCTATCCTCCATAGTGAAAATGTTGACGATCTATCATAAATAACATCTGTCATATGACTGCCATCTTCTTTGAAATCGGCCATGCCAAAGATGCAAGTTGGAAGGTTGTTATCCTCCCCATGCTTCTCTTGCCATAACACAGAATCTGAATTGAGAGTGGGCAAAGATAATGTTGAGAGAATGATTCTCCTCTCCTTGAGTCTACCCAAGACTCCCAATGTTGTACCAAGCTCTCCCAAGGTCTCCACTCTTCTAAAATAAATGAGTGGTGCCTCAAAATGTGAAGCATATCTCATCATCTGCTGATCTGGTGGTCTCCCCGGTGAAATGTCTCCATGCAATGAGACATCAAGTTCAAGAGTAGACTGCATGTATGTATGGAAAGACTTGTCCTTTCCCTCACTGTGCAATCCAGTCTCCCTCTTATGTGAATCAACCCTTTGAAATGGATATGGGTGTGTGCTCCTCATCAAATGATGTTGGTCATCCTCCCTACCTCCTCCTTTTATCTCTATGATTTCAAACTCTACCAGCAATGGCACATGATGATCATGGGTTGTCCCTTGATCTCCACATATGATATCCTGGGGAATTCCTTACAATGATACCAGAATCCAATTTTATGAAGCAATAGCTCCCTCTTCCTCTGCATGAGGTGCTAGATAAACTATAGACATGACAACGTTGTTTCCCTCATCCTCATCAATATGTATGGGAAACCTCCCGAGAATTGGATCCTCTTTTGAAAAAGGGACCTCCATACCCTCTTGTTCAAGAATATAAGATAGAGGTCTTGCCTCTAACAATGTATGATGCAATATATCAGCCTCCTCAATGGTTTTCTAAAGTGGAGCTGGGTTTATAGTTTCCTCCATCACATGCAAGGTTTTTGTTTGCTTAGGTTTGTTTAGCTCCTCCACCCAAGCTCTTTTGAATATGTAGGTGAATAATCGAAAGTAGATAGAAGAAATCTACCCATATCATGTTGCTTGCTTCTTTCCACCTTGATCTTGTAAAACTATGAAAAGGCGATATGATCTCTAAACTTCTGAGTTTGAGACTCATATTCTTGCATAAAATCACTAAGAGTTTCTCTCTTAGGCATTTCTTCTTCTTCTATCTCCTGCATGGCAAATCTGGGCATATGACTACGCTGTGGATCATAGTGTGTGGCTGCATGCTCACACTCATCATATGAAAATATAGAGTTTTTTTCAGATCCAAACTCTCTTGGAGATTCTCTATTCATCTCTCTCCTCAACTTCTTGAGATCTCCCTGAATGCTTTGCAAATTTTGAGAAAGGAACTTTGAAAGTCTCTCCTCCTTTTTTCCTGCAAATAATGGAGTCTTATTTTTGTCTTTTCTACCCATATTTTCTTCTTCTTTTCTTATTGATAGCACATTGGCTGAGATTCCATAGGCCGAGCCAAGATTATGCTCTGATGCCACTGTAATATCCCAAATGGGGAATGCAGCAATACATGAACACAAAACTAGAAATAGAAGTGAATAACATCATACCAAAATGTATGGAAACCATGGAGCCATTTTATTATGTAAATAAGAAGCAATTAAGTACATGTGAAGAGTGCATAACTCAAATAATCAAGGCAAACAAGCCTCCCATCAATACATATGCCAAAATGGAAATGCTGCTATATTGAAGAATGTTCATGAACATGTACAACGCAGTCATAGATGGTACACTTCTACATGGGAATGTAAAATAACATAAATCTACCAATAGATGGCTCATACAATGTTGGGAGAGAAGATCTAAGCTCCCAAACACAATTTATAGACAATCCTGGAAGGATTGGCTGAAATATGCAAAATTGAAAAAATGCTGAAGTTGCAGTCCTAGGAATGAATAGCAGATGCAGCTCAAGAAATGGATGGAGATGGTTGAAGATGATGCAAAAGCTAAACAAACCTCCTCCAATGGATCTTCCAAGTGAAAGGCTGATCCTAACACTAAAGATCTCACCCTCCAAACAATCTGCAAACCCTCACTGAAAATAACACAGTCAAGGAGAGGGACTGTTCTGTAGGAGATAGAAACTGTGTTGGCCAAGTGCGAAGATATGAAATCTACTCCAAGGGCTTCCTCACTGATCTCCCAAAGGAAGGAAAGCTTCCTCCTCTGAAAAATAGTTCTGGAAGTGGTGTTGTGAAACCTCCACTGCAACACCCTGCAACACAACGTTATACTACTGCAGAAATAACACTGTAGCTGAAGGAGGTGGCTTGGCCTGAAGACTGGATGTGGAGAAATGAAGTGAAAAATCCTTCAAGATTCCTCTAAATAATTGAGAAGGAATTCCTAAATAGGAATGCCTTGTGCTAAGTAGCACAAAAATCTCAACTAAACAGCTGAAGAAAGCACAAAGTCATACAGACCATAAAATCAATATTCAATAACACAACTTCATATGGCTTGCTTGCCCTCCTTTTATACAAATGGAAGCCCTCTTACCTTGGGTCCCACTCACTAGGGTTTCCTCCACGAAGGAATATTCCTCCCACTATCTCTGTGTTGCCTCTAAAGACGATCTCCACCTCTTATCCCAACGTTGTTGACTTGGTCAAACTTGACCTTGTCCACATGCAATTGTCCTCTTTCACACATGAGGGTGTGAAATACAGCTCCTAAGATGATCCCTTTTCAAATTATGAGGGATTTTATTCCTATTTCTGAAATTTATGGGCCTCCTCACCCATTTATTCATCTCCTATGTGGAAACAACAAAAATCAAATTTCCAATTAGCTGCATGCTAATTTTGGAATATTACATATTAATAAAGGAACTGTTGTTGCAAATATCTAAAATGCATATGATGTTATGTTATGAATGTTTATGTATCTGATTTTTGATTCCTGCATTATCTACAATTAGATCTCTTGCACAACTGTGTTTTGGTTTATATCAGTGATGAATGGATGGATTTGATGGTATATGGTTCTGATATTGCTTGTTAAGGGTTATTACTTGATTTTAAGATGTTTTGTTAACTTGCGCAAGGTATTCTGCATATTTGACCTAAAATTTATCTGTAAGGGTTTCTTGGTTAGGATTGCTGTTGTGGATATCTGTGTATGGTTACTTTGGATATTAAGGCACCCACATCATTCAAACCTCTCTCAGGGTGTGGAAACCTAGTTCCAGCACCCCCCCCACCCATATTGCTTCGGTTGATATTTTGACTTGCACAAGGAGGTCATTGCCGAAAGGGCCAGTTGTAAGAGATTTTTGTTGGTTAACCTCAAATCTGAACCTGGGACAAGACCCCTCAAGCCAATAGTGTCCTTTTCAAATGCTATGAGAAATTTAAGATCTTGATCATATTCTCCTTCTTCACTATTTGACAATCCATCACTACCCTCATGAGTATAATAACTTTTTCTATTTTCAAATAGTCTTCTATTGCCTTTTTCTATATCATTTTCCTTATCATGATTATCTTTATGAGGAAATTTAGCTGCATAATGACTAACTCTTCCACAAGAAAAAAAAAATGAAAGGAAGCTTACCTCTGAACCTTCCAGTGCCAAGTTGAAGTTTCTTTACAAAATATACCTCATCTTATTTTGATACATTACCCAATTCCTTTTGTTCTTCCTTTTCCTTTCCTTTCGTAGTAGCTTTCTGTATTTTTAAAAATCACAACACTTTTACTTATTTTAATAATTTCTATACATGACTTTAATTAATCCAACTAGTATATGCATGCAAATTTCTATAACGAAGCTTGTGTATGCCTAGAGAACTTATTATTCAGATAATATTCAGAAAATTTACTTAGCCCAGTGTATCATTTATTCATCAGAAATTTAGTAAGTAGTAAACCTTTGCAGTAAGAATGGAATAAATCATCACAGATAAGAAACACACATGAACACTAATATTTAAGGTGGAAACCTAAGTCAGGAGAAAACCATTGTTGTTGTCATCTTTGTCTTCAATGTTTATTATATAGAAAACTTCTTACATTCTTGTACTAGCGCAGACTCATAGCAACATGCAGGCACCCAACTGCAAAAGGATATAACCTTCTCTCGTTCTCTAGCTGCTACTAGAAGGGAGCCCCAACCCCCTCATCTTATTTCCCAACCACCACTGGAAGGGAGCTACAACCCCCTGATCTGATCACCAGCTCCTACTTGCAGGAATATTCGACTTCCACAGTGAAGGCTCCAACCCTCAGAACCACTGCAGGCCCCGTTTCATAAATTTTCACACTGGATCCAACAAATTTTAATTCAACACAACTTGTAGATCAACAGAAACAACCATAAACCAGATTCGAACAGAACAATGAGATCACTGTAAGCAGACCATAGAGCTAAACCTAGACTTCTGCATCAACACACATAATCAAATGCAACCCTGATCATTCATAAAAAAAATGTATACGCTACTTTACTTACGACAAACGGTGTGTATATACGATTTTCTGTTGAGAAACCTACATATAAATCTCAAAATACTAAGATTAGAGTTCTGACCAGACTCAGAATAGATCAAAGATATTCAAAAATATTTTGTCATATTTACAAATCCCTCATACAGTCAGTAGCATCCATCATTTTCAATCAACCAATGACTGATATTTATATACAATCAACTACTACCATAATCAATACTCAAACAACCCAGATCTATACAAAGACATCATTGATAGACAACAAAAAATACACCAAAACCTATCAGAAATTTTCTTCAGCATTCTTTAGCAAAACCCTAGCTTGCATACGTGCCTTTGCAAAGCCGAACCCGTGTGTATACACACCCTCAACATGACACTTGCATATAGATCTATAAATAATTCAGGATTGCGAAACACTTCAGAACTACAAACTTACTTAGATCATACCCTTCACTTCAAAAATCATGCGCCAGACCACAAATCCAAACAACTCATAAACAGATCATGAAAATACATATTCATTTCAGGTCTAGAGAGCTTGATCCATTATTGTATTCATGAGTGTATCATAACACCATATCTATCTATTGATTATATCCCATTCCATGCAAATATACTTCATATTGAAGTCTTCATTCCACTAAAATACTCATGCACACTTAACACTATGATCTTCAACTCCTTATATAGCGTGAGCCTTAGCCAATACCATGAGGCAAAACCACACAAGTATCGATGGTATTCTTGTACGGGATCAGATAACAGTTACTGCGCTAAATACTACAATGTAGTACCATGGTAAAGGACCCATGGTATTATATAAATAGTCCACTAGATCATATGTGACTTTTCTTCTTTTTACCTACATGTATACGCAATTTTTCCTCTACCAACTCGCGTATAATTCCTTAAATATGTGTTTTATCCATCTTCTGATTCTGATCTATAAAAATTTTGTCCCATAATTATGACATTCTGTTCAATCACTGTGCCACATATGAGCTTATCCAAAATGAATATATTTGGTATTTTACAAATGGGTTTCCATCAAGGACAATACATGCAATCATAATGCATATAAGGCAGAAGAGATTTAAGAGTATTTGAACTTGTTGTCATATCATTTGAGTCTCTGACCCCATATAAGGAAAAAGAGATTTAAGAGTATCTAAATCTAGATTTATCTGAATATTGATCTATCAACGATGACACACATCACATGTGTGACATATCGGTGAGTCAAACATAGGTATTGACATGAGAGCTCAGAAAACATTATGCTCACAGGAGATGGATATGAAATTGATTTACAACTTTTGTCTTTTGGAGAATCTCTCAAGCAATTGTTTTAGAGAATTTGTATTTTGCTTCATCAAATACATGTAAAACATTAACCATTAAGAGAGTGTCATAAATGATTACTCTTAACTGCAAAAATGTTTAGATAGCACAAACATGGACCATTTAATTATGGTAATTGGTTACAATTCATAATTCAAAGACACAAAAGCTTATCTATAGCATGATTCCGGTAGAAAAGAAACTCAATATAAACACCATTTATATCGAGTAATGTATGGTCTTGTTAATGAAATATAGGAAAGAATAAAAATTTCTTAGAGTTGTGAAAATTTAATCAAATCCAAGGCCAATATGAATTTGAATATAAAAAATTTAATATGAGTTATGAAATAAAAACAATATGAATTATGAAATAAAAACACTTCAGTGCTAATTACCAACGAGGAAGTTCAGTAAGGCTCATATTATTATGTCTCTTGTAGTCGTGTATTATGCAATTATTCATATTTTTTATTTAAATGAGGAATATTTGAATCTAAAATATCCTAAAAAATAATATATTCTTAATATTTTAAATTATTTTACTATATAAAAAATGTATTTTAATATTAAAAAAAATTATAAAATACATTTCATTATAGGTAGCTTATTTAATATCCAATTAACTGGACCACAAGTTGCTGCTTCCGCTGCCTGAGCCCATGCACAGCTAGGGTTCCTCCATGCCACCATGGAGGTTCTGGGCTTGCCCCAAGTTCCTCTTCCCCCTCCTCCCCCGTCAGCTAAGGATTCATTCAACTCATTGCTTGCCTCGATGACGAAGAAGAAGAAATATGAAGCCGCCAAATTTGTGAAAAAATTGGACGATATTCCTGAAATCTCCCTTCCCCCGGAGGGACCGATCCAGGTAGCTTTGTCCCTAGAAGATCGGGCCCTAGTTGGACAATTTACTAGTCTTTGGACCTCTCCAAAAACAACGGAGAACTGGGTTGTCAAAAAATGGACGCCCTTGATCAAGAACAGTGTAACCTCGTATTTTCTGGGGAGAGGCTAATTTCTGTTCAAATTCATCACAAAAGAGGATAAAGATATGATCTTTCGAAATGGGCCCTATTTTATGGGACCTCAGGGCCTGTATCTAAATAAGTGGATGCCGAATTTCGACCCAGCTGTGGATGTTCCAATGGTTTTCCCAGTTTGGGTTAGGTTTCCAAACCTCCTAATGCATTACTGGAACTGGGATTCTCTGAAACACATAGGTAACACCCTGGGTAAATTTATTGATAGGGAAAATAATAAGGATCAATATGATTGTGCCCAGATATGTGTCGAGGTTTATCTAGAGGTGGGACTTCCGGAGGAAATAAAAATCAACGTCGGCAGTTGAACTCATGTGCAAAATTTAGACTATGAGCAGTTGCCTTTCAAATTTCAGAAATTCCATGTTTATAGTCACTTTTCTAGGGGCTGCTTGAGCAATGGAGAGGTGGAGAAAGGTAAGGAGGAGGATTGGAATCAGTTCAAGTGGTCAAAGATCTCCCATAAAGCCCCCAAATTGGTGGCTCCAAATGGTAAAGGTCCCCAGCCAGCTTCTGTTCAGCAAGTCCCTCTCCCGAATGGTCATGAAAACAATTTTTGGCCCTTAAGCTCAGCTTCAGAGGAATTTCAAGAGGTCGAAATGCAAAAGAAAGCTTCCCCTGACAAAGAGAGCCCCTCAGGCTCGAGGCAAGGAGAAAATGCCTCATAAAGACCTAAGGAAAAACATGCAGAAGCCGAAGAGGAAGAACAACACTAAGAGGAATTAAAGGAGGAAGGAGAAATAGGGGAGTCACAAATTTCAGCTAGAAGATCGATAAGAGGCCGAAATTCTGCCTGTGAAAAGAGAGAATAGGAAACCTACAAAGATAATCTCCAAGGCAATCAACCAACCCTTGAGAAACTCTTGGCTAAAACTCTAAACATGACAAGAAACCAGACACAGGGCTCTAAGGGAGCTCATCTCTCCCAAAAAATTAAGTCATGAAGGTCGTCTCCTGGAATTGCAGAGGTATGGGGAGAAAAGTGAAAGAGGAAGCCATAAGAAGTATTCTAAGGATAGAAACCCCAGAAATTATTCTAATTTAGGAGACAAAATTGATGGCAAGGACTTCCTCCAAATAAGCAAGAAACTTTGGAATAAAATTAGTGGACAAGTTGTCTCTGCTCGAGGAGCCTTGGGCGGATTGGGCTCTCTTTGGAATAGTAGCAAGTTCTCGATGGTCACTGAGATCCTAAACACTCACTGGCTATTCCTGAAACTCCATCATCTTGACACTAAGGAGGTCCTTTGTCTCTTCAATGTGTATGTCCCAGTAAATGCAGGGAAGAAAAAGGCCTGTTGGGAATCCATTAGAAATATAGTAGAAACAGAGAATCTAGAAAACACCATCATTGCTGGCGATCTAAACCTCACCTTAATTTTTTTAGAAAATCGAGGAGGCAACATCACAATGGATCCGGCAAGGGAGTGGGTGGAGGACCTCATGCAAGACTGGGATTTTCTCGACATCAAGCCCTCTAATGTTAAGTATACTTGGTCAAATAAAAGAGTTGGTCCTGGGGACATTACTGCAAGGCTAGATAGATTTCTGGTTCAAAGTTATTTTCTACTTTTAGGATTAGAGGCAAGAATGCATATTCTCCCTTGTAGTGTTTCAAATCATAAACCTATCAAGCTTGAGCTTCTGTCCCAAAAATATCTTGGCCCTATTCCATTTAGATTTATTCCTTTATGGATCAAGGACCCTAACTTCATGAACAAGGTGAAGGATTGTTGGAGGATGCCTATCAAGGGCTCTCCATTCTTCGTTTGGGAGCAAAAACTTAGAAGAGTTAAAGATTTTTTGAAAAGTTGTGCCATGAGAGAAAACAAGCCCAAGACAATCTTGAGCTCCATCTCTTGCAAACAGAAGAAGCTGAAATTACAAAAGAAGTACTAGACAAGGAGGCAGAATTACAACACAAGTTTCATAAGGCATACCTAACGGAGGTAGAATATTGGAGACAAAAATCTCGCAGTTTTTGGATTAAAGCGGGAGACAGAAATTCCTCCTTCTTCCACAAACAAGCCCAAGTGAGAAGAAGCTTCAACTCTATTTTAGAAATCATGGAAGAGGCCACAACCCACAAGGATTTCATACGCATCAAAAGGCCAACTTTTTCTCATTTTAAAAATCTTTTTAGTGAATATGGGGTGATGGACCAACACTATAAATTTCTAGATGAGGTTCCTTCAAAGATCACCTCCAGGATGAACCCGTATCTGGGAGAAAAGGTCACCAACAAAGAAATAAAGGATGTTGTCTTCGCCATGGAGCCTAACAAAATGGTCGAACTAGATGGTTTTACTTCTATATTTCTCCAATCTTGTTGGAAAATATTGGAAAAGGATCTGCACAAAATGATTTTGAAATGTCAAGCCTGTCAGAAAATTGGGGGTAGCACTAATTATTCCTTTCTTGCCCTCATCCCTAAGGAAAAGGGCGCCAATTTTTTCAACAGATTTCGCCCCATTTCTCTTTGTAACATAGGCTACAAATTAATAACTAAGGTGCTTGTCAATAGATTGAAAAGTATCGTTCCTATCATTATCCTGAAGAACCAAGGTGGCTTTGTTCATGGGAGGAAGATTGTGGATAATTTCATCGTAGTTCAAGAGGCGATCAATTTAAGCCTGTAACGTAAAGAAAAGGGCATGGTTGTCAAACTAGATCTGGAAAATGCCTTCTATCTTGTCAGAGATAGCTTTCTCTTGGAGGTGATGCACAAGTTTGGGTTTGGGACTAATTTTATTAATTGGATCTGGGCTTGTATTTCTGAGCCCTCCATTGCCCCACTAGTGAATGGGAGAGCAATAGACTTTTTCAAAGTGTCAAGAGGGCTTCGACAGGGGTGTCCTCTTTCCCCTCTCCTTTTTGTCCTCCAAGCTTTTGTTCTAAGATTTTATTTGGACAAGAAGCAGTTAGATCAAGAGATCATGGGCCTCAACATCGAAAGAGGAGTCAAAAACATAAACCATGGTTTGTTTGCCAACGATTCTCTGTTGCTGGGTGCAGCCTCCATTCTTACGGCTTCAAGGTTCAAAGAAGTGTTGGAGGATCTCTGTGAAACTACTAGAAGCATCCTAAATAAGGGGAAATGCCATATTTATTTCTATAAAACTTCTGCCATCGTCCTTAGTGCCATTTCTAGATGAATAGGATTTTCTGCTTCATCCAACTAGAATTCATTCAAGTACTTGGGCCTCCCAATCTTCCAAAGAAATGCCTTCAGTAAAGACTAGCTCCCTCTGTTAGAAAAATTCAAGTTCAAGATCCAAGCTTGGGGTTTCTCATGGCTCAATCTTGCAGGTAAGTCCATTCTCATCAAGGTTGTTCTTAGAAACCTTCCTATTTTCCAATTCTCTATTATGCTGACTCCCTCTTGTATTCTCAGCAAAATGGAGGAGTTAATTGAAAGTTATTCCGGAAAGGTGGTAAACAAAATGAAAATAGAATCCCTCTGGTTAGCTGGGACAAAGTCACCAAACCTCTGATGGAAGGAGGCTTGAATTTCAAAGACCTCTGCACACAAAACGTGGCCATAGGAGCTAAAATTATTTGGAGACTCATTTCTCCTAATCCTGGTTGGGCGCAAAAGGCCTTGTGAAAGAAATACTTCACCAGTCTAAGAAAACATTGCCTTGACAGTCCCATCTCTAAAATTGGATCACATTTCCTCAAGATATGGGCTAAAGCCACTCCATTGATCAATCTACATGCATTCTGGATCCCAGGCAATGATAAATAAATAAAAAATTGGGAGGATCACATTATGGATAATCCTCCTCTTGCCGAAATCACCTCTCTCCAAGCGTTGTGGAATTGGATGTAAAATGTCGGCCTTACCACGCTATGGGATATCTCATGCTGGAATGACAATAACTGGCATAGTTGGAAGCAGCTCTAAGTGTCTTTGGAGCTGAAGCGCGATTGTGATGACTTATTTGTGCTCCTGAAAGGTATGGCTCCAATCCACACCAGGATATTTGACAAATGTCGCTGGGGTCCTCATTCGGGCTGTTATTTAGTGTCTTTGGGATATAAAAAATTGCAAGAACAACCCCATGTCCCTCCGAATCCCGCGACATGGAAGGGGCTTTGGAGCCACAAGACCATTCCAAAAATTGATTTTTTTTGTTGGCTCATATGCCACAATAGAGTCTTGACAGAGGATAGATTGAAGACAAGAGGCTTTCATGGGCCATCTAAATGTTGATTGTGCTGTGAAAACGAAGAGAACGCTGGCCATCTTCTGTTGGAATGCAAATTCGCAACAGAAATCTGGTAGGAGCTATTGAGCCCTTGGAAAAACAATCTTATTCTTCCCATCTCCATCTCTGATTTGTTTGCTAATTGGTTGCATATTTATCCAGGTGCATTCCCAAAAAATGAAAGCTTCAAAGCTGCCTGGCTCTCCTTGCCAAGGATCATTTGTTAGCAAATATGGCTTGAGAGGAATAAGAGAATTTTTAGAGACAAAATGCAGGATGTGAAGCTTATCATGGTCAAGATTAAATGCCAGTTGAAATAAATCCTGGGTGATCAGCTTGAGGAAACAAATTTAAGCCAACATGAGCTGGATTGGGGCTCCATGATGGGCCTCCAGTTTTCTGAAGTAGTAAGGCAAAGCACGTCAATCAAAGAATGGAAAATTAGATGTAATGAGAAAGAATTTTTAGAATGGATCATCAAGAAATCTAGACCTACTTTATTCTTTGATGGGGTAGCCAAAGGTAACCTGGGAAAGTTGGCACAGGAGATGTTATCAAGAACATTGAAGGCAGAATCAACCACATTTATGCCTGGGGCTTGGGCCACAACACTAGCATTCAAGCAGAAGCGTTGGCTTTGCTCCAATGCTTCAAGAAAGCCAAGAATTTAGGTATGAAAGAAGCAAATGTAATTGGCGATTCTCATTCCATTATAAAAACTATAGTGGACAATTTTGTCCCTACAAATTTCAGATTTGCAAAAATGGTGGCAAGAATCAAAACTCTGGTTAAATCTTTCCAGACTGTGAACTTCTTCCATGTGTTGAGGGATAATAACAAGGACGCATATTTGGAAGTCAATAAAGCAGTTCTCCTTTCCGCCGGCACTTTATTAAGAGTCAGGGTCGAAGAATGGGATCCCATCCCTTAAATCTTTTGTTTTCATGTTTTATTGCATTTTACTAAATCAATTCGTTTGTATCCACAAGTTAGGGAAAATTATAGAGATTGATTCAATTACTAATTTTACGTATCATTGGATTTTAAGTATCTGAGCCATCGAGTTCTTGGTAGGAGAGGAAAATCGGGCTTTGCCGTCACTCTTTGTAATCTGATTTGAGGCATTTATGCCATGGCTTTAATATAAATCAATATCCATTCCTATATATATATATATATATATATATATATATATATATATATATATACATTTCATAACATGACATTATAATAATTAAATTAAATTAATTATTAAAATATTTTTTTTATATTAAAATACATGAAATTATATATATATAAACATACCAACAAAGATCTATGTGAATTTCATTTTTCAAATATCAAGATTTTTGGTCAAAAGTTGTTTTGAACCAACTAATGTGGTTCATTCTCATGACAAAGCAATGATGCATCATTTCTGAGAGATAGCCATTAAAAATAGTAATGATGTAATTAATATGAAAGACATTTAATTATATTATGAATCAAAAAAGTCTTAGATCTAACAATATCAAGATATTTCTGAATCTTTTTTTTAATATATATTAATTTTTTATATATATAAATTTTAATATAATTATAATTATATTTTTGCCAACCAAAAATATACATTGTAATCATTCTTAGCTCATTGGGAACTTATTTTTGAAAGCTTAACTCACACTTTTAAAAAACAAAATGAATTTGTAGCATCATAACCTAGAATCATATATAATTAGTATTTGTGCTTATTTTACAAACAAACTATACTAAGTAAATATTTGATTTACTAATCTGAACAAATATAATGTTCTTTGATGCTTCCTATTGTGTAGAGATGTCAATTGTCTAATTTCTAATACTTACTTTCTAAGTTCATAGTTTTATAAATAATGATCAAAATCACATGTGTATCTTTTTACTACAAGTACAAACTACTATGTTGCACTTATTTTTATAAGATTTTGATTACAATTCAATTTAAATTATTAATTAATTTTATTTTCTTAATATTTATAAATTTTAAATATATATGGTACAAATTTAAAATACAAATGTTTAAAAAAATTATTTAGAAATTTATTATTTTACATTTATTAATTTTAATTTTTATAATAAAATTTATTTTGATAAATATTGATTTTTCAAAAGTTTAAAAAATATTCACAATATAGCAAATGAAAGTATTCTCCTCCTCTTTCTCTTTGGATACTTTAATAGCAAAATCGAAACTACTCTAGTTATTCTTATATTGATTTCTATTATCCTAGGGTTGATGTTTGGAGACAAAGGAATGAGCAAGGGATATTGATCATTTGATTCTATTCGTGTATTTTCTCCTCTAGAGACCAACAATGTGCCTATTGAAGAGATGACATGAAGATGGTAATATTATGTACAAATATACCCTTCTAAGAAAGCATAGATACTTTAGTTTATACCCTCCTAAGAGTATAGTTATTTTATACCCTCCTAAAGGAAAATGGTTACTTTACTCTAGCTAGATTATTTTATTTATTATAATTTAAAGGATTTTTTAATCTCTCAAATTTATAAATGATGTAAAAATGCTAATCATTAAATAAGTTTGATTATTTATGATATTTATTATTTATAAATTATATTAAAGAAAATATTATTTATAAATTATATTAAGAAAAAGAGAAAAATGATTTATTTTATTGTCGGAAAATATTAATTATTAAGTAAATTTAATTAACTATAATATTTATTATTATCTAAAATATAGAAAGATTGAATTTTATAGAAATTAAAACTATTGAATATTAATTAAAATTGATAATTTTATTTATTTATATTTATAAAAAATAATTTTAAATGTTTATAATAATTATTATATATTTATATTTATGTTAAATATATATGTAATATATATTAATTTTATATTAAAATATTAAAAAATATTATTTATTACTTTAAATACTTTTATTTTTAATTTTGTTAAAATTATTATTTACATATATAATTCATGTAATTCTTACACAATAAATAAAAGTCGTGCAATGGTAATGTGTAAAAAAAACACAAAGCACACTGACATTGACTTTTGATTTATATATACAAAACGTACCGTGCATGGATTGTCAACCTAATATAATGATCTTGGTATTAAGTTGGCTTGGTGCGAGTCGGATGCCGACTTTTACACCCATGTCATGCCGCTATTTTATATAGTCACGCAGGAGTTAATCGTGGATATAAAAACTGCTCTATGAGAGTTTAGGTCGAGTTTTTTGAAATCTTAGTAATAATATTGGAAAATTCTGATAATAGTGTCTTGTGGCTAAGAAATTTGTTTTCCAATTCAAAATGAGAAAATGTTTAATAATAAGGTTTCATTGTTCATAATTATTTTTTCCAATTGAATATTAAAACTAATTTAAATCTAAATACAAATTTAATTTAATTTAAGAATAAATAATTTGTGTATAATTTTTTGGGTGAAAATCACATTCAAACAGATTTTGTCGACGAATTAGTCAGTGTGGTTGATCATTAGGAAACGTGTCGACAAAATCTGCTTGAATGTGATTTTCACCCAAAAATTTTATACACAATTTATGGATCACAGAAGCCAAATTCCTAACAATAAATATTTTTTTATAATGTTTTATTTTATATAACATTATAAGTATAAATTAAAGAATTAATTTATGAGTGATATAAATTGTAAATTTGATATAATAATAAATTTTAAATTTCAATATTAACTTCTATAAGGTTGTAATAAATAATAAAATAATATTAAAATTTATTTTCAGTCATTAGAATGAGTTTTTATTCATGATAAGAAATTTTATATATGGGTAATCTGTAATTGGTTGGTGTGATGTGAACGATGTCCATGATCAAATCTAGTTGTCATCACTATAACACGAAGAGTATATCCAAAAACGAAGAGATTATATATATGGGTAATCCGTAACTGGTTGGAGTGATTTGAATGATATCCATAGTGATTTTGTAACTAGTTGGAGTGATTTGAACGATATTCATAGCGATTTGAACAATGTCCATGATCAAATCTAGTTGTCGCCACTATAACACCAAGAGTATATCCAAAAGCGAGTAAACTAGATATCTTGGGAGCCTACTCCTTGAGCCTTATCACAATGAGTTGAAGATACTTGAAACTAGGTGGAAGGGATAATAATAAAATATGTTTAAATTATTTATGTATTTCCTCAGCTATGTGGGAAGTCTTTGAAGTCATGTTCCAAATGGTTCCTTTGTGGTATTTATGAAATAGTTGTATTTGGTGTAATAAGAGAACATATTTTTCATATAAAGTCACTTACTGAGTCAATCAATTTTTCTTTAGAAGTCATTTCTTATCGAGAATTTCTTGTTCCAATTAAAATAAAAATAAAACTAAGAGTTATTTTTAAAAGTTTAGCAAAGACATATGTTATTTTGCAAAACATTATTTAATCTCATATATTGCATCCAAATCTTGAACTTGTTGTAGGGGATTCATTTATGATCATGAGAGACGTGCAATTTATAACAAATGTAATAAATCTCACATTATAAGCCATTCATAGCACAATTAGAGATTTTCTCAAAAAAATTGAATCATTTAGCTTGTAATAGTATAACAACAAATTTATTGACTCCCAAGCTAGCTTCACAAAGAAATTAGGACTCCCATGTCAATTTGGCTACCAAATTAGGAATAAAAGGATTCCTTTTAATTAATATGCAATAATTAATTTGCAATTTGGTCTCCTTGTGTTACCAGTGAGTGGTTGGCACAATGAGATGTTATCCCCTCCACCATGTTTGAAGTGACTGGCACAATGAGATGTTATGCCCTCCACCAAGTTTGGAATCTCATTAGGGGGTATCTTTGACCCATTGTGATAGGCTCAAGGAGTAGGCTCTCCCACCCTCTTGGAGTCTATGCTCTTCATAAGTCATAAATTCTTAATATATCATGACAATGGGATATTATTCTCTCCAATGGGTTCAAAATCCCACTGGGAGACATCTTTGGCTTGTTGTGATAAGGGTCATGTAGGCTTCCCCGCCCTCTTGGAGTCCCAACTCTTGCTAAGTCATAAATTCCTGATATATCTAGCTTACATGTTATTGGATATACTATTGGTGTTATTGTGTTGGGTAAAATTTTAGGCCTTACATGAATTACTCCAACTAATTACTCATTCACCATAATAATTAAAAAAATAAACAATTTGTCAACCAGTGAACTGCCTAACTCTAAAAACTATAATCCTTTTGTATTTGGTACGATCTCTATAAATAGCTATTTTAAAATTGTGAATAATAGCATATTATATCCCTCGGAACTTTTGGGATTATCTACTTATATAATTTATTTTACTATATATTTTTTTATATAATTATCTATATACCTTACTAATATTAATTTATTTAATAAACCCTCTTACTATTAAATGGATATAAATTCATTATTCTCTAGAAAAACCGATTCAAAACATGGAACCAAGTTAACAAAAATTCTAGTCAAATCACTCGTCACGATTTTACGAAAAAGTGGCATTTTCCACGTTTTAATCTTCCAAGGAAATTATAAGGGGCATATGGATTCTATGTTTTGTTGACAAAGTTATCCGTATCAACAGCTGTCAAGATTTTATTAAAATTCGTTTCACACACACAGTCTTTTGCGACAATTCTGGTGCTTAGTTCGATCATCAATATATTAAAGTCAAAGGAGTAATTAATTATAAATTTATTAAAATTGGTTAAATAAATTTAATACTGGTTAGAAATTTACAAACACCAATTACGTAGATTATGTTTATAAATAAAAAGATAATATAATATATGTTTATTTAGTTATAATTTTAAAATTATATCATTATTATTACAATAATTTCTGTAAAAATTATACTTTATATGTACATTGATATTTGATAAAAAGTTATTATAATATAATATATTTTTTTTTAATTAAAAATTAAATTATATATTTATTTTTCTTCTTTATAATTTCAGCAACAAATTTAATATTAATAAATATTAACAATTATCTCTATAATGCTTTTCAAAAATCGCTGAAGCAAAATAGAAAGGAAGTTGGTACACAAATTTATTTGAGTTTAAATGTGCTTTGTTAAAATTGTAATGATGATGGTGATTATTAAAGTCTATAGATATTAATAATGGTTTATCAAAAGTAAGAAATTAGATTGTTTGAGATAGATTTTTGTGCTCATGAAATTTTAAGAGAAAGATTCCTAAGTCGTCATAATTTTGATGGGTTATAATGTTTGAAAAATTGGTAGAGAAACTAATATTTTGAAATTGATATATGTTATGGTTGTATGTATGGCATTTTAAGGGAGAGTTTTTTCATCTTCAATCTTATTAGTGTTACAAATGTAAATATTTTCAATGGAAGTCGTTTTATGAATTTTTTAACACCTAGTTTCTTTACGGACATTAAAAGAGTTTGGTCTTATTATAGAAATGTTGATTTTCTTCATTACACTAGATAAAATATACAGGTACTTTTGAGTTTTGTTATTTTCGTTGATCACTTTCTTGTAGGATCTTATATTTTTCTCATTTTTCATGCCACAATTTCTCCTTAAATTTACATGAATAATATTTTTAATATGATCATGAAGAAATATCTTCCTAGATACCCCAAATATTTACCCAGGACTTGGCATCTTCATGACAACCTCACTTGAGCCTATAGTCATCAAGAAATTGTAAGAAATGCCTATTACCAATAATTTAAACATTGTTCATTTATTCGCAAATGTTCACTTGAACAAGGTAAATGAATTTATGTTCTCTCCAATATTTCCCTTCATTTAATGGTGCTCATTTCTCCTTTCCTACCTAATAAGCACATACACCTTGAATATAATGCTACATGTTAGAAGGTGCATCTACTAAATTCCCTGGAGATCGTTGAGAAAGGTACATCAAGTTAACATGCTCATACCAAAAATGGTATATTGTATTGGTGTGTAATTCATTTTTTTGTAAAATTGCACAATTCTTCTTTTTTAATAGGAATGAGTACGACTTTATATTAAGTTTGTGCCTGGTTGTGGAGATTTGTACAATTGTTGATATGTTCATCTAACTTTTTGTGTCGTTGTGTATTAATTTCTAATACATCTGAGGGACTACATGGTAATTCAAAATTCGCTACATGTTTTTAGATGTACGCAAAATTCACAACAAACATACATGAATGCATATTATTATTTTCCTTTGTCGATGATTGGTTGAGGTCTGAGTAATCTTTATTCTTTCTAACTTGCAACACTCGACTCCTTGTGACTAATTTTTAGAGCATATTTTTTTTTTGTAGGGCAACGATCTATTGACATAGTGCATATGTTTCATCCATTTTTCGGGCCAACCTTCTCTTCAAGCCTCGGATTTCCTCCATAAGTTTTATAGTGGTTGTTAGCTACTTCTACTATATCATATCAATGACCAATAATTGTAATTGCATGGAAACGATTTGTTCTGGAATGTAGAAATTTGAATAACTGATATATTATTCACCGAGATTCTCCTGATCACACACTATTTTAGCTTCATGCATAATACAGAATCTCTTCTACCATTGACCATCACATGCAGAAATAAAATCAATTTCATGCATACATTAAAATCACAAACAATCACACATATGAACACAGTATTTAATGGGAAAGCTTAAAGCTGAAAACCCCAACTATCTGTATATTATATGTCATGGAGATCATGTAACAATCATAGTACAAAAGCTCCTCACAAGCTCTCATGCACACTCTCAATTGCTACACACTATCAAGCTAGATCTAGCAAAACACATGCTCCAATCTTTTGCCACTTGATAGCCAGCCTCTATTGCGTAATCAATGCTATGGGATGGCTTCATTAAATAGATAAACCACCTGGCTTGTACTGCGCAATCCCCATGGGCTTCTCCACCTATATGTGTGTTGCAAATAGCAACAGTATAGTCACAACTGATAGTTAACCTGCTCTTTCACCTATTTCTGCACTGGTCTCCACTGAAACTGTCCATGCACTAAAGTTAACTGATGCATTCTTTAGTTGATTAATGAGTTTATAATTAGTGAATTAATTAATAATTAATTCACACCACTCTCACTAATTGTATCAATTAGTTAAATTAGATACAAATAGCTCAACTATGTTTAGATTAGTTAAACTGAATACAACTCCACTAACTTCCTCAATCAACTCCACCAAACTCTGTCACATGAGTTCTAACTTAAGTATCCATGCAATAGCTCCACTTAACCCTCAGGAATAGCGTAATTCCTTCTGTCAGCTCCTGTGCCACATCTGTGCACTTAACTGAAGTGCTCCAAGAGAATAAGATAATGTTTAGAGTCCAAATATTATTAAGAGCTAATAATATTCGACATATCTATTTTTAGACTAGTAATCTAAAAATAGATTCCGCCCAATATGTCTAAAAATAGAAGTCCATCTATTTTTTCCGACTTGACCAACCATCCACAAATAGCATCCTGAAACTCATAGAACATGATCCATATGTCTAAAAATAGACATAGTCTAAAAATAGACTTTGCGCCAAAAATAGCCTGCGGGCCCACTTAGTGAAGGCGACTCCTTTCCACTAAGCTCATCATCTTGTTGCAATACCTGTGCTTTGCTGTCGAAGTTGCTGAGAAAGGTCCACACACGTCTGTGTGAATTCTCTCAAGGATCGTCGTGGCGTGACTATCCTTCTCGTGAAAGGTGGATTTCACAAATTTTCCCAAGGTACATCCCTTGCACTAATATGACTGCACAAGAGTACCCTTAGGAAGCCCAGTAGAAATCTACTGCAGTATCTTCAAAGCTCCATGGTGAAGGTGGCCCAATCTCCGGTGCCACAACTCGCCATCATTCCCAGCTCACCACTCCTTCTGCCTTGCCTGCCATTGCTGCACAGCCATCTACCTGCAATTGATAAAGGTTCTTAACTCAAACCCCTACCCTCCGGGTCTCACCAGTTGCCTTACTGCGCAGGAAAGCCTTTCCCCCGCTAAAGACAACATCATATCCCTTATCTTCTAACATTGCCACAGAGATAAGATTCTTCTTCAATCGTGGAACATGCATCACTTCCTTCAATACGAAGGGTTTACTAGACTCCCTCTCAAAGGAAATGGTACCGAAACCAGTCGCACTATATCTACCATCATCACCCATCTTGATGTGCACTCCAAGATCTTTCTCATCCAGATCAGTAAACAAATCTCAATCTCCTGTCATGTGAAAAGACGCACCACTGTCAAGAAACCACACTGATCCCGTCATACTTGAGACCAAGCATGCAATCAGTGAAAAATCTAGCTCAAATGCGAGGCTAAGGCCTCTCCAGCTGTAGTCCCAGCAGCCTGCTTATTTTTCTTCTTCTGTGGAAAATTTGTGGCGTAATGTCCGTGTTGGTGACAGTGAAAGCACTTCACCTTGAACATGTCCTGCTTCTTGCCTTTCGCACCGGATTCATAAGCTTGCTTGCTCTTCCCTTTCTTTGCTTTGGCAGCCAAAGCGTAATTCTCTTCATCAGAGTTCTTTGATGAAGATCTGTCCCTGGTACTCTGCCTTATCTCCTCTTGCACAAGATCCAACCAAAGTCGCTCCCATCCTGGCAATTTCTCCCGACCATTGACAGAGTCCTGATAGGAATGCCAAATCTTCAGAAGCCCAAGGAAATCCAATCTCACCAAGTCCTCATCATCAACAGTCACCCCCACACTTCCCAGCTCATCCCTGCATTGGATGAACTTTGTGAGGTACTTGAGCATACTGTTTCCTTTCTCCATCTTTATGTTCCTGAGTTTATCCTTGAGCGCCAACTTCCTCTGGTCGCTCTTGCTTTGAAATAAATCTGTCAAAGCTTTCCACATCAAGAATGGAGAAGCCTTACCATGAAGGATAGACACTATGTGATCCTTCACGCCTTCCAACAGAATCCTTCGACACTTTTTTGTCTTCTTTTTCCATGTGTCAAGTACGGCAGCATCACTAGAAGTAGGCTATGGAATTTTTGCATCTATGAACTCCTTCAACCCATTGTCATCTAGCACCACCTCCATCCTGTCCTTCCATGCAATATAATTTGAGTTGCCCTCAAGGGCATACTCCAATCACAATCCGTTGAAAGACATCTTAACTTCGACACCAAGAAAACACTGTTGCAAATTCGAATTCCACCAGCACAAAACTCAACCGCTTCAATGTTTTGCAATTGCTCCAATGATCAATAACGCTCTGATACCATGTAGAAATTTGAATAAATGATATATTATTCACCGAGATTCTCCTGATCACACACTATTTTAGCTTCATGCATAATACATAATCTCCTCTACCATTGATCATCACATGCAGAAATAAAATCAATTGCATGCATACATTAAAATCACAAACAATCACATATATGAACACAGTATTTAATGGGAAAGCTTAAAGTGGAAAACCCCAACTATCTGTATATTATATGTCATGGAGATCATGTAACAATCATAGTACAAAATCTCCTCACAAGCTCTCGTGCACACCCTCAATTGCTACACACTATCAAGCTAGATCTAGCAAAACACATTCTCCACCTGCCACTGATAGCCAAAGTTCTATCAAGATAACAATGCGTGGATTTGTTGGGCTAAAATAGATAAAAACGGCTTGAACTTGAATCCTCATGGGTTTTCCACTCAGGTGTGTTGCAGACAGTAACCTAGAGAATACGAACTGAGAAGTTAACTCACTTTTCACCGATTTCGGACTAGTTCCACCAAAACCTGGCTCTTTGACCTGTGCTATTAACTGAAAAACTGATGTAATTTTTAGTTGATTAATGAGTTATTAATTTTTGAATTAATTAATAATTAATTCACACCACTCTCACTAGTGTATCAATCAGTTAGACTAGATACAACTAGCTCAACTATGTTTAACTCAGTTAAACTGAACACAACTCCATCAACTAGCTCAATAACTCCACCAAACTCTGTCACATGAGTTCTAACTGAAGTATCCATGTAATAGCTCCACTTAACCCTCAGGAATAGCGTAATTCCTTCTGTCAGCTCCTGTGCCACATCTGTGCACTTAACTGAAGTGCTCCAAGAGAATAAGATAATGTTTAGAGTCTAAATATTATTAAGAGATAATAATATTTGACATATCTATTTTTAGACTAGCAATCTAAAAATAGATTCCACCCAATATGTATAAAAATAGAATTCCATCTATTTTTTCCAACTTGACCAACTATCCACAAATAGCATCCTGCAAATCATAGAACATGATCCATATGTCTAAAAATAGACATAGTCTAAAAATAGTCTTTGCACCAAAAATAGCCTACGGGCCCACTTAGTGAAGGCGACTCCTTTCCACTAAGCTCATCATCTTGTTGCAATCTCAACATGGAATCTATGTGCTTATCTCCTGATGCTTGCATTTAGTACACTTGGATTTGCTTCTGGTTCCCAATTCATTGTCTTTACCAAACCACATCTTGGTCCTCACTGGATAGAAAATACAATGGTGGGATTTTGGTGTTCTTGGGACTCTCACCTTCTCCTGAGACAATATTGTTCTCATTTTCACTTGCTAAATTAAATTAGGATTCCACTCAAACGCTTTACTTGGCTTTCCATTCTTCTTCTTAGCCTGAGGGAATTTCACGAATGGACACCTCCCACTTTTGATAAGGGGTTCATGGCCCAATTGTCAAAGAACACAAATTGAATGACTGGGAGGCCTACCCCAAATTTTCCCTAATAGGCAGATGACCATATTTCCTACACAATAACATCCACAAAACCCCTTTGAATGCAAAATTAGAGTAAAGGATGCATTTACACAACTATCTTCCCCCCTCTATTTCCATAAGATTTGACACTCCATCACTCAAGTCAAGGACCACAATTATGGATGTGGGGCTCAGACGAAGAAGGAAAATTAATCTCGAGACTTATTGCTTCACTGGAGAGTATATGCATACTAGTTTGTTCGAGGTCACTCCATGAGACTTGCCAAATTTTCTAGGAGAGATCTTTGTATTTCCAGTTGAATTGAATTCCTAGAATGGAAATATAAATCATGGCGTAAGGTGGTAGTTTCTTCAACGCACAATGCACCCTCCTAATCCCACATGTAGCTAGAATAGAATTTTAAGCAACCAACTCACAAAATATAAGAAAAGGTAGATCAACGACTTAAAAATTATCCTCTTCAAAGGGGAAACCTCCTTTACATTAAATAAATGAAAAATTATTGGATGATACAAATGATAAGACCTCCTTGGTATATATAGGGGTCTAAGGGGTCATAATATAGTCAAAACCTACATATCAATTATAATGTAAGGGCACAACAATAACGATAGTGGGCTTCTATGGGGCACAAAAATAACAACATGGGGGATACATGGGAGAAACATTAACAATATGGGCTATAATAACAATAACAATAAGGGGAATATACAAGTATTATCGCGGCCTAACATGCCCCTCCCATTCAAAAAAGTGTTTTCCTCAATGCTTGAGTAATTCCAGATGCTTCTGTATAAAAATTTCATCCTTCATGTGGAATCTTCGGTGGGTAGGTTCTTCCACTTTATGAGATACTCTGAAATCAATTGACTGCATCAGGATCAAATATGAATTTTCCTTCTTCTTCAACTTTTGGCAACTCTGTTTGAACTGGGAGCTTGTCATCAACAATTTTCTTTAAGCATGAAACATGGAAAATTGGGTGTACTCAGGAAGATGCAGGGAACTCCAATTCATTTTCCATAGTACCAATATTTTGCAACTCCTTGTAAGGACCATAGTACTTGGGTGGTAATTTATTATCCTTCTTAATAGATTTCTTGAGGGACATTTGTTTGTACGGTTGTAGTCGTAAAAATACCTAGTCTCCTACATCAAAACTTCTTTCACTGTGATGTTTATATGCCTGAAGTTCTTTCATTTGATTATGCATCGGAGTTAGGTTATCCTTTAAGAGTTGTATAACTTGTTATTGATGCTCGAAGTTATCTTCCACTCCTTAAACCTTAGAATTTTCTCTTAAATATGATGTGATGGATGGTGGATGATATCCATAAAGTGCCATATATGGTATCATTTTTGCTGCAGTATGGAAGGAAGTGTTATATCACCATTTAACTAGATCTAACCACTTGACCCATTGCGTTTTTTTATCAAATACAAAGCAATGAAGATATCCTTCCAAAAATTTGTTCACTATCTCAGTTTTCCTGCCAGATTGAGGATGATAAGACAAGCTATGAGCTAATTTAGTACCAAGACAAGAAAATAATTTCGTCCAAAATTTTCCAGTCAAAATGGGATCTTTTTCACTTACAATAATCTTTGGGTTTCCATGTAGCTTTTGAATTATTTCCATAAATGCAATAGAAAGTATACTAGCTTTAATAAGATGAGATGATGCACAAAAGTGGTCATACTTAGTAACTCTATCAACTACAACCATGATGACACTCTTTCCTTCATACTTGGTTAAACCTATGATAGAATCCATTGAGACCTCCTCCCAATGTTGACTTGTAATGGCTAACAGTTGTAACAACCCTGGGGTATTAACTCTCTCAACTTTATTTTGTTGGAAAACCAAACATTTTGCCACAAACTTCTAAATATCATATTTCAGCCCATCCCAAAAAAATCCTTCTTTACCCTGTGGTAATTATTTAAAAATCCTAAGTTCCCTCCTAAGGGGGAGGTGTGCAATTCCAAAAGAATATTTTTCTTGAGTTGGGAATTCTTACAAAGATATAAGCGATCTTTGTACCATAATAAATCATTTTTGAGCTGAATGTATCAGATGTATTGAGATTTTGATGTAACTTTTGAATGAGTGTCCACACCTCTTCGTCATTCTTCCATTGATTTGGTTATCCAATCAGGTTGGATAATTTAAATGGCACAAAGAAATACTTCCACATCCTCATCCTTTGTTGAGAGTGCATTTGCAACAACATCTTGCTTCCCTTTTTTGTAGATGATTTCAAAGTCATAACTCAACATCTTTGTGGGCCATTTTTGTTGCTCCGTTGAAGATAATTTTTGTTCCAAAAAGTATTTAAGACTATCATGATTCTTTTTGACCTTGAAGTGTCTTCCCATTAGGTAAGGTATCCATTGTTTTAGTGCATGTAATATTGCAAACATTTCCTTCTCATAAATAGGTTTGTTTAAATAATTTCCTTTTATTGGATGGTTTTCAAAAGAAATGGGTCTTCCTTCTTCCATTAAAACAACACCAATTCCATTTCCTAAGGAATCACATTCCACAATAAATGTTTTTGTGAAGTATTGCGTAGCAAATACTGGTTCCTTGCACATTTCCTCTTTAAGATGTTCAAAGGCCTTAGATCCTTTTAGAGTCCAAGAAAATGCATCTTTCTTTAGTAATGTTGTTCGAGGTGCTGGTATTCTCCCATAATTCTTAGTAAATGTGTGATAATACCCTATCAACCCGAGAAATCCTCGAAGATTCTTTATGGTTGTGGGGATTTTCCATTACTTAATGGCCTTAATTTTGTTGGGGTCTACCTTAACACCCTCATGAGATACAATATGAACTAAATATTCCACCTCCTGTAGTCCAAAGAAACATTTGGAGGTTTTTACATATAATTTTTTCTCCTCCAATAGTTTGAACACCATGTCAACATGTTGAACATGATCCTTCCGAGACGTGCTATAGATTAGTATATCATCAAAAAATATTAACACACATTTTGTAAAGAAGGGTTGAAAATGGAATTCATCAAATCTTGAAATGTGGAAGGTGCATTAGTAAGGGCGAAAGGCATGGCCAAAAATTCATAATGACCCTCATGAGTTTTGAATTTTCTTTTTGGAATGTCTTCGGTCTTCATTCTAATTTTATGATATCCTGAACAAAGATCCATCTTGGTGAAGTAAATTTCTCCATGTAATTCATCCAAAAATTCATCAATGATGGGATGGGAAATTTATCTTTAATAGTGAGCTTCTTGATCTCCCTATAATCTGGACACATAAGCCATGATCCTTCCTTCTTTCGCACCAATAATACTACAACAAAGAAAGAACTTTTCCTAGGTTGAATTATATCCACCTCTAGAATTTATGCAACCATACATTCAAATTCACTCTTTTGGGCATATGGATATTTGTAAGGTCTGATGTTTGGAGTAACACATCCCATAATCAAGTGAATAGCATAATCATCATCATGAATAGGTGGGAGGCCTTTAGGAATCTCAAAAACCTTGGAATGATTGTCCCCGACATTTTGGAGATATGGAGAAATAGATGATTTCAATGTTTGAACCTCAGGTGAGAATAATTATGCAATGAGGCCCAATTTTTATTTCTTCAGAAGATTTGTCACGCCATTAGAGATAATTATCTTTCCAGGTTTCCCTGTGATACCCATTAATTCAACTTCCTTCCCTTCCCTAAAAAAAATGAATAAAAGTACTTGGAAATTAAAAACTCCATCCAAAAAGATTGTATTCATTGTACTCTTAGTAAAACATCAGCACCACCCATTTGAATGGAAAGAATTGGACTATTCAATACATATTCCCCCATGGTTAAATCGATATTATGGCACTTTCTAGAGAAATTTATAGTTCTGTTAGGTCCCTATATTACTACTGTAGTCCCTTATTGTGGTTAGTATAGCCCTCTTATTGTTATTGTTATGCCCATGTAAACCCCATATTGTTATTATTGTGCCTTTACATTATTATTGTTAGGTTAGCTAGGATTACATTGTGACCCCATGGACTCCTATATATAGAAGAAGGCATTGTCATTTGTATAATCCAATAATTGTTCATTTATGTAATGTAAAGGAGGTTTCCCCCTCTAAGTGGCTTATTTCTAAGGCGTTGATCTATATTTTCTTCTATTTTTGGAGTTGGTTTCATAGCATTTGGTATCAGAGCTTTGGATTCTAGGGTTTCGCTGCTCCAAACACGTCATCATGGAATTTTCGCTATAATTGTTTTTATATGAAAGTTTAGAAGCTGAAAATTTTATCACGAGAAGCTGAAATCCCGAGGAAAGTCGTGTAAAAATTTCAAATCTTGGTTCGCAATAGTTTAGGAGATATGATCTATGGAAGTTAGGGTTTTTTCAGGCTCCCGAATTTCATCTCAACGAAGTGACAATGGGAAAATAATCATAACTCTCTCTCTCTCTCTCTGACCATCGGATTGGGATTTTGTAAAAGGTCACTAGAATTACATGGACTGTAGTCTCCTGTGTATCCATTTCAGATCCGAAGGAGGAAACAATGACACGTGGCACACCGTACAAGTTTTCCCTACTGAATCAGTCCATAATTAGAACATCGTGGGATATTGGGCATAACTTTGTCTTGAAGAATCCAAAGTAGGTCAGACCTATTGCATTGGAAAGAAGATTCAAAGGGCTTCTATAAGAATGAATTTCAGATATTGAAGATCTGAAATCACAGAGATAATTTAGTTTACATATTGATCTCTTCAAAAGCAAGAAAAACGTGTGTATTTTTTTTCAAATTGCATAAGTCTTGTTTGAAAAATTAGTTTGAAGCTATTCCAAGGGAATATTGAAGCATAGATATCAGTATTGGGTTTTAAAATTTTCCCTAAAAAGAGTTGAACACCCATTAAGCCCTCATAATACTCTACTATGACTCATGAGGATGAATAAGTGCAACATGATATATCAAAATTACAAGAGCAAGTGCACCGAATTTCACTCTCACAAAGAGCAACAAAAAATGAAATGGAATTTTTGAAGAAAAGCATGGAAGCTGAGATGGGTGGTTTGAAGAAGGGAATGTAAGCTAATGTGGATGGTTTGAAGAAAGGCATGGAAACTAAGATGGATGGCATGGAAGCTAAGATCGATGGTATAGAGGAGAAAATGAAAGACAATATGGAAGACATGAAGAATGATCTAAAAGAAAACATGGAAGGTTTGACAAAGTTGATAAAAGAAATGTTTCCTAATGGTGAAAAGATAGTAGAGGAAACTCATGATGAAAATAAAATAAATTTTAATCGAGATTTCATAAACTCGAATGTTGGATTGAAGACCCACCATATTCTAAAGACCAATATGAGGAAGTTTTGATGGCAAGGATACCATAACATGGATACTATAGATGGAGCAATATTGTTTTTCTCAATAATGTGAAAAACACACAAAAGGTACACATTGCAACTTTATATTTAGAACAAATTACATTTGTATGGTATCGATGGCTTTGCTCCCACAAATTTTTTTTCACTTGGTCAATTTTTACAGAGGAAATTACAACACGTTATGAGGATACAAAGAGCAACACCTTTTTTAGCCAATTGATAAATCTCAAACAAAAGGGTTCAGTGGTGGAGCTCATTGAGGACTTCCAGAAATTGAATATAAGGGTAAATGATATTCCAGAGGAACACATGAATGATAGCTTCATGGTGAATTTAAATGATAACATCCAACATGAGGGTTTCCTTTGGGAACCTGATTCATTGGAGAAGGCATCCATGTTGGCAAGAAAAAATGAATGTTAAATTATGGCGACAAGGGAGCCTACCACTCACATCTATAAATATTGAAGTTTTGCTACTCCTAGACTTCCACAACCTACAAGGTTGACACTGCAAAAATTGGAAGAAAAAAGAGCAAAAGGGCTTTACTACAGTTGTGATAGAAATTACACTAAAGGTCATAAGTGTGATGAGAAAAAAATATTTTACATATATTGTGAAGAGGAGGAAGGAAATGAACAAGAAACTCCAAAAGAAGAGGATATACACTAGGAATCAGCCCTAGAGAGAGAATAAATGAGTCCTACCATATCTTATAATGCATTGGCAGGAATTACCACTCCTCAAACTCTCAAGATAGAAGGGCATATCAAGAAGAAAAATGTAATAGTGTTGATTGATTTGGGTATGACCCATAATTTTATTCATTGCAAGGTAGCCAAGGAATTAAATTGCTTCCTATACACAACACCATAATTTCAAGTGATGGTTGCAAATAGAGGAACTATAAATTTCTCCGGAAAATGCCATAATATCAAGATAACCATGGGGGAATATGTATTGAATATTCAAATTCTTTCCATTCTAATAAGAGGTGTTGTTGTACTAGGAGTATAATGGTTACAATCTTTGGGGACGGTGGCTTTTAATTTTCAAGAAATTTTCTTGAATTTTGTTTTCGGAAAGGAAGTCGAATTACGAGGTATCACAGGGAATCCGAGAAAGATAATAAGCTCTAATGTCATGAAAAATATTCTGAAGAAAGAAAAATGAGGCATAATTGTATAATTATGCTCACTAGAAGTTCCCACATAAAAATCATCTATTTATCCAAATCTCCAAAATGTCTTGGAAAATCATTCCAAGGTGTTTGAAACTCCCAAAGGACTCCCACATATTCGTGATCATGATCATGCTATTCATTTGATTCCAGGAAGTGTTCCTCCAAACATTAGGCCTTACAGATATCCTTATATCCAAAAGAGCGAAATTGAACGTATGATTGTAGAAATGTTAGAGGCTGGTATAATTCAACCTAGTCAAAGTTTTTTCTTTGCTCCACTAGTATTGGTGCACAAGAAGGATGGATCATGGTGCATGTTTCCAGATTATAGGGAGCTCAATAAGCTCAATATTAAAGATAAATTTCCCATTCCTGTGATTGATGAATTACTGGATGAATTACATGCAACAATTTATTTTACCAAGTTGGATTTTCATTAAGGATATCATCAAATTAGAAAGAAGACTAAAGATATTCCAAAAACAACATTTCAAACTCATGAGGGTCATTATGAATTTTTGGTCATGCCTTTTGGCCTTACTAATGCACCTTCTAGATTTCAAGGGTTGATGAATTCCATTTTCAAACCATTCCTTAGAAAAATTTTGTTAGTATTTTTTGATGATATACTAATCTACAACAGGTCTTGGAAGGATCATGTTCAACATGTTGACAGGGTGCTCAAATTACTGGATGAGAAAGAATTATATGCAAAAAAATTCCAAATGTTTCTTTGGACTACAAGAGGTGGAATATCTAGGTCATATTGTATCTCATGAGGGTGTTAAGGTATACCCTATCAAAAAATATATTAAGGAATGGAAAGTCCCCAAAACCATAAAGAAATTGCGAGGATTTCTCGGGTTAACAGGGTATTATCGCAAGTTTGTTAAGAATTATGGGAGAATAGCAGCACCTCTAACAAAATTATTTAATAAAGATGCATTTTCCTGGACTCCTGAAGCAACTAAGGCCTTTTAACATATTAAAGAGGCAATGTGCCTAGCACCAGTCTTAGCTATGCCAGACTTCACAAAAACCTTTATTGTGGAATGTGGTGCCTCAGGAAATGGAATTGGTGTTGTTTTAATGTAAGAAGGAGGACCGTTTGCTTTTGAAAGTCATCCAATCAAAGGAAAGTATTTACATAAAGCTATTTATGAGAAGGAAATGTTGGCAATACTACATGCACTAAAGAAATGGCGACCTTACCTACTGGGAAGACACTTCAAGGAAAAAACTGATCATGACAGTCTTAAACACTTTTTGGAACAAATACTATCTTAATAAGAGCAAAAAAAATGGGTCACAAAGATGTTGGGTTATGACTTTGAAATCATCTACAAAAGAGGGAAGCTAAATGTTGTTGCAGATGCACTGTCAAGAAAGGACGAAGAGGTGGAAGCATTGTTTTGTGCCATTTCTATTAACCAACAAGATTGGATAACCGAAGCAAGGGATGAATGGAAGAAGGATGAATAAGTGTGGACACTCATTGAAAATTTGCAGCAAGATCCTAGTACATCTGATACATTTAGTTGGAAAAATGATTCCTTATAGTACAAACATCTCTTATATTGTAAGAATTTCCAACTAGAACAAAATATTATTTTGGAATTGCACACTTCTCCTTTAGGATTAGGACACTTAGGATTTTTGAAAACATACCACAGGGTGAAGAAATATTTTTTTTTGTTAGAAAATTATATATTATGGAGCAATGCAACACATAAAATATGCGAAAAATACAAGCACACAAAACACATAAAACCAGAGAGACACAAATATACGTGGTTCACCCAGTTTGGGCTACATCCACCCTGAACAGCCAGTCCTTCCTTTCTATTATCTAGCAAAAATTGAAGAGACAAAACCTACAGAAGATCCTCTGTAATATACTCTGTTCTCTGTCACAGTCTCCCTATTTGTTTATCGCTCTGAGAATACACACATAATACATAGCCGCAATACAATACCCTCACATATACAAGGGGGTTTCCTTCTAGGGCAAAAAAACCTAAACTAAACATATTTTCTACCGTCAGATCATCCGCCTATGAATGGCCCAAATTGACTAGAAATTACTATACTTTTACAAGGCAATTTTACATCTGTTTTTAGCTTTGGGGGCGCTGCCACCGAAACCCCCCCCCCCAGGGGGGGGCTCAGAAAAGCATTGCCCCCCCCCCGCCCCCCCCCAAACCCCCGTGGACCCCCCACAGCAGCGATTAATTACGGGCGACATTGCCGCCCCTTTTAGGGTACAAGGGTCCAATGCTGTGATAGAAAGTAAAGAAGATAATTAGGCTCCACACCCAATAATCTCCCACTTGGAGACTGATTGTAGCAACTCCACCGCTACTTCATTTTCTAGACAATGACTCCTCTTTGGAAATTTTTGTTCCTCATCTTCATCGTCATCCTTGAAGACCAATTGAAACTGAGCCCATTCTCAGTTTCTCCCTGGTTACAACTTTTGTTAGCATATCTACAGGATTCTGAATATTGTGTATCTTTTCTAGCTTCAACTCTCCATCTTCCAATACTGACCATATGAAATGGTACTTGAGATGTATGTGTTTAGTCCTAGAATGAAATGATGAGTTCTTTTCAAGATGAATGGCACTTTGGCTATCACTGTATAACGTTCCCATATCATGCTTCTTACCCAATTCATTCATAAACCTTTGTAACCAAATTATTTCTTTACTAGCCTATGTAGCAGCAACATACTCTGCTTCTGTTGTTGAAAGTGCAACAACACTTTGGATTTTTGAAACCCAACTGACAGCTGTTCCACCTACAATAAATACATATCCTTTAGTTCTCCTTCTGTTATTTCTGTCACCTGCCATATCTACATCAACATATCCCTGTAGAGCAATGTTTCAACCACCAAAGCATAACTCTTGATTTGTGGTACCTCTCAAATATCTGAGAATCCATTTTACTACCATCCAATGTTCTTTTCCTGGATTATTCATGTACCTGCTTACAACTCCCACTGCATGTGCAATATCAGGCCTTGTGCAAACCATTACATACATTAAGCTTCCAACCGCTGATGCATATGGAACTTTAGACATATAATCCATGTCTTTGTGCGTCTTGGGGCACATCTCCTTACTAAGTTTGAAATGGCTAGCAAAATGTGTACTAACTGGTACACATTTTTCTATGTACTCATTTTTAGACAGTGTTAATTTGCGATTTTTCCTGTCCCTAGCTATCCTCATACCAAGGATTTGTTTTGCAGCTCCCAAATACTTCATTGCAAATGAATTTTCCAATTTTATTTTGAGCACATTTATTTCATGTATGTTAGACCCTACAACAAGAATGTCATCTACATACAATAACAATATAATATAGCTACCATCATTTTTCCTTTTCAGATAAACACAATGATCAGAGTGACATCTCGTATAACCTTGTTTAGACATAAACTTGTCAAATTTTAGATACCACTTCCTTGGAGCTTGTTTTAAGCCATACAAGCTCTTCTTTAGCATGCACTCTAATTTCTCTTTGCCTTTGACCTCATATCCTTCTGGTTGCTCCATATAGATCTCTTCCTCCAGATCTCCATGGAGAAATGTTGTCTTCACATCTAACTGTTTAAGATGTAAATCTTCTGCTGCTACAGGACTTAAAATAGTTTTGATTAAAGACATGTTAACAAAAGGAGAAAATATTTCATCAAAATCAATACCTTTCTTCTGTGCAAACCCCTTAACCACAAGTCTAGCTTTGTGCCTCTGTTTTCCTCCATCTTCTTCCTTCAGCCTGTAAACCCATTTATTTTGCAATGCAGTTTTACTTGCAGGCAATCTGACTAAGTCCCAAGTCTGGTTATGTATTAAGGAGTCCATCTCTTCTTCCATGGCTAGCTCCCACTTATTCCTGATTTCAACCTACATTTCTTCTTCATAACATTTGGGTTCACCAGAATCAGTCAACAATAAATAATATAATGAAGGAGAGTATCGTTCAGGGGGTCTACTTATCCTGGTAGATCTTCTAACACCACTTTCAGGTGTTTGAGGTGCCTGTTGCTGTTGTGGTGGTTGTTGCTGCTATGGTTGTTGATTATTATTATTTTCAGGCACCTTTACTTTTTCAGATATCTCATCAAGAACCATGTATTCCTTACTTTATTTTTCCTGTTTCTTTTCCTGCAACTGATTCTTATACAAGATCTTTTCATTGAATATTACATCTCTGCTCATAATGATTTTGTGATTTTCATAATCATATAAGCGATAACCAAAATCATTAGCACCATATCCAATAAAGGTACATTTCTTTGATTTTGCCTCAAGCTTTGTTCTGTTTTCTTTATTAATATGGACAAAGGCCTCACAACTAAAAGGCTTTAAAAAATAGTAGTTTACCTTTTTACCTGTCCATGCTTCCTCTGGAATACCACCATCCAAGGAACTTGAAGGCCCTCTGTTTATTAGATAAACAGCAATATCTACAGCATCTGCCCAAAATTGTAAAGGCAATCCCGCATGCAATCTCATGCACCTTGCACGCTCCATGATTGTTCTGTTCATCCTTTCTGACACACCATTTTCTTGTGGTGTTCTTGGAACTGTCTTCTCTCTACGAATTCCATGCTCTGAACAGTACCTATCAAACTCTTTGCTGCAATATTCACCTCCATTGTCTGATCTGAGCCACTTCAACTTCTTTTTTGTCTCAATCTCAACCATGTCATTTCTGAATGGATTGCATTACAATGTGATGTACTAATACACAATCCATAAAGTCTAGTTGACTACTACACAAGGTAATATACAATGAGAGAGACTGAGAGCATACTCCAGCAAAGTCCCCATACATCCGTATGCAATAAGTCAATTTTCACTCTTCTTTTCTTTCCCAATTCTGAGAAATTTGACTCTCTTTGGTTTTCCATAAATGCAATTTTCATAGAAATCCAAATCAACATTCTTCAAACCTGGCAGCAAATTTCTTGAGTGAAGAATCTTCATTCCCTTCTCACTCATGTGTCCGAGCCTATGATGCCATAATCTTGCATCTGATCCTTTGGAAGTTAAAGCATTAACAGAGTTAGAAATACTATTGCATAAATACAATGTACCGACCTTTTCACCTTTTGCTATTACTAGTGCTCCTTTGGTGACCTTCCAAGTTTTATCTGTGAAAGTTGTCACACAACCTTCACTGCCTAACTTCCTTGTTGAAATCAGATTTTTCTTTAGATCTGGAACATGCCTTACCTCCTTTAGTATCCATTGGTTTCCATTCTGTTGTTTTACAAGAACTTTACCCATTCCAACAATTTTACAGGGTTAATCATCACCCAAACGAACTTGTCTGAAATCTCCTTGAACATAGTCATGAAAATATTTCTTATTAGGTGTGGCATGGAATGAAGCCCCTGAATCTACAACCCAAGAATCAGTAACATTTTCAAAAGAAAGAATCAAAGCATCTTGTAACACATCACCTATCACATTTGTTTAAGGGATTGTTTTCTATAGCATCTCCTCTTCCCTTCCAAGATCTACAATGATTTCTTTAGGCCCTTCCCTTTTTCTCATTTCCTGAACATACTATCCCCGATCTAGGACTTGGATTCTACCCTTTCCTTGATTTATCAAGATAACCAAGCTCTTTCCTCTTTCCATTCTTCTTCCCCTAGACTCGTACTCAAAGCATTACCCATGTCCTACCGTAGGCTTTTCTCTGCCGCATTTCACTGGCGTGATAGCACCGACAACATCATCAAACTTTAAAGTACTAGATCCAGAGACAGAGTTACTAATGGCCATAACTAAACCATTCCAGCTTTCTGGCAATGAGCACATAAATAAAAGAGCCCTAACTTCATCATCAAATTTTACCCCTACAGAACTTAACTGACTGGTAACTGTATTAAAATCATTTAAATGGTCTGCAACAGATCCACCTTCCGACATTTTCATATTAAATAATCGTTTCATAAGAAATACCTTGTTTGAGGCTGAGGGTTTTTCATATAGTTTCGCCAACGTCTGCATCAAACCCTCTGTTGTTGTTTCCTTCGAAATATTGAAGGCGACTGATGCCGCAAGGCACAACCTTTCAAACCATAATCGTCACTGAAAGCCTTCTACTTGTCTCCATTCCACGCTTTTCTATGTTTGCCCGCCTTTATTTTTTTTTCCTACTAATGAAAATATGTTTCTCTGATACGTATACCTATCTACATCTTCCATGAATGTAGTTGGCCTAAATTTCTCAAATTTAAATTCACATCTTCCGCTATTGTTCACCAACTAGGAACCTTATTTCCGATTTTATCAAATATCTTGGCTCTACATCACAGAAATAGAGAATTATATATTATGAGTAATTTTAACATATAAATATGTAAAAATACAAGCACACAAACACATAAGTCCAGAGACACAGATATACAACAACTTAGCTTTAGCTGCCCACCCAACAACCAACTTTTCTATTATCCAGCAAAAATTGAAGAGACAAAACCTACGGCAGATCCGCTGTAATATCCTCTATCCTCTGTCACAGTCTCCCTATCTGTTTCTTGCTCTGAGAATACACACATAATACATAGTCGCAATACAATACCCTCATATATACAAGGGGATTGCCTTCTAGGGAAAAAAACCCTAAACTAAACATAACTTCTACCGTCAGATCATTCGCCTATGAACTGTCCAGATTGACTAGAAATTACTATACTTTTACAAGGCAATTTTACATCTGTTTTTAGCTTCGGGGGCGCTTCCCCTGAAACCCACCTCTAGGGGGGGGGCTCAGAAAAGCGTTGCCGCCCCCCCTAGACCCCCCATGGCAGCGATTAATTATGGGTGGCCTTGCCACCCCTTTTAAGGTACAGGGGTCCAATGCTGTGATACAAAGTAAACAAGATAATCAGGCTCCACACCCAAATTTTTTTGGGATGGCCTTAAATCTGATATTCAAAAGTTTGTGGCAGAATGTTTGGTTTTCCAGCAAAATAAAGTTGAGAAAATTAATACCCCGGATCTTCTACAACCTTTATCCATTCCAAGTTAACATTGGAAGGATATTTAAATGGATTTTATCACTTGAGTTTACCTAAGTCTCAAGGAAAGAGTGTCATCATTGTGATAATTGATATAATTACCAAGTACAAACACTTTTGTGCATTTTCTCATCCATTTAAAGCAAGTAAAGTTGCTACTGCATTTATGGAAACAATTCAAAAGCTACATGGAAACCCAAATATTATTGTAAGCTACAAACATCCCATTTTTACTGGAAAATTTTTGATGAAATTATTTTCATGTTTGGGTACTCAACTAGCTCATAGCTCATCTTATCATCCTTAATTCGATGGGAAAACCAAGATACTGAACAAATTTTTGGAAGGATATATTCATTGTTTTGTATTGATAAAAAAACATAATGGATCAAGTGGTTAGCTTTGGTTGAATGGTGGTATAACACTCCCTTCCATACTGCAGAAAAAATGACACCATTTATGGCACTTTATGGATATCAACCACCATCCATCACATCGTCTTTAAGAGAACATTCTAAGGTTCATGTAGTAGAAGATCACATCGAGCATCAACACCAAGTTCTCCAACTCTTAAAGGATAACTTGAATTTGGCACAAAATCGAATGAAACAACAGGCAGATCAACATCACAGCGAGAGAAGTCTTGATGTCAGAGACTGCATATTTTCATGACTACAACCATACACACAAATTTTCCTCAAGCAAGCTAAGAAGGATAATAAATTATCGCCAAAGTAATATGGTCCTTACAAGGGGTTGCAAAATATTTTTACTACATGGGGTGAAAATGTGAAGTTGGGTTAGACTTTTTGCCCTTTTTTGAGAAAAAACTTTCATTTTTTTCGGTTCTTCAACTTTCTGCAAGCTAAAACAATTTTTCTTTTTAGAATTTCATTTTGTGATAAAAATGAAAGTTGTCAAATTTTTTTTTAGCTTTCTATTACTTATTTTTGGAATTTTTGTATACACATTTGTTATGTCAACTTAGTTTTTCTTTGAGTGTGTGTGTTTGTAACAATCAACGGATTCATAAGAAGTCATGTTAATACGCAATGTTGTATTCTTTAAAAATCTGTGTTTTTGAGAAACAAAATGTGTTACAAAAATCTAGACAGAGTCTACTTCGGTTTCGTCATATTTACAAAGCCAATGGATGCATATCATAATTACTAGAATTTTTGGAA
>CM076581.1:200141647-200378730 GCA_034641835.2 Pinus albicaulis | reverse complement strand
GTGAGCAGCAACAATTAGAATTAGAATTCCAGTCTATTGTCTCTCAGTTATGGCCAATGTAGCCAGAACACAGGCGAGTCTTATATTCCAGTCTATTGTCTCTCAGTTATGGCCACCCTAGGATCATTTATTGCTTTAATTCGACGGTGGCTATTTCGTCTCTCGGTGTATTTATGAACCGATAGACTGACATATAGTTTTCGCCTGGGGAATACGAGGAGATTCTAACATCTTATTGAGTACACATATTTCAAAGTGTACAATTAGAATTAGAATTCTCTCGTAGAGGGTTTCTAGAATCAATGTAGCCGTAACAATGTATGAAGCCTTATATCCTATCGTTCTTTAGTTATGTAATACGTGTAGGATCATTTATTGCTTTAATTCGACGGTGGCTATTTCGTCTCTCGGTGTATTTATGAACCGATAGACTGACATATAAGGCTCGCCCAGAACACAGAGGGGATTCTAACATATTTTATTGTGTTTAATACCACCTCTGAATTTGTGTTTTAATTATTATTCACCCATGACAAGTCATCAACGTTTTTTATATTTCCTTTTGTTATGATTTGCATCAAAACTATTAGAATGACCTTTTTTTCTTTGGTTATATATATATATATATATATATATATATATATATATATATATAATTCACATTTTATGCATCTTTTATTAATTATGTTATTAATATAATGTTTTAAAACATCAAAAGGGATATTAATATTTGTTTTGACGTTGTCACTATCCATATAATAATTGTGTACACTTTGTCAATTTTAGAAGTTAATTTTTTAACTTATTTTCATGAATGTGCAAAATCAGTAATGAGTTCATGGGGATTTATTGTTACAAATCAATAATTGTATATTTATTTTTACAAATTTTTTTTTGTATCATCTTACATTAAGTTGAAAAGATTATTTTTTGAGTTTATGTCAAAATTATAAGGAACTCATTTTATAATTCATTTTAGGTATGTAAATAGGGCTATTTTGATATTTTTCTAGCAAGATCATTTTATTAGTATTGGTACTCAAGGAATTTGCAAATCCTGAAATTACTTTGGGATTGGCAAGTTAATCTTCATCCTAAGATCAAGCCCAATTCTTCCTCCTCTAATAAGAACACTTCATCTCTTGATTAGGGATGAGGCCTTCTTGTGCTTAGTCAAGATATGCTGCCTTTTATGTTTGTTTGTTCATTAAGCTAGTTTCATTTGTTTCTTTTAGTTCTCAAGACTCCTTCGGGAGGAGCAAGCCTCAACGTGGTCTGACTAAGCCCTCATTTCAGTCAAATCATTAAGGATCACCTCACCCAAACATTATCATACAAATGATTCATTTTACCTTCGGTCTATTATTCTTAAACAACCATCACTCATACGCATATTGAAGGTCATTCTAGTGCATATTGTACGTACTTTTTTTGGCTATCATCTATTCGGTTAACTTAGGCTAGTTCTAGCACATCGGTAACTGGAAACTCATTTGAACTAGTTAGGATTGCTATCACAATGAAAAAGAGTCTATTTGGGACTATGACTAGGGAATTTCTTACATGTTGAGCGAGGACATTTCCAGGCACCAACATTTTTGGCCCTAGAAGGAGAACCACAAATTTCTATATGTGTGAATTTTTTTCTCGTTAATCATGGCTCATCCTTTAGGTCATGCATTTAGCACACCTGAACCTACCAAAAAAATTCTCTAGAAACTTATCGTGTCCTTGATTATACCAACATATAATTGTGAGAGTGTCATTATTGTTGTAGATCATGTTTCACAATTTTTGGTCAAATGTAATTCTTTTAATGTCACTGATGACAATGAGCTTTGCAGGTTATTCGCTCTCACGTTTAAAGGTCATATTAGAGTATGGTATACTAATCTTCCTGTAGAACCTATACATTCTTGGGAACACTTTGTTGAAACTTTCCTTTTAGCACATCAATTTTATGAGTATGACAAGTTTTATTTTGAGATAGGAGCTATTACGATTCATGAAGATGAATTGATTGATAAATTTTATAATAGCTATACATCTCTTTATTTTAGATTTCCCCTCAAAGATCTCCCTTCTCAAGACGATTTATTACAATGTTTCCAGTTCTTTATTTATTCTTCTCGTAATTCTAATAAATCACACACAGAAGAAGAAGATCTTCTCGATTCATTTCTTAATCCTATTGAACATTTAAATCAATCTCATTTAATTTTAGCAGGAACTATCACACCTCAAGAAATGATTTATGAACAATGTGATAATCTTCCTTTGAAAACAATCTCAATTCTAACATAAGATCTGCCTTCAATCCACATTGATCAACATATCCAAGATTAGGAAAACCATATAGATGTGGATAATATGATATACTCTAGAGTTCATTATTTCTTGTACCCAGAACTTTTCACAAATCAGTGTATAGATCACAATGATACCCTAGATATTTCTGACGAGAACCTGATTTCAATAGATTCAATTTTCTTTGAGGACCACCTTTCTTGCGAGAAGGATTCTTTATCCATCATTGACGATTTTCAATCGCATTTCTCTCATTTTGTTGAATCTTCTAAATCAGATCAATTACGTCAAATTCAAGAAAGGGAGGTCATTTATAAAAAAATATTTCAATGATTATATAAGTTCGTCATGAAGGGATTTCCATTTAGATCTATCGATAGATTCATTTTCTGCTTTTTCATTATCCCTATAGATAAACACAAAATTGTATCTTCTAATCATGAGGTTTCCAATGGTCTTCATATTCATAATCCTATGGAAGCTTGTCACGATAAAAGTTATTTTCCTTGTCTTCCTAGTGTTAGGTCTTCGAGCTCCCCTTATGACTTTGATAACAATAGAATAGATAATCATGTATAAAATACTGACATATTTCAATAGGCTGCAACATCTAAAGGTATACCATATGAACTAAGCCTCTAGGTTTCTTGTCCTTGGAATGATCTTCAAGAGGTATCAAGTATTCACCCTTAATTCTATGATCATTTTGAGATTTTCTTAGAAAAAACATTTCAAGTGAAGGTTGATATACATAATTTGTTTTCTTTTGAATTCTTAAGGTCAGATGTGTGTAGTTTTGTTTTTGTTTCTTATAGTTATGTTATATTGCCTTTACTAATGTAGGTTATATCTTTTATTGCAGGGACAAGGCTGATGAGATGTTTGCATTCGAAATATACATATACTTGACCATTTTTCTGATGCAAATTTCATATAGTGTATATAGTAGGATTAAAACTTGTTTAAATTTCTCTAATTCTCTTTTTTTCAATAAGGTAATCATGGTGAACTAGGAGTTTAATCACCATTATCATCATTATTTCTATTTCATGTTAAACTTGATCTTTAGTTTTTCAATTTAACAAGCTTACTTTGAATAAAGATGATTTTTTTGGCAATAAAATTATAAAAGTTTGTAAACATGATTATGCCATAGTAAACATTGGGAAAGCTTTATTCATCACTACCCAACAACGAACCTGTATTACCATCTCAACATATACGAACATGATTTTGAGATTTGTGTGTTGATTTATCTTGTCTTGTTTCCCTTTTTAGCTTAACCATTTGATTTTGCATTTCCTTAGTTTCCTTACCTTTTTTTTTTCATTTTCTAGTTTGCATTTCCTTTTATGTTTTGTCTTTCAACCTGCTATATGGAGGAACATAATTTCAAAGGAAGCACTAGTTGGTCTGCATGATGCATGAAGATGAATTGATTAATAAAATTTATAATAGGTATACATATCTTTATTTTAGATTTCCCCTCAAAGATCTCCCATCTCAAGATGATTTATTACAATGTTTCCATTTCCTTGTTTATTCTTCCAATAACTCTAATAAATTGCACAGGAAGAAGAAGGTGTTCCTGATTCATTTCATAATCCTATTAAACATTCAAATCAATCTTATTTAATTTTAGCAGGAACTATCACACCTCAAGAAATGATTTATGAATAATGTGATAATATTCCTTTTAAAACAATCTCAATTCTAACATAATATCTACCTTCAATCCACACTAATTAACATATCCAAGATTAGGAAAATGATATGGATGTTCATAATATGATATACTCTGGAGTTCATTATTTCCTGTACCCAGGCCTTTTCACAGATCATAGTATAGATCACAATGATACCTTAGATATTTCTGGCGAGAACTTGCCTTCAACAGATTCAATTTTATTTGAGGACCACCTTTATTGCGAGAAGGATACTTTATCCATCCTCGACGATTTTCAATCACATTTCTCTCATTTGGTTGAATCTTCTAAATCATATTAATTACGTCAATTTCAAGAAAGGGAGGTCATTTATAAAAAATATTTCAATGATTAGGTACATTCCTCATGAAGGGATTTTCATTTAGATGTATCAATAGATTCATTTTCTAATTTTTCATTATCTCCTATAAATAAATAAAAATTTGTATCTTCTGATCATTAGGTTTCCAATGGTCTTCATATTCATAATCCTATGGAAGCTTGTCATGATAAAATCTATTTTCCTTGTATTCCTAGTGTTAGGTCTTCCGGTTCCCCTTGTGACTTTGATAAAAATAGAATAGATAATCATGTATATACTACTGACATATTTCAATAGGCTGCAACATCTAAAGGTATACCATATGAACTAAGCCTCTCAATCTCTTGTCCTTGGAATGATCTTCAAGAGGTGTCAAATATTCACTCTTACTTCTATGATCTTTTTGAGATTTTCTTAGAACAATTGTTTCAAGTGAAGGTTGATATACATAATTTGTTTTCTTTTGACTTCTTAAGGTTAGATGTGCGTAGTTGTTTTTTTGTTTCTTACAGTTGTGTTCCATTGCCTTTACTAATGCAGGTTATACCTTTTATTACAGGGACAAAGTTGATGAGATGTTTGCATTTGAAATACACATATACTTGACCATTTTTCTTATGCAAATTTCATATAGTGTATATAGTAGGATTAGAACTTGTTTAAGTTTCTCTAATTCTCAGTTTTTCAATAAGGTAATCATGGAAAACTAGGTGTTTAATCATCATTATCATCATTATTTCTATTTCATGTTAAACTTGATCTTTAGTTTTTCAATTTAACAAGCTTACTTTGGATAAAGATCAATTTCTTGGCAATAACATTATAAAAGTTTGTAAACATGATTACACCATAGTAGACATTTGGGAAAGCTTTATTCATCACTACCCAGCAACGAACCTGTATTACCATCTCAACCTATATAAACATGATTTTGAGATTTGTGTGTTGCTTTATCTTGTTGTGTTCCCTTTTTAGCTTAGCCATTTGATTTTTCTTTTCCTTAGTTTCCTTTCCTTTTGTTTTTCATTTTCTAGTGTGCATTTCCTTTTATGTTTTGTGTTTCGACTTGTTATATGGAGGAACATCATCAAAGGAAGCACTAGTTGGTCCGCGCGAGGGAAATCCTCACTATCTATTATAACTATATATAATTTTATGGCTTCTCACATCTTAATCATTCATCATGGGGAACATAGAGCCCTAGGTCAAATAGTTTGAGCCTATTTTAATAGATGAAAGAATTGTTATCAGTACAAATTTTGAATCACTTCCATTTCCCCTCCAGATATATAAAATACTCTGCTTGGGTAGATGTGAATAGGTCTAGCAAGGTCAATCTTTAATATTTTTCCATATCTCTCTCAACACATATCCTCGTGTACCACCCTTATTTCTTCACCCAATTGCAAAGAAGAAATACTAAAATAAATTCTACAAATTATTATCAAAAGGGTGGTCAAAATAAACTTGAGTGGTAAGTACAAGTAAGTCTGTCAGGGTACTGTCGAGGCTCACTGGCAGCGAAGCAATGTCATGAAAATAGATAACGTTATATCAGATGTTCGCTAATATTTAAGTGATTTCCTAGATATTTTAACTATTCATTAATAAATTTCTATTTTAAATAAATAATATCCCCTTTCCTTGGATTCATTATTTTCTAACAAGGCATTCAAGTAATTTGATCATTTTGTGCTTACTCTACTTTCTTCCAGTATTATGTGGGAATCTTGCGAATGGTATAAGATACAAATATGTTGGGACAACTTTTGTCTAATCCTCACCAGAGATAATTGTTTCTCTCTCGAGTGTCACCAATTTTTGTAGCCATAACAACCCCATATTTTATGGTGATCCCTCATGTAAATTATTTTCTAATTTTGTTTAATTTTTCTTTTGATATTGCTTTTTGTTTGCGTAAAGTGTCATTTTTTTCTTTATGACAATTTCCTCGCATGACAACATCTATGTCACTTCACGATGTCATTTCTCTCTTAAGAGCGACACTTGCATCATTGGTCCACATTAATGGATTCTTCACCACATTTGATGAGGAGTTCATAAATTTTGCTCAAAATTGAAAGTTACACGATTGGGTTGAAGCCAAGATGGTTGCGTAGATATCATCTTCCTAATTCTAGCGTTGCGAATAGTTCAAAAAACCAATGTCCTATGAGGGAGATATCAGGTTCTGATAGAATTCCCAAACAACTAAATTTTACGACAAGTTTGATTGGGATGCCCACTCAGCATGGAGGATTCACGGTCAGCAAAAAATGCACCGAGAGACGAAATGGCCACCGTCGAATTAAAGCAATAAATGATCCTATGGTGGCCATAACTGAGAGACTGAAAGACGATAGACTAAGATATAAGGCTCGCCTGTGTTATGGCTACATTGATTCTAGAAGCCCTCTACAGAGAATTCTAATTCTAATTGTTGTTGCTCACTCACTGTGTGCTCCACTCGCTGACTAGATTGTGTGCACACAATGTTCTGTTCTGGCTAATGTTGCCCCTATCACTGCGTTTCTCCTCCGACTGACGTTGCCACTCAGAGTTTCAACTATTGCTGCTCCCATGCGTCAGTTCCAAACGCTTCCGAATGCAGCATGATCAGCCTGATACGCACCCCTCTTGTCAACGTTCTCCCTTTTCCAACGTTGGCCACCTGAAACTCTGCGTGCCCAGCTAACGCAGAGTTGTGAGCTGGCCACCTGAAACTCTGCGTGCCCAGCTAACGCTGCTCCCCCCTCCCTCACAGCGATAGCCTCAACACTCTGCCTCAAAATCCACCAAACAAATTGCATTTAATTCTGAACTCTTCAGTGAGCACCGTGCGAAAAGAGGCTATCAAATTGTAACTGAATTTGGACATTTGCAGAATGAAATTTAAGTTAATCGAAATGCTGGGTTTCTCCCTGGGTTAATCGAAATGCTGGGTCCCTCTTTCTCTTGTCAAATGGGCCGCTCACATGAAGCATCAAATTGGTTGAATTCTTCATTTGCCGAGCTATTATATCAACTGCTATTGGAAACATTGTTGATTGCTAGAATATACCTTCACAAAAAAATTAACAAGATGTGGGTTATTGTATTGAAATAATAATTTTTATATTAAATTTATATTATTTCGTGTATTTGTATTTCTTTTTTTAATTTATAATTTGCAATTATATACATCATGAATCAACTATTAGAACAATTTATAATTAAAATCCTTATTTATTAAATAAGATAAGAACATAGAGATTGGTCAATCATAGTGATATAGAATTTTTTGACAATGCTTATATATGACTAAATTCTATATATTTTAATATTTAAGTCAGTCATATTTAATATGACTAAATTCTATATATTTTAATATTTAAGTCAGTCATATTTAATGAATATGAATTTAAAGGTTTTTTTTTTAACTGATTTAAATAATAAAAATATTAAACTTAGTGCACTAATTAATTATAATGTTTAATATTTTTCTATCTTTACTACTTTCCTATCAAATCAAATAAATATCATGAGAAAAAATTTATATTTATTAAATGAGAGAAAAATATAGAGATTAGTCAATCACACTAATTTCTGTAAAACTTAAATATGACTAAATTCTCTAAAACTTAATATTTAATGGATATGAATTTAAAGTTTTTTTTTTTTTTAATTTTAACTGATTTAAATAATAAAAATATTAAAATTAGTTCACTAATTAATTATAATGTTTAATAGTTTTCTATCTTTAGTACTTTCTCGAAAATTAATCTCTCCTAATTTAATAATATATAAAATAAATTATTGCCTTAAAAATGAATCTTTGCTTTAATAATATATGTAAAATAATTCGTGACGACCAAGATGGGCCACTCTCTATAGGCTTAAATGGAAAATGGGAAGGAACTACCGAAGCTTACAAAAAAAAAAAAACATGACCATTCGCACATTAAAATGGCCTCTGAAGTACCCTTTCCAATTTTTCTCGAGTTTGAAGTTTCTTCCAAAAGCAGAAGATTCATATTTTCATAATCATAAGCATTGAAGCTAGAGAGGAGAAACACATCAACTTGTGGGGTAGTTCCTGCGGAAACATCGTAAGTGCATGAGGTTCCCTCCACTAAGAACACTAAATTCCCTCTATAAGAATCTCAACCATTGTGTGAACTTCCACCTTGGTATTTAGTTTGAGTAGTTGAATCTAGCATTGCAACAGTACTAGAAACAATCTTCATCACTGAAAAATCTTAGTGATTACAAAAAAATTGTATACCGCTTCCATTTGCTAATTCTCCTACAAAAGGACTGATAAGAGAAGAATTTCGCTACTTTCCAGCATTTTCTAGGAGAGAAAAAGGTAAATCCGCTCTTTTATCAAATTCCATCTGAAGTTTTGGTTCTACATCATTATCTTCACCAGTTGGAGAAATCTTTGAATTTCTATTTACCAACTTGTTCCTGATTTTCTCATTTGAAGATATCAAATTGTGTTAAGTAGAAGAAATTAAAATGTCACCATTGTTTTGACTAACCTGTGAAATTCTATCCAAAGAATGAATATTCAATGATACCCTAATATTACTAGCCTATTTCTTGTCAACTCCATCCCTACCACTAGATTTCTCAACCAGGACATCTATATCTTCCTAAGAATTAGCAGACTTGAAGCTTTCCCAACGGCTCCCAACCAAGGCTTCAACTTCTCATGAATGAGAGTTTCCACACTCTCTTCTTCATCAAATTCCACTTCCTTTGAAAAATAAGTTGCGTCAGTGTTATCCAAATACAGGGGAAAATCTGCTTTCACGCCATTGAACATCACAGTAACAATTGTCTCGTTGCGTTTCAGAACACCTTGGAACTCATCGTATCTCACATACCATGATGTCCTCTTAAAACTCCCATGTTGTTGCTGCACTAAAATTATGTCTACAACAACACTGAGAGGTTGTAATAGACTAGCTACAGAAGAAATGTAATCACTGATCTTGACAACAACATACATGTTGTCTAACCATGGAATTTCTAAGTTTTGTGATTGTGTATTCACGGTTTAAAGGGAAAAGATATAATTGAACTGTTACTGAGGTAAGATATAAACTCTGTATTGTATATAAATACAAAACATTAATAAAAAGGTAATATAGACTGCGAACCTTGTTTGTTTGACCAGGAATTGAAACAAACTTTTCTAGAGCCAGTTCGATGGTTTGTATCCTGTGTGAATTAATATAACATTAAAGATAATTTTGAATCAATACAACATAAGAGTTTATAACTCCTAAGAAAGAAAAATTAAAAAATTAAAAGGCAAACAAATCTTATAATTGTTTTCAATTCAATTTTCCATCAAATTATTATCATTACTGTTAAGACACAACCCTGGTTATTCAGGGCATCTCAGAATTATTACTGATTGTTTCTAACAAAACGTCGAGTAAATAAATTGTATTAAATGCATAGAGTTGAGAGAGAGCCAATTGATGTAAACAGTAATAGACAGACTTGGCCTGAATTCTTCATGATTGCTCATAGAAATAAGAGAAAAATAGAGCTACTCAACACAACAATTTCAGAAAAATAAAATGGGTGTGAGGGTGAATTAGGAGCAAGTACCTGGGATCGTTGCATAAAATAGTGGGTGTCATATGAATATACAAAAATACCGCATAGGAAGAAAATTAAGATAGCCTGTGGATATGTATTTATAGTATTAGAGAAATATTATTAGAAACATAATTAACATTTATTATTGTAAATTTCCCATATAAATTTAGATCTACTGGTCTATTTTTGAGCATTGATCCCTTCAGATTTACAAACATTTACAAGTTTCACGAGGGAGAATCATCTTCCACCAACCCTCCATCTAGTGTGGTTCGCGTGCACATGTTGATCGCTTAAAGGAAGCCATGTAACTTATTGGTGAGAGATTTTTCTGAAGTGTTAATATTTTAAGTGGATAGGTTGGATGAGAAATGAATTAAACTGCATCATTTTCCTTTTACTAGATGTTTCACGATTTGACATTTAGCGATTTCTGCTACGAGGTCATAATATATTTAACTAGTGATTTCCCCAAAAGGTGCAAAGAGACGCCGATAAGATTGTTAAATTGAAAAAGTCATATTTTGGTTTCCATAATGAAACAAATAATAATTGATATATTAAATTTAAACTTTTTAATGTAAGGTTTGCACTTGGAGAGATTTGATACATATATATGCTTGATGGATCACGACTTAAAATGATTGATAGACACAACTAAAGATGAATCTTTATAAATATTGTGTCTATATTTTAAAAAATATTTTATGTTGTTATTGTTTAGAAATAAGTTTTAATTAAATTTATTAAGTTATTTGTATTTATAAATGATAATTTATTTATATAGTTGATCTTCAACCTTAAAAAGTGAATTCCTCTTAACTGTATTGCCACAGTGGTCCTTACTTGCATTGCTAGTGTGAATTCTAATCGCAAGTGTACAAAAAAAGCTCACTTTAGTTGTGCATAACAAATAACCCTAACATAAAAGATGGTTGTCAATTTGCTTAGATCTGTAGTTAGTGATTAGAATAAATGCTACAGAAATCCATATATATGCAGTTAAAGACATTAAACAACAAATAATAAGCAAGAGTTTCTCCATGCATCCAATGAACAAGACAAGATTTTTTAAAGATTTTTTTGTATTATGACACTTGGGAAGGGAACATAGAAAGATGTTATTAGTCCCCCTCAATGGGATGGGTTCTTGTATGTCCTCAGCGCTTTAGATCTAAGATCTCTCTCTCTCTTGATGGTGTAGAAAACCCAGACAAAAATGGAACTCAAAGGGAGCTCACAAGCAAAAAATAGAAAAATATGATAATGATGGAAGATCAAATTCAGACCAAAAGTATAGATCAAGAGTGATCTCTAGGCAACAAAAGGTACTGAATGAATGGAAAACCCCTTCTATTTATAGAAAAATATTGAGTTAGTCTAGATATTGGTGCATAATTAAAATATTATTAATCAAATCTCGATCCAACGTTTATGGAATATTTTATTATTTTTGTTGGAGGGAAAAGGAATTTGAATTGGTCAAGTCCATTTATTTAGAAATAATAAATAAATAAATGATTTATTTATTATTTTAAGAATGTGGTTAAGTAATAATTAAATAAATAGTGATTTATTCAATCATTTATAAATGATTTAGTCAAATTTAACAAAGAATATTATTTAAATAATGTTTTAAATAATTATTCCTAAAAAATAATAAGATAAATAATGATTTATCTCATTAATTTTCTTGTTTTGAGTTAAATATGACCAGGAATATTGATTAAACAGTCGTTTAATTAATTATCCCTTGAGGAAAATCAAACAAATAAGGATTTATTCAATTATTCCTCATGGGGTTTCATGTTTATATGAGAAAAGACTTAATAAATTAGGGATTATTAAGTTACTTTTCATAGTGAAAGAAATTTTACTATGGAAAAATTCGTCTTACATGGTGTACTTTGGTCCATCTAATAGCAACACATTAGATGACCAAAAATTGGTGTAACATATTTCCCGCCCAAGGTGCAAGTGTTAGGACGTAATCGTATGACCGAAGTACATTATAAGAACTCAATCACTAGACATCGAAGGGGAGTCACAGAGAGAGAAATATAAGGTGGATTGAAGCACGAGAGGACAAGACCCTGAGGAGGTGAGACTTACAGGTGTGACAAGTCTATTTTATGAATGAGTACCTGTTCCACATGAGGCAGGGGAGGCATACCTATTCCCCCCGAGATAACAAAGTGCAAATAATAATGATGCATCAAAAAACAAGGGACTGAACTATATAGTACATGCTGGCATTGACATGGGCTAGATAAAAACATGATAATGGATCCCACAAACATACTATGCCTGAGACAACATCCAGGATTTATACAATAATATCTAAGTACATTAGACATAAGTACAACCAAAGAGGCATGAAGCACCGAGCAAGAGTGAAAGCTAGAACTAAGGTACACCACCCTCTAGACCTATTTTCTGGAATGAATAAGCTGATGTCGATAGAAGGAGGTTCGCCATAGGTGAGACAATAAGGGAGCCTCAACTAAGGGACAAGGGATAATAGTAGAGCGACTGATAGACTGACACCAAGGATGTTGGTGGAATGGGGGGTATTGAATGGCGGGCTGACGACTTCCCTTGTTTAGAGCATAAAGGGCATGAATGACCTGACAACTACTGAATCAATTCCGGAGGGAATAAGGGACAATATGATTGAAGGCCAAAATGTGCGACACGAGAGACGTACAAAGTAATGAAGGATGGAGGACTATGGTGTGATAGAATGGGACTCGGGATAGACTCCATTGATGCAATGATGACTCAACTCTGATTCTCTAAACAAGGGCGACTCGATGATGTTGCCACATAGAATAGGCCTAGTGGGGACCATGAAAACATGAGTACAAGATGGTTACTCATGACGAAAATCGACACTAACGTGGAAAAGTATGAAAGCAAGGTGGTTCCCCAAGTACAAGCGTTGCAAGTGAAGCAATTCGTTTTTGAGGAGTAGTGAAGTGATCCTTCTTGAAAAAAAAAGGTTTCCTAGTGAAATATCAAATCACCAAAAACGAAAGGATACCCATTTGAGAGCTTTCTGATGGTGTTGACAGTTTGTCAAATCGAGCTACATTTTGGTCGTAGCTAGCAAAAGAAAAATCTAGGGTTTCTCTTTTAATAAGGAATTTTCCCTCCAATTTGATTCATTTGAAAGTGTAGCTGTGGTGAATGTAGGAGGAGAAAAGCCCTAAATCTTGCGACGATCTTAGAAGACAAACCAAATGTTGGAATCGAGATTCCGTCAGTTGCAGGTAAGAAGCCTAACCATACTCTTTCAATTAAGTGGATTAAAATTTCAGTTTAGGCACCTAGAGCTCGGGAACAGATCCATGCTCCTCTTCATGGTCGAGTCGCACTTTTTTGGGCATGTTCTGTCACCTGAGTAGCATTTTTTGGGTAGAAAACTATGACTTATCCCAGGAATGACCTGAAAAGTGTGACCTATCAAAGAGAGGGGTTTTAGTGTTGTTTTTTGGCTAAGAGAAGTATTTTATGGTTATGATACAGTCTTTCCTTTCTATACACTGAAAAACATGACAGTTTTGTGAAGATATGGCATAGTTGAGGATCAACTAGAGAGAGAGAGAGAGACGTAGACACATTATGGTCTAAGATCTGAGAGGATTAGGTAGTCTGTGCTGCATTGGCTAGGTTTGGGGTCTTGAAGTTTATGGAGAGCCCTTTGATGAGAGAAGGAGAGCCCTTGTTGGCCAGGATCATCAACTGTTGGGATCCGAATCATGAGATATTTATAATGCAGGGGCACCGAATCGAGTTGAATATCTAAGATAATATTTCCTAACTGGTCTCCCACCATTAGGGATGGTGGCAAACACACAACCATTGTTACCGCGAGGGTGGAACATTATGGAGTTTGTAGAGCACCACTGTCAATCGGGTCTCCATGTGAAAGGGACGCGAAGACCGATCGAAGATCTAGAGAGGCTAGAGACTCGTGTTGTGGCCACAGCGGTCCTGCATATCCTGGGAAACCATGTTGGAAATACTGAGATGGGGGGGGTGAATCAGTATTCCTTTCAATTAGAGCATTAGTTAATCTTCAATTATTGTCAATGTTTGTACAATGATAGTAGTAAACAAAATGAACACAAATGCACACAGTTTTTAAGGTTGAAACCCTCTCCGAGACAAAATCCACCTGAATGATTTTCTAATAATTCTTTAATATTAAACTCCAATTGAAAATAAAGCTCCAACTTCCTAGAATCTAGAAAATCATTCTTCTCCAGCTCCCACTGGATGGACGATCCAATGCCCGAGATTCTTCAGTAGTCAACTGAATAGATGCCCCAACACCCAATGAGCTACAACTCACCCTAGCACCACCCTACCACCCTGAATTTTTCACAGGCTTCAACCTATTGGGGACTTCATGCACCAGCCTCGCACCACCCTACCACCTTATAGAAGAATAAAAGAAGAATGGACTCCCATACCAGTGAAAATGGTCCACTTTAGAATGATATAGAATGATGTAGAAGAAGAATACACACTAGACCATAACCAAAAATATGACACAATCACCTAATGATGATCCTAAACCTCCCGAAACTACCTCTTCAAATCTTGGCAAATAGACACTAGTACAATTTATATAATGATGTATTTACAATGACTTAGTACAATGATACCTTTATAGTGACTGTATGCAGTGGGCAACACTTGAAGTCTTCATGTGTTGAACTTCTTTTTGTTGTTGTGCACCTTGATTTCTACTCTTGTCATGCTAACCCATGTTGCACCTTGCTTTTCTTTTCTGCCCTAGAAATTCTGGCCCCTTTGCAGCCCTTGAAAACACATGATCTAGTTTTTTCTTTCCTTCTAATAGCTCGATATTGAATCTGGTGTATCTCTACTATTTCAGATCCCACATATGTGATTTTAGATTATGTATTAGTCCTATGACTCTTTTTTCCAATTCCAAAGTTCTGACCTAATCTAGATTCTTCAAGGGAGAGTTATACCCAATCTCTCACAATGACCTAATTATGTACTCGTTGAGTAGAGTGAACTTGTACGACATGCCATGTGTCACTGTTTCTTCATTCAACTCTAAAATTGATACAGAAAAAACTATAGTCCGTGCAATATCTACAAATTTCTACATAATTCTAATCTGATACTCAGAGAGAGAGTTACGACGATTTTTCCAAGGGCACTTCTTTGAGATGAAGTTTAGGAGCCTACAAAAACACTGAATTCCATAGATAATATCTACGAAAATATTGTGCAACCTCATCTAAAATTCTTACAGGAGCTTCCTTAGGATTTTAGCTTCGCCTCATAAATATTTCAGCTTTTGACCCTTCATAGAAAAACATTTAGAGCAAAAATTCCATGATGACCTGTGTCAGGTAGAGAAATCCCTACATAAGGAGGATATGAGGATCATAATTTATATAAACGCTTAGGTTCAGAGGGGCTTCAACAAGAGAATGTGGGAGGGATTTTAGGAGCTTAAAAATTATTAATTATTGAATTTTCAATGATCCATGCGACAACCCCATGGGGTTTTATACCACTAATTGGGATTACAAACTTCAAACACCAATATCTCTCAAACCGTGAAGAATTACATGGCATGCCATATATCAAAAGAAACAACTTGACAAGTAGAAGCCATAAAAAATATTATTGACCCAAAATATAGTAATTTTTTAGGTCAAAGTTACCATGCAAGATAGGGGTAGCCCCTATTGTTGCTTTGGTTGACATCAATGCAACCACTGATCAACAATATCCCCCTTCAGCATTGATGGAAACACAAGTACTCCCCTGCGATCATGACACCTCTTCCTACAACATTGTCTCCCCCTTTGACATCAATGGCATAGTATAACTCCTCCTGACACACAACCATCCTGTAGACTTGTACACACTTCCACTCCCCCTTTATATTCTAAATAAGGAAAATCTAATGAGAACTTGGGAGAATCCAAAGCTTCTGGAAAATATTTTCAATGATTCACAAGTAATCTTACGATCATCAATGCTTCCTGCCTAATATGCATCTGTAAAGGCTTGAATAATGAGATTGTTACCCTTAGGATACCACAATCCATATTTTGTAGTTTATTTTAGATATCGAATAAGTTTTTTGACAACAATAATATGTGATTCTTTTGGTGCTTCTTGGAATATCTATACTTGTTCAACTGCTTGCATAACATCTGGTCAGGAGGCTGTCACATATAGAAGACTACCAATCATAGATATGTACAACCTTTGATCCACATCCTTATATGAGTCGTCTATGTGCAATTTGCAACCTGTTACCATCGGAGTAAGGATGGGTTTACAATCTTCCATTTTGAATTTCTTGAGCATTTCCTTGGTGTACTTGGTTTGATATATAAATATTTCTTTCTCTTGCTGAGATATTTGAATCCCTAAGAAGTATGTCACCTCACCAAGTAAAGACATCTCGAACTCACTTTGCATCTTTGTAGAAAATTTCTTACTTAGTCGATCATCATTGCTACCAAATATTATATCATCCTCTTTAGTTATTAGATGTGCTTTAGTTGCTTCATCTAGAGCATATATGTTGCTTGGAGCCCAACTTGCTTTAGCCACAATTTCACCATACCTGCCTTTCCTGATTTCACATTTTGTGGAGTTGAATAGTATTGTGTCCTTGATCACACATTTGTCCAACATTGAGCATATTTAGATTCATGTTTTCAACCAATAGATCATTCTTGGCTAGAGAATATTTGCTTCTGAGAGTGATGATACCTGATCCTATAACATTTGAAGATCCATCATTTCCAAAGGACATGGTTCCACCCTTCTTCTCTTTCAGAGATACAAATTTATTTCTATCTCCAATCATATGTGTTGAGCAACCACTATCAACATACCACAAATCTTTGTTGTTTTGAGCCTTGAGAGGGAGAGCACAATTATCGGTCTTCTTCTTCTTCCATGTTCATTTGTTTTATGCCTTTGAAGATTCTTCTGGAGGATTTTCAAGTTTGCAATCTCTGGCTATGTGTCCAAAGTTCTGACATTTGCAACATTCCATATTATTTCTTAAATGTTCAAATCTATGGATTTTTCGTTGAGACTTGGGAGGTTCATATTTGACAGATCTCTTGGAATTGTATTGGTTCCTAGGGTACGTGCGACACTCTACAACTTTATGACCAAATTTTCCACATGAATAACAATAGCCATGAAAAATATGTTGGTAATTGGATGGAAATATTCGTCGAGGAATTTTCTTCCAAAGATGTTCTTGAGAATCTTGTCCAATGAGGTCTACATGCATGTTAAATCTTATAGGTTCATTGTATTTTTTTGTAGAAGGTCTTGCTTCTCCTTCTTTGTGACCAAGGCTAGTTCTATCATTGTAAGATCGTCGATTGTTGATGAGTTCTTCCAATTCCCTTGATTTGTTGGCATGGTTTTGGGTATTTTTTCCCTTCTTCACTTATGCAGTGAGACTACTTCGTCTTCTAATGCTTCTCTTTATTGGTTGCCTTCTTCCAACTTCTTTTAAAGTGACTCTTCAATAAATTTGTGTTCTTCAACTTCAATTTTGAGACTGTGAACTTGTTATTCAAGTGTATTGGAATGGATCTTCTCAACCTTGAGCTATTTTATAAGCTTGATTACCTCCTTAGAAAATTATTCTATGGTCATCCCTTCTTCTTCATTGTTTGATACCTCTTGTTTAATGTGTTTTTCCATAAAAAAAATACTCTCTCATTGGCTTCTTCTTCGCTGTCATTGTCTTCATTCAATGATGAGCTATCTTCTTTAGAGAGAAAGTTCCTTTTAAATCCTTTATTTTTCTTTGCTTGTTGAATTTATTAAAGGCTTTATCTTCTTTTGAGTTGCCATCACCTCTGTTTGGACATTTTTCTTTGAAATTCCCAACCTAACCACAGCCGAAAAATATCAATGGAAGTTTTCCCTTGAATTTTCCCTTACCAATTTTTAGTTTTCTCGTAAAGTAAGCATATTCTCCATCTGAAAGACCTTCTTCATCATCTTAATTTTCTTCACACTTACAGGTGCAGGTCTATGGCTTTGAAGATTGTTTCTCCTTATTGGTTTTATTAGATGTAGTGAACACAATTTCTAGATGGGAAGTACCCTCTTCTTCATCAAGTCTCATTTCATATGCTATGAGAGCTCCATGTAATTCCTCTTTGCTGAGTTTGTCTAGATTTTCACTATATTCTAAGACCGATACCTTTGGGTAGAATCTCTATAGTAATGTTCTAAGAATTTTTCGTATAATAGTTTTCTCGTCAACAGGATCTCCCAATCCTTCCAGAGTGTTGGTTATTTCATAAATTTGTTGGAAGTATGCAACAATGTTGTTATCTTCTATCATTATGAGTTGCTCAATTTTTTCTCTGTAGATTTGAAGCTTTGCTTCTTTGAAATTTGAGTCACCTGCGTATATATTCTTAAGGTTGTCCCATACATTTTTGGTGTTTTTACAAGCCAACACCTTATGATAGGAAGATTCAATAAGTCCACTGATAATAATATTCTTTGCTTTTGCATCATTTACCAAATTATTCTTACATTATTCATCCACGGTTGATGTAAATCCATTTTGAATAGTGTCTCGTACTTCGTAACCTTGTGCCAAGAGATAGACCTCCATTTTTCCTTTCCAGAGTGCATAATTATTTTCATTGAACAGAAGCACACCATTCTTGGTATGCTCCATGACCTCCTTCTAGCTGTTAAACTGTTATTGAAGGAACCAAGCTACGATACCAATTGTTGGAAATAATGAGAGGGGGGGGGGGGTGAATCTATATTTCTTTAAATTAGAGCATTAATTAATCTTCACTTATTGTCAATGTTTGTACAATGATAGTAGTAAACAAAAGGAACCCAAATGCACGCAATTTTTAAGGTGGAAACCCTCTCCAGGACAAAGACCACCTGAATGCTTTTCTAATAATTCTTTAATATTCAAATCCAATTGAAAATAAAGCTCCAACTTCCTAGCATCTAGAAAAGCATTCTTCTCCAGCTCCCACTGGATGGAAACTCCAACGACCGAGATTCTTCAGTAGTCAACCGAACAAATTCCCCAACACCCAATGAGCTACAGCTCACCCTATCACCACCCTACCACCTTGAAGTTTTCATAGTATTGAGCTTATTATTGACTTCATGCACCATCCTAGCACCACCCTACCACCCTATAGAAGAATAAAAGAAGAATGGACTCCCGTACTAAGGAAAATGGTCCACTTTACAATGATATAGAATGATGTAGAAGAAGAAGACACACTAGACCATAACTCCAACTATGACACAACCACCTAATGATGATCCTAGACCTCCTGACACTGCCTCTTCAACTCTTGGCAGATAGACAATAGTATAATTTTTACAATGATGTATTTATAATGACTTAGTACAATGATACCTTACAGTGACTGTATGTAGTGCTGCCCACTTGAAGTATTCATGTGATGAAGTTCTTGTTGTTGTTCTACACCTTGATTTGTGCTATTTTGATGATACCCTCTATTGCACCTTGTTTTTCTTTGCTGCCCTAGAAATTATGGTCCTTTGAAGCTGTTGACAACACATGATCTAGCTTTTTCTTGCCTTCTAGGAGCTTGATATTGAATTTGGTGTAGATCTATTATTTCAGATCCCCAATATGTGATTTTTGGAGCTGTAGTATTCCTTTGAGTCTTATTTCCAATGCCACAGTTTTGATCCAATTTGAATTTTTCAAGAGAGAGTTATGCCCAATCTCTCAAAATGAATTAATTATGGATTGGTTCAGTAGAGAAAACTTGTACAGCATGCCTTGTGTCACTGTTTCTTCATTTGGTTCTGAAATTGATACAAAGGAAAAAAAATTCTATGCACTATCTACCACATTTTACAAAATTCAAATTCGATACTCAGAGAGGGAGTTATGCTGATTTTCCCAAGGTAACTTCTTTCAGATTAAGTTCAATAGCCTGCCAAAACACTGACTTCCACAAATCATATCTCTGAAACTACTATGCACCTTCATCTAAAATTCTTATAGGAGGTTCCTCAAGATTTCGGCTTCACCTCACAAAATTTTCTACTTTTGAACCTTCGTAGAAAAAATTAGAGCGGAAATGCCACGATGACCTATTTTAGGTAGCGAAATCCCTACATAAGGAGGATATAAGGATCACAATTTATATAAATTCTTAGGTTGAGAGGTGCTTCAACAAGAGAACATGGGAAGGATTTTAGGAGCTTAAAAATGATTAATTATTGAATCTTCAATGACCCATGCCACAACCCCATGGGGTTTTAGCCCACTAACTGGGGTTACAAATTTCAAACATGAATATCTCTCAAACTATGAAGAATTACATGGCATTCCATACATCAACAGAAACATCTCAACAAGTAGAAGCCATTAAAAACATTATTGACCCATAATATAGTAATCTTGTAGGTCAAAATTACCATGTAAGATCGGGGTAGCCCCTGGTGCTGCTTGGGTTGACATCAATGACAACCACTGATAAAGAAACTAGGCGATCCACCACATCACTGAGTGTCAGATGATGCTTGTTGAGAGTGTATTGAGTGGGACCTACTATTGGTGCACCCAAATGATGATTTCGTCTATGAAATGATAGTTGTTACTACGTAAGCGACAGGTGAACCATTATTTTGCATATAGCATAGTTCTTTTATCGCTCTTATTTGAGAATATTCTGACACTTTGGCCTCATATACAGATCCAGGATGGGGGCCCGTGAGAGCCCAGGATGCTCTGCTAGGGGAAGCTATTGTGTAGAGGGGGAGGTGGGGTAGTCAAACGGGTGTTCTGGACTGAGTTCTTTGTGCATTGGGATCAGATGCCACTATACATAGAGGACTATAGTGGGATGAGTTATCATCAGGACCCAAACTTGCCACTGCCACCAGGTTGGGCATGGGGTCCAGATGGTAAGTGACAAGTTTCTTATCTTTTATGGTGCATTTTAAAGTTTCAGAATATTTTATATAGTATTGATTCATTCACTTTTGGTATGCAGATATAACACTGGTAAAACCGGTCGGGTATATGTGACATCCCGCAGTACCAGGATCTCCAGGACCTAGTGGATCGAGGGGAACATAGAATGAGGATGTTGTGGCCCTCCTGGAGGACATTTGTCGTACATGTGAGAGGTTGTTGACTAGAGTTTCCGAGTGTGACTGGCAGGACCTAGATGATGAGTACAAAGAGACTTGTATTGGTCTACCCTCGGAGTGGCGAGGAGTCATGTAGCGCATGGAGATGGTCGGACAGGGGATTCACGATCTACGGGCTACAGGAGCCGAGCCATTGGCCTAGGACCCTCTAGATAGTGATTAGATGTGGGGGCATGAGGTGCCCCCAGTTTTGATTTTGTAACATGCTATGGGCATGTTATATTTATTGGAGTTAATGGACTCCAAAACATTGTATATTTTAATGACACATATTTTTGATATGCATCGTTATATGGTTTATTGTTATTACCTTCTATTAAATGCGTGTGATAAATGCCAATATAGAATATTGTTTGCAATTCCGTGTACATAGTGATTTTGGGCTCTAGGTACATGACTGAATGTAATTATTTCAAATTCACGCATTAAGAGCTTCACTCGTAAATATCTTCTAAAAGGGACAGGATTATGCACACGATAAACACCATTCAATTTCATGACAAGCAACAAAGAATCTAAACAAACATGAAGGTGGAGGATGCGACAGCCAAGGGCATCGACTAAAAAATCTGTCACTGCATCATATCCCGCCTCATTATTGGTGGCAGAACTAATGCATACGCCATTAGGGAGGACAAGCGAATGTAGGGGGGTGAAAATGGCCTAGGTTGTCGAGGCTAGATTCCAGGAGTAGTGACTTGCACCATTGGAATAACTGATATATGGTGTGGATAGGGGATCCATATGAAAAGTGCCATAAGAAAATAAATGAGAGGATGATGAACAAAATTGGCAACCTGAACACAAGGTGGAAAACAAACAAGAACTCCTAGAGGGAATGCTATGGGCAGGACTTCTACCCCCTGCACACTGAAAAGAGGATGGTGTGAGGGAACGACCTTGGGGGAAGTTTGTGCTCATGTCATGAAAGTAACCATAGACATGAATGGTGCCACTTTTCTTATGGGTTGGATAGATGAAGTCGCGGTGGAAAAGGCTTCCATGATGTCATCATCAGAGTAGAATATGCTGTGACTGGTGGAAGGATAACCACATGATGTGGAAAAGCTACCTAACTCATCACCATGAGAAGAAAGGTTCACATGCACATCATCACGGAGGGTGACATAAGAACAAGTATATGAAGGATCCACTGATGTTGAGCCCAAGGTGATCGCTGAAGGGAGGTCAGGCGAAACAGAAGGGGAAGCCCTAGAGGGATCTTCCACCATGGATCTCATAGATGATGATAGGTAGAGGATAATGGCCAAAGACTCCATCATCTGGACATTAGGAGGGGGAATTTAAATGGGAGTGGATGGGTCCTCTTGGTCACCTGAATCATATCGCATAAGTAAAGGAGAGGCGGATTCATGGTGGTTATTCTCGTACTGGCGAACTACGTCCAAAGAGGTGTGGTAGTTTGCAAGGTGGGGACAGAGGTGGGTATAGTGGCTATGGAGATCACATAAAGCACAGGGGTGGTTTTTGTGCACAATATTGGGCTTCTTGGTTGCAGTCAGAAAAGTAAAAGGAGCTTCAGGGACCTTAGACTCAGGAATCATGACATTGAGCATGGGCTTGATACGAGAGAATTCAGAACAATTATGGGTGACATGACCGACAACATCACACAAAGCACATAAGGGTGTACGCATGGGAGGTTGTGGAGGAGCAGTGTAAGGTTTAGGCTGACCAGGCAGGATATTTTATAGGGGATCAATGTACCAAATTGAGATCCCTAGGGTAATGTTGGGAAGAGACAAGGTAGCCATAACAGGTATTGAAAATACTCTAGGATGGGGAGCAAGAAATGATATCTAACCGGAGGGGTAATGGCCAGGCGGGATAGCTCCGAGATGGTTAAGGCCAGGGGGAAATGTTCCAAGGGGATAGATAGGATCATGGACACCAGCTACATATGAGGGGCCTTGAGGAGGGGGTCCTGAAGGCTGAGTCGAAGTACTATGAGTAGGTTGCGAAGGGTAGGGCTATTGACTAGTTTAACCAGTCTGTTTGAGGTTGGAGCAAGATGATTGCATCATGCAAACATTCAACGAGCTAGGGTCAAAGATAGGAAGAGGGGGACCAGGAAATGAACCAAACAAAGAGGAATCTTTATAGACTCTGGGTGATACATTGGTTGAAGGCTCAACTTCTTGTTTATTGGCCACTAAAGAGATAATGGACTCTGGAGAGGTTGGTGCTTCGGTTCATAATATGTCAACTTATTGATGGTGATGATCCTTCCGTTATGTGGAAATCACATCTTACATTGAACCACAAATGGCACAACAAACATCACATAAGTGTAGCTACGACCCAATAGAATGTTGTAGTATAAGGGGCCATTAATGACTTCAATGTCAAGACAAACAATCTTGCCTACAAGAGTAATAAAAAAATTGCGTAACATGCCAAGTGGCCGAGAAGAGTGGCCATCTAATGTACAGAGGGTGATAATGGAAGGGGCTAACTCAAGGGATCTGATTTTCTTCCAAATAGAAGCATACATCACATAGGTGGATGCCCCCTCATCAATGGTACAATGAGAGACGTTGGCATTCCAGACCTTGACATGGATTTGGAAGCCAACAGATGAAGGAAGGGTGGGATGTTCTGACTTGTCTATGTCGAAGATAGTCAAATGGTCATTTGAAGGATCCACAATTCCCATAGTATTTAGTAGATATTTTCGTAGTGAAGGGCATGATTGGAGGAATTCTAGCATTGACATGGTGGAAGGAGATTGCGCCAAGTCATCTACTATACTGTAGGAGTGGGAAGCTTTAATAGAAGTAGTGTTTCATCTAAATGGACCCTTGGGGATATTGGTATGAACCTATAACTTAGGATTAGCGATCAGTAAAGGACCATTGGGTGTCAAAAGAGGCTTTATGGGACAGGAAAATGGGGCCTTGGTAGCAGACGTAGCGGGAGGATGGGTTTACTGATGGGACTTAGTCTGAAAGTTGAGGTTAGTGTTATTGGGTTGGTCAGAGTTCATCATGAGGATCTGGTAATCAGAGGTACCAAATGGGGGAGGTTCAGTGGCCACCTAACTTTTAGGTGGCTGGAAAATCACATATCCTTGCTGGGGGAAAGGATTGGTAAACACAACCAATTGAGTAGGGGCAGCATTTGGAGGAACTGAAGGGGAGGATTTTTGTCCTCGACATGTTACTTGAGCTTCCCACATCTGACGCATTTGAGGTAAAAGAGTACAATCATGGGTCGAATGACCATAAACACCACAACAAGAACAAGGTTTATTCATGTGAATAGTCCTGTCCTACTGGGGCTGAGTACCCTGTTGCTGGGTTGCAGTATTATATATATTCCCTTGGGGATTGTTTCCTGGATTACCTAGGGAAGATTAGTTTTGGCCGCCTTTCCTCTTCTTTTTGGAAGTAGGATGATTAGTCACATTCTACTATGCATACACTTGCCCCTTGGGGGGGGGGGTGGTTGCTGATGTAGAGTTTGAGAAGGCAAGGGAGGTTGAGGTGCTTGTGTGGGAGGAGCTAGAGCACCAGGCTACAGATATGGATATGAACGAGGTTGGGAAACATTGGGGTAAATAGTTTGGTAAAAATGAAGAGGCATGTCGTATCCTAGATACATGCTGTCGAGAGGGGAAAAAGTGTTGGAGGAGCTGGCCCCTCCCTAAGGGAAACCATAACCCATGGGAGGATGAGTCTACGAATGTGAATATGCTCCAATGATACCGTTGACGACATGGGATGCCCCTGGTGCGTTGGCACCACCGGGTCTAGGGAGATTGGGTAAGATGGTATAAACATAACTAGATTGTGCATAGATTAGGTCATATTTCAACGCAATCTAGAGGGAAAATTCCTCAGTTTGAGGGAAGTGGGATGCGACATCTTTGACAATATTAGGAAAAAAGGATTTGAGAAACTATTCCATGTAGACATGGTTTTGGAAAATAGGGGCTCGACATATGCTCTTCCTTCTGTGCCATTCTTGAATATGGTCAGATATGCTGGTAGCAGAATTTTGATGGAAAGAGGAAAGAGTTCGGTACCAGTGTCGTAGTGAAGGGGAAGGTGGAAGTAAGACAGAAAAGCCTTAGCAAGGGTTGCAAAAGTATTATGATAGGAGGGGTCTTGGTCGACATACCACTTGGAAGCTTCTCTAGTAACGTACACTCGAATAACTAAAGATGGACAGAGTCATCAGTGATGGAGTTAAACGAACACCACATGTGGAAATAAAAAACATGTTTGGTAGGATCCTCTCCAGCAATTCCTTCAAACTTGGGGATGTCTAAAGGAAGCTTGGTTGGCATAGTAGGCCAACTAGGATCATGGTGTATGGGGTCACTAATCAATTGGCTAAAACTAGGAAGGCTTAGGCCCGCCATATAAGGAAGCAAGGGAGCAACTAGAATAGTTATTGTCACGGCACCACTAGTAGCATTTCCAACATTAGGGTTGGGGTTGCCACCAACGTTAGGTCTTGAAGAGACATGATGAAGGTGAAAGGTGGAGGAGATTTGGGGATAGAACTAGAAGGGAAACCTGATGAAGCAGAAGCAGAGTTAGAATGTGGACTTGGTGGAGGACGAACACGAACCATATGCAGTGGGGTAAGTCTTCCTAATAAAAACTGAGGATGAAGGCCTTGGATTCTCTAGGATAAATGCCTTGGGGGCGCAATGATGGTAAAGAGACATGAAAAACAATAAGGAAGATATGTAAATAAGGGTGGGGAGGTGCAGGGTCAATTTATTACAATGTTTAAGACTTGGCCTGGTGGAGTAAACCAGACACTCTTCGCTTAGTGTGTGCGTGTATGTGATAAATGTGTTAATTTTAATTAACACCAATGTTGATCAGTGATTGTCATTGATTTCAACCCAAGCAGCACCAGGGGCTAACCCAATATTGCATGGGAATTTTTACCTAAAAAATTAACATATTCTTGGTCAATAATGCTTTTGATGGTTTCTAATTGTCGAGATTTTTCCTTTGATATATGGCACACCATGTAATTCTTCACGGTTTGAGAGATATTCATGTTTGAAATTCGTACCCCCAGTTAGTGGGCTAAAACCCCATGGGGTTGGGGCATGGGTCATTGAAAACTCATAATTAATATTTTTTAACCTCCTAAAATCCCTCCCACATTCAATTGTTGAACCCCCTCTCAACCTAAGAACTTATATAAATTGTGATCCTCATTTTCTCCTTATCCAGTGGATTTCGCAATATGAAATAGGTCATCATGGAATTTTCTCTCTAAATTTTTTTATACGAAGGTTCAAAAGCTGAAATTTTTATGAGGCAAAGCCTAAATCTTTAAGAAGCTGTTATAAAAATTTCAGATCAAGGTGCGAAATATTTTTGGAGATACGATCTGTGGAAGTTAGTGTTGTTGCAGGCTCCTGAAATTAATCTCAAAGAAGTGACCTTGGTAAAATCATCATAAATCTCACTCTGAGTATCAGATTGGAATTCTGTAAAAAATGATAGATAGTGCACATACTGTAGTGTTTGCTCTATCAATTTCAGAGCTGAATGAATAAATAGTGACACGTGGCATGCCATACAATTTTTCTCCATTGAAACAATCCATAATCAGGGAATTATGAGAGATTGGGTATAACTCTCTCTTGTGGAATCCAAATTGGGTCAGGACAGTGGAATTGGAAAGATGACTCAGAGGACTACTACAAGATAGAAAATTGGATATTGAGGATCTAAAATAGCAGAGATACACCAGATTCAATATCAAGCCCCTAGAAGGCAGGAAAAATCTAGATCATGTGTTGTCAAAGGTTGCAAAGGACCAAAATTTCTATGGAAGAAAAGTAAAGAAAGGTGCAGGTTTAGGGTTCTTCCTATGGGTTTTTCTCCTATTCTTGCTTATGAGAGGTTCTACATGGATACCTAAGAAGGTCTTGTTGTTAAGACCCATTATTTGTTTTTTTTCCTCCATACGTTTTGCTTATGTGGGGGAGGGGGGGTGGGGGGGGGTGTGTGTTTGAGTTCCAATAAAAAAGTCTCAAAACTTGTAATATTGCATATCATCCTTATATATTTCATTGTAGGTCTTAACTTATAGTTTTCAATAGAAGCTTCCATTTCTCCTATAAATTGTAGAAATTCCTTGTAGATTCAAACTGCTAATTGTAATTTTATAAAACAATAGACTTGAATCTACTCTACCAATTGTGGAAACCAATTTAAACAATTGTGAAATCAAGAAGCATACAAGAGAAAGGATTCAATCAACACATTACACAATGATTTCCTAGGGAAAGCCACAGCTAAAAACTCCCTATACAATCCTAGGCCAATAATTAACGAAATGTTTGCTTGCTCAATTCACTACTTCCTTGCGTTGTTTCCTTGGGTAATTAGCCCCTATTAATTAGGGAAATCCCCATCCAATACTGCACAATCCATCAAGGGACTTCTTCTAATTGCATGCACCATCTATAAAATTTGGATGGTTATACAACTAATAGTATTCTACCCTTGAACTCCAATCTCAACTAGGTAACACTTAGTTCACACATGCATGAGTTATTTATGGATGATCTATCAATTCTTTGGTTGATCATCGACTTTGGCTCAAGTTACACCTCCACATTTTGACCTTCCACTAGTTCCTCTAATAGATAGAACTAGTTCAACTGACTTTAACTCAGATAAACTAAATTAATTATTTACAACTCAAAATAAACTCAACTAAGGCTCCTAAAAAGTAGGAACCACTCTACATGACTCAAGTTAGACCCTCAACTTGAATTAAATAAACAAACTAAGTCAAATTAACTTTGTTGACTCGTACAAATTGTCATCGGATGTTGAATTGTAATTTTCTTATAATTTAATTCAAGGGAAAATTAAATTAGAATATTTCTTGGTGCCATTTTCAACACTTCCTCTCAGCAAGAAAGGGATTATCAGAACCCCAATCCCGCCTCTATGGAACTTGAATTTTCCTCTTAACAGTGCCTTCGACAACATGTATGCATCATCTTCATCTCTAGGAATGTACTCTAGCATCATGATCTTCCTCTACACAAAATTTCTGAGATCGTGATACCAAATGTTGATAAACTTGGACCTATCATGAAAAATGAGATTCATTGAGAGTTTTTTGCAACTCTGGTTGTCACGGTAAATCATTGTAGGATCCATCTGATGACCAAATAACCCAATAAGGGTCTCCCTCATCTAGATAGCCTCATGAGCTTCTTTACTACAAGCCATGTAGTCTTCTTCTATTGTACTAAGTACAATTGATCTCTGCTTCCTGTTGTACTAGGAAATTGTTGCTGATCCAATACTAAAGATTCCTCTTGATGTTCTCTTCCTATATGATGGACTCCCTGCCTAATCTGCATATGTGAAGCCTTGGAGCTTCACTCCCTCTATCTATCTATAGAAAAGGCCAAAATGAGTGGTTCCTCAGAGGTTAACCACATAACACATGTCCAGTCGTTTGTTCACCAGGTACATAAGTCAACCCACAAGATGCCTGTAAATGGAAGCTTATACCACTTTTCTTGAAGTAACATCTTCCTTCCTCCAATTCCATGCTGGAGGAGTCTCCATGGGCTTGCTACTCTCCATGCAAAACTTCTTCAATCTCTCCTTGGCATACTTGCCTTGAGAGACAAACAATTCCCCATCTCTTTGACAAATTTCCAAACTAAGGAAATAATGCAAGAGCCCCATGTATTTCATCTTGAAATATCTTGCCAAATATTCTTTACAAGATTTTATCATCTTCTCATCACCTGCTATAATTATATCGTCGACATATAATACTATAATCAATAATTTACCTTCAACAACAATATGGTAAAGGTTTAGATCTGCTTCACTTTTGTTGAAGCCCAACTCGGTGAAATAACTGTTGATCTTAGTGTACTAAGCACAAGGTGCTTGTTTCAATCCATACATCACTCGCTTGAGTCTGCACACATGCGACTCTCTATCAAAGGTCTCAAATCCTTCCAGATGCTCTATGTACACCTCTTCCTCAATCACTCTAATCAATAAACTTGTCTTCACATCCATATGATGTATCTTCCATCCCATCTGCATTGAGAGTGTTATTAAAGATCTGATTGAAGACTACCTTGATACTAGAGAATAAGTCTCCTCATAATCAATTCCCTCCACCGGAGAGAACCCCTTGACCACAAATTTGGCCTTGTGTTTCTCGACACTCCCATCTTCTGCTTGATTCACCTTTTAGATCCACTTGGATCCTACAAATTAATTGTCCTGTGGTCTTTAGAAAAATTCCCATGCACTATTCCTGATAATAGAGTCATACTCAACCATTGCATCAACCCATACTAGTTTCTCCACTGCTTTATTGAATGAGGATGGCTTAGTATCTACACTCTTGCTCATATGATACATGTAGCCAGTGTACTGATCTAGTGACCTCTGCATGTGCTGTTATGTGGGTGCTCTGGCATTCTCTCTAGCATCATGCATCAATCTATCATCCTCTCTGGTGAATTTCCTTCCATCTCTAGATGTATCTACATGAGTGGGTGCTTCCACTCTGTCCTCCTCTTCATGTGGCTTCTCCACAACATCTTGAGGTTCTTCCTTTGGATCTAAAAGCTCCTCATCTGCATGCAGCTAAAGCTCCATTCAAGGTAAATTTGCATGGCCTTATCTTCATAGAATTTCACATCTTTATAAACAAATGTCATCCTGTGAGATGGAAATTACACCCGATAGTTGTGAGGTGTATCAGTGTACCCCAAAAATATGCCCAACTAAGTTGTTTGTTCTATATTTTTTTGTGCATCGTTGGAAACATGATAATAGAATGATGTACCAAATATTTTATAGTGTACTTACTGTATTTGGTTTCTTACCTAAAAGTATTCCTTTGGTGTACTCATCATGAGAATATGATGAGGACTCCTATTATTCACATACACTATTGTGTTTCATGCTTCATCCCACGAGTGCAACAGTAGGCTTTGATCACGTGACATCGCTTGTGCAGCTCCCACATTAAGTTTTTTATTTCTTTATGCAACTCCGTTCTAATGTGATTTATGAGGCGTTATTAAATACTGTTGAATTCCTTCTTGTTCAAAAAATTTCTTGAACTCATTTGACACATATTCTCCACCTTTGTTGCTCCTGAGAGCCTTCACTTTCCTTCCTATTTCTTTCTCAACAAGTTATTTGAACTCGCAAAATTTTGAGAACATATGGTTGTTAAGATATTCCAATTGTGAGCAGTGACCTTTGGTTCTTGATCTAAGGAACTTACCCTATAAATTACTACACTGGTCTTTATTGTGCATGAATAATATCCAAAAATTATGTGAAAAATCATCTACAAATATCACATAATACCTACTCTTGGCCATGGAGGTTGTCAAGAATGATCCACACACATCTAACTGAACTCTTTCAAGGTTCACTTGTTCTCGATTGTTTTTATCATGAACGGTGAATTTTTTGTACTTACCCATTGTACACCCTTTGCATGTATCACGTTGCTCTAGTGCGCCCTGAGGAAGTCTTGCAGAAATCTTCTGCATGATCTTCAAAGCTCCATGGTGTAGATGGCCCAATATTCTATTACATAACTCACCGTTGTCTCATCTCTGCACCTTCTCTTATTTCGTGCTCAAAGTAGCACAATCTTATACATCCAATTTGTAGATATTATTCATCTGAACTCTAATCTTCTTCACCAATCTTGTGGCTATGTGACAAAGGAAAGCTTTCCTTTGGTAAATATCGCATCATAATTTCCATCTTCCAACATTGAAACTAAAACTAAATTATTCTTCAAACCTGGAACATATATGACATCTTTAAATGTGGGAGGAAAAATAGACTCCCTCTAAAAAGTAATAGTACTGATGTCCGTCGTATTAGACCTTCCATCATCTCCTATCTCAATGTGCATCTGTAGGTCCTTCGCCTCCAATTCGCTAAATAATTATTTGTTCTTGGTCATATGGAATGAGGCTCCACTATATAGGTACCACACACTACCCATCATTGATGACACCATGCATGTGACGAGGTTGAAATCCAATTCAAATTGTGAAGCAAGAGCTTCACCTTCCACTCATCCTAAGGGCTTCTTGTTTACCTTCTTGTTCGAACACTTCATGGAATAGTGTCCCAACTCGTGACAATAAAAAAATTTAATATTGAACAAGTCCTTCTTCTTTCCATCCTAACCATAATATGCTTTAGAATGGGATGCCTTCCCTTTCCCTTTATTTTCCTTTCTAGCCAAGGCACAATTATCCTCATCCTCATGCTTGGATGAGGATCCATCTCTAGTGTTCCTCTAAATCTCTTATTGCACCAATTCAAACCAGAAATGATCCCACTCTTGTATCTTCTCCCTCCCATTTACCGAATCCTGGTAGTTGTGCCAACACTTGGGAAGGCCTAGAAGTGCTAGGATGGAAATATCTTATTCAAAAACTCTAACAAAAACACTTTCAATCTCATCCCAACATTGGATGAGCTTCGTCAAGTACTTTGGTATTGTGTCGCCCTTCTCCATCTTGATTTTCCTGAGCTTGTCCTTCAGTTCCAGCTTCCTGTCATCACTGTTGTTCTGAAACAAGTCTGTGAAGGCCTTCCTTTCCATAGAGGTTCGAGAAAATATGATCTCAAAATAATTCTGGTAGGATCCTTCTCGCCTTTGCTACATTATTATTACACGTCACTAGATCTTGAGAATAAGTTGTTGGAGCCTTAGGAATATCACTTTCTATGAACTCCTTCAGCCCGTTATTTTCCAACACTGCTTCCATACCATCCTTCCAAACTATGTAATTCGAGTTTCCCTCGAGGGCATACTCAAGTCTCAATCCATTGAATGGCATCTTGTTGACCCTGAAGAGTGATACTAAAAATTTGATTGACATCCACAGAACAATATCTTATTCCTCTCTTCTGTAGTGAGTTCAACTTTCACACCATGTAGAAATTCCTTTTAGATTCAATTCTACTAATTTTAATTTGCTAAAACAATAGACATGAATCTACTCTACCAATTTTGGAAACCAATTTAAACGATCGTGAAATCACGAAGCATACAAGAAAAATAATTCAATCAACAAATTACACAATTATTTCCTGGAAAAAGCCACAACCAAAAACCTCGTTATATGTATATTATATTAGTAAAAAAATATGAGAATATTACAATGCTTTTCTCAAGCTTGAGAAACATCTGCACTATCTCTATCTGTCTCACTACTTCCTAGACAAGCCTAGGCCAATACTTACCAAAATTTTGCTTTCTCAAGTCCCTATTTCCTTACTTTGTTTCCTTGGGTAATTAGCCCCTATTAATTAGGGAAATTCCCATCCAATTAGATAAACTGAAGTAATTAATTACAACTCAAAATAAACTCAACCAAAGCTCCTAAAAACTTGGAACCACTCTGCATGACTCAAGTTAGACCCTCAACTTGAATTAACTGAACTAGATAAGTCAAACTAACTTAGTTAACTTGTATAAGTTATGGTTCTATGACTTCTCTGGTTTTCAATGATTGCAGAATCCAGATTATCCACAGTATCATAAAACAATGGTTGACGTTTCGAATCCCAACAGGGATCCATCTTCATGACAAAAAATGAATGAAGAATGAAAGAAGGTCGCAAAAGGTCAAGGTATAAATAGTGAAAGGTTGAGATAATGAGAAGAACCGACAACAGATTTTATAATTTATTTAAAATAAATAGTATTTTATTTTTTTTAAAACATTTTTAAAAAATTTCCTAAATTTTTATAAATTAATTTTAATTTAAATAATAAATATTAAAAAAAAAACTATTTTATAAATTAAATTTAAATAAAAAAAAATTAATTGATAAATATTTAAAACATATTTTTATTATTTTTATTATTTTAATTTTAATTTTTCATTTATTATAAACCTTTATGCGCTACTATATTAATTTTAATAGATTAATTTTAATTATAATATAGTAATCCTAATTTTAAAATTTTTTAATTATTGTTTAATTATTTAAAAAAATAATAATAATCTTTATATTAATTACATAATATGTTAAGAATTTTTTTTTTTAATGTGTAAATTTTTAATCTATATTCTAAAAGTTTACCTAAAATAGTATAATAAAATAACTATTTAAATATATGTTTAAATTTATGTTAATAAATAAATGCTAATAATTAATAAATATTAGTACAACTAATGAATATTTATTAAATATATTTTATTAATTTAATTAAATCCTAATAAATTTTATTTTTTTATATTTTTAAATTTTTAAATTTAATGTGATTTGAATTTTTATCATAACTTACTTTCATTCACTGATAATAATTATTAATTAATTAATTTTCATTAATAGAATAAAAATTAATTAATAAAGATAATTATTACGAGTAAGTGAAATAATAAGTGTTTTGTAATGACATGACCCTAAACTGTTTATTGATAAGGAGGAGAAGCAAACCTGCGAAATTATACCTGGGATGAGGACGAACCTAAGGAGAAAATTTGTTTAATTAGCGGTCACCAACTATCACTAATCTTGTATCCTTCGTCCTTGTTTATATTATGCAGGTGTTTTATAATCTCCAGCGCTTATCTAAGCTTTCGTCTTTAATAGTGTTCCTCCCTTGCAATGATTTTAGCATCCATCAGACATAAGTGATGTTTTGTTTTCGAGGAGTGATAAGCAAGAGCCGAGGTTCTAGATCGCTCATGTTTAATATCAGCACCATGCTCTTTTAGACGCTTTTGAAGAGAGTGGCCGGTTTCACCAATATAACTCTTCCCACATGAGCAGTTAATCTTGTAAACAAGCTTTCATGAGATGTGGAATTCCAATTTTCTTCTAATTTAACTCAAGGGAAAATTAAATTAGAATCTTTCTTGGTGCCATTCTCAAAATAAATTAGCATGGCGTGCAATGTTTTTCCTCAAGAAACAAAATATTTTCTTCATTTTTCAATTTTGTCCATCTCTTTCTTAGAAGGCTTTTAGATCTTATAGTTTGATCCATGGGTGTTTTTGCACTCTTATTGCTAGACAACAACTTTAGTAATAAAAAATACTACATAGTTGAGCAAGAGATTAAGAAAACTATTATTGTTAGTGTACGAGACCATGGACTATTCAATTTCTTAGTGATCTCTAGGGAATTTGATAGAATGACTTTCTAACACCTAACAGTATAATAAAGGTGTATGTGCCTATTAGGCAGGAAAGGAGAAATTAACACCACTAAATGAAGTACAATATTGGAGAGTACATATATTCCTTCATCTTATTCAATTGTAACATTTGTGAACTACTGAACAATTATTTAATCATTGGCAATAGTTGTAATTGTAAAATTTGTGAATGAACAATGCTTTAATCTTGGTACTACGTATTTCCTTCAATATTTTGATGATTATAGACTCAAGTGAGTTTGGCATGAAGATTCCAAGTCTTGGCCAAATATTTGAGGTATATGAGAATATATCTCTTTACAATAATATTACAAATGTTATTCAAGTAAATTTAAGAACAAGTTGTGGCATGATAAATAAGAAAAAATTATTATACTATAGGAAGGTGATAAACCCTAATATAAAAATTCAAAAGCATCTTTATATTTTATTTGGTTCAATGAAGAAAATCAGCATTTCTAAAATAAGAACAAATTATATTTATATATGGAGAGAAAGGAGAGGTTCAAAATTCATAAAACGTCTTGCACCTAAAGAAATTATGCTTTTGTAACACTAATAGGGTTAAAGATGAATCATTTTTCTCTTAGAAGACATGCATACACAGTAATAAATATCAATTTCAAAATATTTTTTACAATACTAATGTTACAAACCTTTTAACCCATCAAAATTTAAACAATTTAGATATCCTTGTCGTACGCGTCTCCTGGCATAAAAATCTAACTCAATCCAAGTGATTCCATACTTTTGATAAACCAATATTGATTTCAATAGATGTTAATAACCACCACAATGATCATTACAATTTTAATAAGTAAATTTAAACTCAAATAAATTTGTGTATTGATTACTTTCTTTTGTTGGGTGTGGAGCCTGATTATCTTATTTATTTTTTATCACAGCATTGGAACCTTGTTCTTCATAGGGCGACAATGTCACCCGTAATTGAAAACTGCTTGAGGGGTCCAAGGGGGGGTGGGGCTGCGAATTTATGGATCCCCCCTCCCCCCCCTCCCCCAGTAGGGGGTTTCGGGGGAAACGCCCCTGAAGCTAAAACACATGTAAATTTTCCTTTTAAAAGTATTGTGATTTCTAGTCAATATGGGTCATTCATTAGGCGAATGATATGATGGTAGAAGTTATGTTTAATTTATGGTATTTTTCCCTAGAAGGAAACACCTCATTTTGTATGAGGGAATTGTATTGTGACTATGTATTGTACGTGTATTCTGAAAGTGAGAAAAGGATAGAGAGACTATGAAAGAGAACGGAGGGTATTACAACGAATCTGCTGTAGGTTGTGTCTCTTCATTTTGCTGGATAATAGAAATGAAGGAATGGTTGTTTAGGGTGGACGTGGCCCAAACTAGGAGAACCACATATATATGTGTCTCTCTGGATCTATATGTTTTCTTTGTTTGTGTTTCCACATATTTTATTTGTTGCATTTCTCTGTAATATATAATTTTATAACAATTGGTATCAGAGCCAAAGGTTTGTTTGGCTGATAAACTCACAGGGAAGAAGGGTTCCTAGTTCAAGTGGGAGAAATGGCAGAAGATGGTAAGTTTAGGGTCAAGAAATTTAACAACCAAAACTACCCACTGTGGTAGATGTAGATGGAATATCATCCATATCAGAAAGATCTATACCTACCATTGAGCAAAAAAACAAAGAATTTAGCGAGCATGACAAGTGCAGAATGGGAGATTCTTGATAGAAATGCACTTGGAATAGTACGATTGTACCTCAAGGCATCGGTAGCCTTCAATATTGCAAAGGAAACAACAACAGAGGGTTTAATTAAGGCATTGGTGAAACTATATGAAAAACCCTCGGCCTTAAATAAGGTATTTCTTATGAAACGTTTATTTAATATGAAGATGTCGGAAGGTGGATCTGTTGCTGACCATTTAAATTATTTTAATATGGTTACTAGTCAGTTAAGTTTTGTAGGGGTAAACTTTGATGATTAATTTAGGGCTCTGTTGTTTCTATGCTCATTGCCAGAAAGTTGGAATGGTTTAGTTATGGTCATTAGTAACTTTGTCTCTGGATCTAGTACTTTAAAGTTTGATGATGTTGTTGGTGCTATCCTTAGCGAGGAAATACGATGGAAAAGCTCCGGTGAGACATCGGGTAATGCTTTGAGTGCAGAGACTAGGGGAAGAAAAATGGAAAGAGGAAAGAGTTCGGGATATTGCAGTAAATCAAGGAAAGTTAGATCCAAGTCCAGATCGGGGATAATGTGTTGTAAATGTGGAAAGAAAGGACACCTGAAGAAAGATTGTAGATATCAGAAGGGAAAAGAAGGAGACACACAACAAGAAAGAAATCATGAAGTAAATGTGACAAGTGATGTGTTACAAGATTCTTTGATTCTTTATTTAGAAAATTTTCCTAATTCCTAGGTGGTAGATTCAGGGGCCTCATTCCATGCCACACCTGAGAAGAAATATTTTCATGACTATGTTCAAGGATATTTTGGACAAGTTCGTTTGGGTGATAATAAAGCCTGTAAAATTGTTGGAATGGGTAAAGTTCTTGTAAAAGAGTAGAATGGAAACCAATGGCTATTAAAGGAGGTAAGGCATGTTCCAAATCTGAAGAAAAATCTGATTTCAATAGGGCAGTTAGGTAGTGAAGGCTGTGTGACAAATTTCACATATAAAACTTAGAAGGTCACCAAAGGAGCCTTGGTAATAGAAAAAGGTGAAAAGGTTGGTACATTTTTTTTATGCAATGGTATTTCTAACTCTGTTAATTCTTTAACTTCCAAAGGATCATATGCAACATTATGGCATCATAGGATCTGACACATGAGTGAGAAGGGGATGAAGATTCTTCACTCAAGAAATTTGTTGTCGGGTTTGAATAATATTCATTTGGATTCTGTGAGAATTGTATTTATGTAAAACAGAAGAGAGTTATATTTCTTAGATTTGGGAAAGAAAATAAGAGAAAAAAATTAGAGCTTGTGCATACATATGTATGGGGAGTTGCTCAGGTATCATCTCTCGGTGGCTCTCATTATTATGTTACTTTTATTGATAATGCAACTAGAAAAACATGGATTTATTATATTCAAGATAAATCTGATGTATTTGATACTTTCAGCAAATAGAAAGCTTTGATTAAGATTGAAACAAGAAAAAATTTGAAGTGTCTGAGATCAAAAAATGGAGGTGAATATTTTAGTAAAGATTTTGATAGGTACTGTTCAGAGCATGGAATTCATAGAGATAAGGTAGTTCCAAGAACACCACGAGAAATTGGTATGTCAGAAAGGATGAACAAAACAATCATGGAGCGTGCAAGGTGCATGATATTGCATGCAGTACTACCTTTACAATTTTGGGAAGATGTTCTAGATACTGTTGTTTATCTAAAAAACAAAGGGCTTTCAAGTTCCTTGGATGGTGGTATTCCAAAGGAGGCATGGACAGGTAAAAAGGTAAACTAATATTTTTTAAAGCCTTTTGGTTGTGAGGCCTTTGTCCATATTAATAAATAAAATAGAACAAAACTTGAGGCAAAATCAAATAAATGTACCTTTATTGGATATGGTGTTAATGATTTTGGTTATCTCTTATATGATTATGCAAATCACAAAATTATTAGGAGAAGAGATGTAATATTCAATGAAAAGGTCTTGTATAAGAATCAGTTGCAGGAAAAGAAACAGGAAAAGGAAAACAAATAATACACAGTTCTTGTGAGATCACAGTAAAAATAAAGGTGCTTGAAAATAATAATAATCAACAACGACAACAACAACAGGCACCTCAAACACTTGAAAGTGGTGTTAGAAGATCTACCAAGATAAGTAGACCCCTTGAATGATACTCTCCTTCATTATATTATTTATTGTTGACTGATTCTGGTGAACCCGAATGTTATGAAGAAGAAATGCAGGTCGAAACCAAAAAGAAGTGGGAGGTATCCATGAAAGAAGAGACAGGCTCCTTAATACATAACCAGACTTGCAACTTAGTCAGGTTGCCTGTAGGTAAAACAACATTGTAGAATAAATGGGTTTACAGGCTGAAGGAAGAAGATGGAGGAAAACAGAGGTACAAAGTTAGACTTGTGGTGAAGGTGTTTGTACAAAAGAAAGGTGTTGATTTTGATGAAATATTTTCTCATGTTTTTAAGATGACTTCGATAAGAACTATTTACAGTCTTGTAGCAACGGAAGATTTGCATCTTGAACAACTAGATGTAAAGACAACATTTCTCCATGGAGATTTGGAGGAAGAGATATATATGCAGCAACCCCAAGGATATGAGGTCAAAGGGGAAGAAAAATTAGTGTGCAGGTTAAAGAAGAGCTTGTATGGCTTAAAATAGGCTCCAAGGTAGTGGTATCTAAAATTTGACAGGTTTATATCTGAACAAGGTTATACTAGATGTCACTCTGATCATTGTGTTTATCTGAAAAAAATAAAAATAAAATAAAATAAAATAGAAAATAAATAGAAAATTAGAAAAAAATAAAAAAATGATGACATCTATATTATATTGTTATTATATGTAGATGACATGCTTGTTTTAGGGTCTAACATGTAGGAAATAAATGTGCTGAAAAGAAAATTGGAAAATTCATTTGCAATGAAGGATTTGGGAGCTGCAAAACAAATCCTTGGTATGAGAATAACTAGAGACGGGAAAAATCGCAAATTAACATTGTCTCAGAATGAGTACACACAAAAGGTGTTGAAAATATTTAATATGAAGAATTCAAAACCAGTTAGTACACCTTTTGCTAGCCATTTCAATCTTAGTAAGGAGATGTGCCCCAAGACCCAAGAAGAAATGGAGTATATGTCTAAAGTTCCACATGCATCAACAGTTGGAAGCTTAATGTATGAAATGGTCTGCACAAGGCTTCATATTGCACATGCAATGGGATTTGTAAGTAGCTACATGAAAAATCTAGGAAAATAACAATGGATTGCATTGAAATGGGTTCTCAGATATTTGAGAGGTACCACAAATCAAGCATTATGCTTTGGTGGTTCAAACATTTCTTTACAGGGATATGTTGATGCAGATATGGTAGGTGATAGAGATAACATGCGGAGTACTATAGGGTATGTATTTACTGTAGGTGGAACAAATGTTAGTTGGGTTTCAAAAATCCAAAATGTTGTTGCACTTTCAATAAATTAAGAAGAGTAGGTTGCTGCTACAGAGGCTAGCAAAGAAATGATTTGGTTAAAAAGGTTTATGGATTAGATGGGCATGTTATACAGTGACAACCAAAGTTCCATTCACCTTGCAAATAACTCAGCATTTCATTCCAGAACTAAAAACATACATCTAAAGTACCATTTTATACAGTCAATATTGGAAGATGAATAGTTGAAGCTGGAAAAGACACACACTAGCTAAAATCCTGCTGATATGCTAACAAAAGTTGTAACCAGGGAGAAACTAAGATTATGCTCAGTTTCATTTTGTATTCAAGTATGATGATGAAGATGAGAAACAACCAGGTCCAAAGTAGATTAATTGTCCAGCAAATGAAGTAGTGAAGGAGTTGCAACAATCAGTCTCCAAGTGGGATATTGTTGGGTGCAGAGCCTGATTATCTTCTTTATTTTATATCACATCGTTGGACTGATGTTCATAACGGGGTGACAACGCCACCTGTAATTGAACACTGCCTGCGGGGTCCAGGGGTAGAGTGGTTCCGACTTTATCGAGCCCCCTTCCCCCCCCGCCCCCCCCTACCCCCGTGGTGGGGGTTTTGGGAGCAGTGCCTGCGAAACCCCTCGTTTTGTATGAGGGCATTGTATTGCGGATGTTTATTGTACGTGTATTCTCAGAGTGAGAAACAGATAGAGAGACTATGAGAGAGAACATAAGATATTAGAGCAAATCTGTTGTAGGTTGTGTCTCTTGATTTTGCTAGATAATAAAAAGGAAGGACTGGTTGTTCAGCATGGACGTAGCCGAAACTGGGTGAACCACATATATTTGTGTCTCTCTGGTTTTTGACAACTTAGATGCCACATTAACCTACAAACAAAAAAATATGTATGATTTATAATTAACCTAGGCTAAATCCACTGTATCTACTAAGTGCTAAGAGTTATCAAATCTCTTGACATGCAAACATCTTTTAGAGTGAAAAGATATATGATCATTCTAAAGGCTTGGTAGATCCATAGCTAAAATGGATCTAGATTGGTATTATGATAAGTGTTTACTAGTTATCAATCTATATATGAAATATGTTTTATAATAATAATAACAACAACAATAATAATCTAAATTACAACTTATATAATATCTTTTTTATTTCTAAACCTTAATACTAGGAATATATAATTTAATTAATATTTTTTTTGCGAATTTATAACCAATGTGTTGATTCAAAAAATTTAAATTTTTTATAATTAATTACTCCTTGACTTTATATATTTTATTTGATTTAGGATAATTAGAAATCTTTTACAAAGATAAAATTTAGAATGGATGTTATCAAATCTCTTGACATGCAAACATCTTAAAGTGAAAAGAAAATTGATATTTTAAAAAGTTGATAGATCTAAAATAATAATATAACAAATGTTTACCAATTATCAATATATATATTAAATATTTTTTAATAATAATAATAACAATATTAATGTAATTTTAAAATTATAACTTATATAATAATTTTTTATTTCTAAACTTTTGTATAAGCAAATATATAATCTATTTAATATTTTTTTGGGTAAATTTATAAGAAATATGTGATTTTACAAATTTATAATTAATTACTACTTTGATTTTACATATTTTGTTTGATTTAAGATGATTAAATCATCTCTCTGAGAAGGAGGAGAAAACTTAGAGTCGACGTACACATCAGAATTTTCGTAAAAGACTATACACTTAAAATGACCAAATATTTGGATTTCAGTAAAATCCAAATATGAATAACTTGGTCGACAAAACATAGAATCCATATGGCTCTCATATTTTCCGTAGGCAAAAATTTTTAAAATCAAAAGTGACTTGATTCCGTGTTGCGCAAGTATATGTTTGAATTGAATTTTTTGGAAATGATAATAATGAGTTTATATTATTTTTTTTAAATGATAATAATGAATTTATAGCATTTTAATATTAAGAAGGTTTATTAAATAAATTAATAAATTTTAAAAGATTATTATAATAAATAAAAATTTTAAAATAAAAGTGATGAATTTTAATTATATAAAAAATGGTAATAAAATGGAAAATATAAGTAGATAATCTTTATAATGTTAGAGAGAAGCCATACTATATTATTTATGATTTATTATTCCAATATTTATATAGAGATTTACCAAATACAAAAGGATTTGGACAAGTTGTCTACTGATTAAAAGCAATTATTTTTGTCAAATTGATTTGGGAGTCTTAATTGTTTAATTGTTTAACTAAGTTGGTTTGGGAGTCAACAAATTTGTTGTTATCTATTACAAATAAAACAATTCAATATACAGATTAATAATTAACTTTGAATGAAGATCGACTCTCCTTATTACACCACATATAACTATTTCAAAAATGTAAACGAGGCTAGTTACAATATGTCAATATGTTTGAAAGACTTTCCACATAACTAGAAATTAATTATTCATCAAACCACCTAAGTTAATCTTTGTTGACTAACTCTTATTTTCCATGCATCTAGTACATCAATTATTTCTTAAAATATAAAAACTAATAAGACATTTACTTTTCATTATATAAATAAATAAATAAATAATAAAACTATTTTATTATTATTTTAGTTAAATATACTTTCTAATTATAATATGGAAAAAAACTCATTTGTTGTTTTAATACTATTTTATTTCTCATATATATGTGTGTGTGTTAATATTGAAATTTCAAAGTTATAATATTTTTCATATTAGAAATATTAAAAAAAAATACATGATTCCTTTAGTTTTGGTGTTTGCAACCATCTTGACTTTTTCATTTTATTTATAAATATGTATAAATATATTTTAAATATAATTGTATTAGTTGACTTTTAAAATTTTGTAACACAAAAATAATAAGAATGTGCAATTTAGTTAAATATGTTATTTATATTAAATTTAATGAAATTTGTTATGGATTATTTTTTTAATTTTTTTTTTTATTATTGTAAAATTATTAAAAATTATTTATTAATATATTATAATAATTAATATATTAAAAAAAATATTATTGTTTTTATTGATTAAGTTTTTTATTGCATTAATTTTTTTTATATAAAATTAGTCTAGATCCATCTTAACTCTGGATCTATCAAGTGTCTAGAGGGATCAAATCTCTTGAGATTTGATCCCTCTAGGCTTGCTCTTGATACATCTTAAGTTAAAATATATGGTACATATGATTAATTTTACCAATAATATGCAAATAAATATAATATTAATATAAGCATTTTAAATATGTTAAATATGTCTCAAATTAATTTGGTTGTTTTAATTTCAAATTTTCTTAGTTAGCTTGGTTTTAATAAAAAAATTGAATGCAAAGTGACAATGTAATAGTGTTAAATGATAGAATATGTGAATAAGAAGAATGTAGTCAATTACAAATAGCCTTCATTGTGATCAATCTCAAACTAGTTTCTTCTCTTATTCTTATTGCCACCCTTCTTAGTTTTGTCATCTTCTCATATCGATTATATGAAAGGGACAATTGACATCATAAATCATTTAAATCTTTATCTTGAACTGTTGTAGTAAACATCATACCTTGTCTCTTTTTCTCTACAATATTAATAGGTTGAATTAATATAACAAAAAATCGATGTACATTGCCAATATTTTTTTGTGCTTACACTGAAATCATTGCACATTGTTAATCCAATCACTTCAAAATTAATATACCATCATACATCGAATTACATCAAATTAGAAATCAACATCTACACTGAAATCAATACATCTAATGCAAGCAATTAAATAAGATTAGAAAACAACTTCTACACTGAAATAATGCATCTAATGCAAGCAATCAATAGGATTAGAAATCAACATCTACACTCAAATCAATACATCTAATGCAAGTAAGAAAATAGGATTAGAAACCAACATCTACACTGGAATCAATGCATTTAGTGCAAGAAATCAAATAGGATTATAAATCACCATCTACACTAGAATCAATGCATTTGGTGTAAGCAATCAAATAGAATTAGAAATCATCTACATTGAAATCAATGCATCTAGTGTAAGCAATCAAATATAGTTATAAATCAACTTCTACATTGAAATCAATGCATCTAGTGCAAGCAATCAAATAGTATTAGAAATCACCATCTACACTGAAATCAATGCATTTAATGAAATAAATCAAATATGATTAGAAACCAACATCTACACTGAAATTAATGCATTTAGTGCAAGAAATCAAATAGGATTATAAATCACCATCTACACTGATATCAATGCATTTAGTGCAAGAAATCAAATAGGATTAGAAATCATCTACACTGAAAGATTCAATGCATCTAGTGCAAATAATCAAATAGCATTAGAAACCAACATCTATAATGAAATCAATGCATCTAGGGAAACCAATCAAATAGGATTATAAACCACCATCTACACTTAAACCAATGCATTTAGTGCAAGTAATCAAATAGCATTAGAAATCATCTACATTGAAATCAACGCATCTAGTGCAAGAAATCAAATATCATTAGAAATCAAAATATAAACTAAAATAAATGCATCTAGTGCAAGAAATCAAATAGCATTATAAATTGCCATCTACACTAAAATCAACATCTAGTGCAAGAAATATTCCTCCCTCTCTCCCCTCTCCATCTATATCTATATCTCCTTTCATAGCTCCTTTTTTATATCTCTATCTCACCCAAAAAACACACATGCTTTCTCACTCCATATCTATCACTCTCTTTTTCCCTCCCTCCCTCTCTCCATCTCTCTCTTCTTCCCTCTCCTCACCTTCCATTAATATCTCTATCTCCCTATGTTTCTCTATATCACCCCAAAAACATACACTCTCTTTCTCCAATCTATCTATCTATCCCTCCCTCCTCCTCCTCTCTCTCTCTCTCTCTCTCTCTCTTCCCCTTATCTCCTTATCCCCCGCTTCTCTCTTTTTCCTTATGTTTTCCCCTCTCACTCTCTCTCCATATTCCTTATCACTCCCTCTTTCTCTCTCTCCATATTTCTCTCTCTATGTCTTTCTTCTTACCTCCCTCTCTCTCCCCGTCCTACTTCATCTCTCTTTTCCTCCCTCTCTCCACTCTCTCACATCCTCCCTATTCCTTCCTCTATCTCCCTTTATCTCCCACCTCCCTCTCTCTCACTTCACCCTCCAACTCTGTTACTATATCCCTCCCTCTTTCCTTCTCTCTCCTCCCCCCCATTCTCTCCACATATCATTCTTTATCTCTTTGTCTCACCCCCAAAAATACACATTCTCTCTCCATCTCTCCCTTTTCACTCCCTCTCTCTCTCCACTTCTCACTCTCTATGTATTTCTTATTCCCTCCCTCTCTCCCCTCCATCTCCCTCTCTCTATCCCTCCCTCTCTCCCCTCCATCTCCATCTCTCTACCCATCCCTCTCTTCTCTTCTCTCTCAATTGTTCTCTCTTGTCCTTCCTCTCTCTCCTTTTCTATCCTACCTCCATCTCTCTTCCCCCATCACACACACACACTCCCTCTCTTTCTCTTTGCCCTCCAATCCTCTCTCTTCCCCCATCACTCTCCCCCTCTCTCTCAAGTTCTCTCTTTCCATTTCTCTCCTACCTCACTCTCTCTTCCCCATATCTCTCCCTTTCTTTTCCCTCCAATCCTCTCTCTTCCCCCATATCTATCTCTCTCTCTCTCTCTCTCTCTCTCTCTAAATATGTTACCATTTCCCTCGCTCTCCCCTTCTCTCTCCTTCTCTCCCCCCTTTATTTTCCCTCCTCTCTCTCTCTCTCTCTCTCTCTCTCCAACTATGTTACGATTTCCGTCCCTCTCTCCTTATCCCTACTTCTCTCTGCCCTTCTCTCCATTTATCCTTCTTTGTCTCTTTATATCACCCCTCAACATACACACACTCTCTCCATCTCTCCCTTGTAAATCCCTCTCTCTCTCCACCTCTCACTCTCTATGTATTTCTTCTTCCCTCCATCTTTCCCCTTCCAAATCCATCCTCTATCCCTCCCTCTCTCCTTTTCTCTCTCAAGTACTCTCTCTCATCCTTCATCTCTCTTGTCCTTACTCTCTTTTACCCCATTTCTCTCTCTCTCTCTCTCTCATCCTCTCACTATCTCTCCCCTCTCTCCTTCTGTCCTCCCCCCCCTTCCATATTTGTGTCTCCCTCTCCCTCTATTACCTTTCTCTACCTCTCTCACTCCTCTCCCTCACTCTATCTTCATTCATTCTCTCCCCTCTCCTTTAGTTTATCTCCATCTCTACCTTTTGATACCCCCTATCTCTCCACCTCTATCACTCTATGTATTTTTCTTCCTTCCCATATAAATCTAGAGTTATGTTGATGTTTGGAAATGTCCTCACTCAACATGTGAGAAATTTCCCAGTCAGAGTCCCAATTAGACTCTTTTTCGTTGTGATAGAAATCTAACTGGTTCAAGTGGATTTCAAGGTAACCATGTCCTAGAACTAGCCTAAGTTAACCTAACCTATGATAACTTAAACAATTATGTACAATGTTCATAAGAATGACCTTCAGTCTGCTTAGGAGTGATTATTGTTTAAGAATAACATGCTAAAGGGAAAATGAATCATATGTATAATAATGTTTAGGTGAGATGATCCTTAATGATTTGACTGAAATGAGGGCTTAGTCAAGCCACTATAAGGCTTTCTCCTTATCAAGGAGTCTAGAAAAACAAAAGAAGTAAATGCAACTAGTTTAATGAAAAAACAAACATAAAAGTAAACCTATATTAACTAAGCACAAGATGACATTATCCATAGTCAAGAGTTAAAGTGTTCTAATTAGAGGAGGAATAATTGTGGTTGATATTAGGATGAAGATTAACTTTCCAATCCCAAAGTAATTTGAGGATACTAAAATGTCTTGATTACCATTACGAATAAAGTGATCCTACTAAAACAATGTCAAGATAAACCTATTCACATATATAAGATGAGTTATAAAATGAGTTCATTATAATTTTGACATAAGCTGAGAAAATGATCTTCTCAACTTAATGCAAGATGATACAAGAAATAATCTTAAAGATGAGTAAGTTCAATTATTGATCTTTAATCCCATGAGCTCATTACTAAACTTGTAAATTCATGAAAAGAAGTTAAGAAATCAACTTAACTTCTGAAATTGACAAATTATACACCATTATTATATTGATAGTGGAAAAGTAAAAACAAATATTAATATCTATTATGATGTTTTAAAACATTATATTAATAACATAACTAATAAAAGATGCATAAAATGTGAATGCCATGCCAATGATATGTATATATATATATATATATATAGATAGATAGATAACCAAAAAATTTAGCTTTTCATATAATAAGTGGCATTCTAATGAGAGTTTTGATGCAAATCATAACAAAAGGAGATATAAAAAAACCGTTGTTGACTTTTCATGGGTGAATAATATTTAAAGAAAAATGAAAATTCATATGTGGTATTAACCATAATAAAATATGCCAGAATTCCCTCTCCATACTACCTACATTGAATCTAGAAGCTCTCTATTGGTGTTCATGCACTTAGATTAGATTTAGTTCAACTCTAGAGATTGCATGCAATGTGCACTTGTCTTTAGTTAGTCAACTCAAGTGTTGTTCATGCACATTGTTAGCCCCCTATCAATTTTTTGACAAGCAAATAGGGGCCTAAAATGGTTTTGAGCCTTCAAGGAATGCATTTCCCTCTAAAAATGCATCATCCTCGAAGCCTCCTGATGCCCTTGTCCTTTGATAAATCCCCACTACTGTTTCCAGTTATAAAGCCTCTCTGATTGTGAAGAAATGCCCAAAAGGCCTCCTCTTTTTTCCCCTTATATCATCCCTTCTAAACCTCTGCTTCATCCCCTTTTACTCCTCTCTTTTTCCCCCATTAACCCTCTAAACCATCTTAAGTCCCCTTTTAAACCCTTCAAATACTCTTTTTTTGGTTTAATAGACCATTTTTCCCTCTATCGTTACCTTTTCCCACCCTTAAAAGCATTAAAATGGGCCAGAAAACCCACTTTCCACCTTATATTAATGCCTAACACATTTTTCGCTAGCCCCGCAAACCACTTCCTCACGTGACCCAATGCCCAGGACCAAGCGCTAATGGTCTGGGCGCTAATCACAATCACACCATCAGGCGGGCACAACTCTTTGTTACACGCAAAAATCTCGATGCGATTGAGTTATGTCTGTAGCGCTGCGGATACAATCTCCGCCATTGATCTGAATAGATCTAATGGTCCGCACTTTCCCGCTTTCCCCACTCCGATCACATCGTAATTATCAATTGCTGCCCTTTGTGATTGCGATCTCCATCATTGATCCATATTTTGATCCAACATCCTAGTGCTAATCACTGCGCCCTCGTCGCCTTTTTCTTCCGCCCCTCTAATTACATTTGAACTGTCAATCTCCTGTTAGATCCGAAGGCTGGCGCTCCATCGCATCATGCCATTCGCATCACACCCCCCTTCTGTGCCTTGCGATTGCAATCCTTCGATCCGATCCCGACTTTTCATTCATTTTGATCCAACGGTCATCACACAATCACATCATCGCCCCATGGCCCTTCTTCCTCCTTGCCAATTGAATCTCCGCCATCAATCTGACCGAGATCAGACGGTTGGCATTGAATCGCTCCAATCATAATCGTAAATTTGAAACTATCCCTCCCTCTACGCTCCACGATTGCGATCCGCCGATTCCATCAGGTCCGTCCATTGATCCGAGATTGACGGTCCACGCTGGATCGTGCCCTCCATCGTATTTCTTCATTGGATCTCTCGAATAGTTCATCATTTGATCTCCGCCATCCGTTGATATCCTCCTGAGATCCAACGGTCTAAGTTTAATCGCCCTCCGCCTGCCGGGGCCCACCATTCAAAGGTCTTGATTCATTTCATTTCGCCTTTTCCCTTTGTATTTCAGCCAAAGCTAAACTTCTGCGTTTAACACTTAAGGCCTCTTTTCTCCGCCACCATTCCTTTGGCCTCCACAGCATCTCCTCCACCACCCCTGAGATTTCATAACAAGTTTATTTCATTATACAGGAATCACAAACAGACCATTATAGTGGCCCAGTGAAGCAACAGAGACAGATTTGAAGGATTTAAGCCCGTAATTAAAGATTTAAAGTGCTAATCCCAAGTTCAAAGGATTAAGGCATAGTTCCAGGACCAAAGAGCACACCAGCAAGTCATATCAATGCTACGTAACATCAAAACGTGTTTTCTCCAGAAGTACACCTTCCTACATTAGTCTCCATGCCTCCTCGAGCCCAGAAATAGTTAATTACATTGACATAAGCTTCTTAAAGACTGTCAGGACTGCAGTTATGGAAGCATGGAGACCTGGAGACCTTTTCAGTCACCTTAATTGCTTCAGAAGAAAAAATAGAGGGCCTTACAGCCAGAAGGACATTCAAGAGCACATCCGAGGTCAATATCGACCTGACAGAGAGCTCTGAACCAGACTACAGAGTACACACAGTCAGCGAAGAAAACATTAAGCAGTATGGGCGTGAACGCTTTCGCCATTTTATATTAATGAAACAAATTAAATGTCATCTACTCTTGTTGTTTCTCTTCGCCTATAAGAATCCCCGAGAACATATTGTCAAAGGTTATTGTTCGGTTGTTGCCGATTGCTATTAGAGGGATTTAGTTTGATTGTTAGAATGGTCTTGGGAGGGAGTAGCAGAGTAGTTTGTAATGTAGTAGGTTGGGAGAAGAATTTTGGATTGTATTCAGCCATTGAGCTCAGTGTATATGACTGGTTTTGCATCAATTAATCAAGCACATTTCTTTGGACCTTGGTCTATTACTACAGGTGATGTTTCTCTCTTTGTATCTTTTTTTTATATTTTCATGTTGTTCATTGGTCTTTTGGGCTCGCATCAGAAATATGGCATAGGATTTACCCTTGTTAGGTACCCTATGTCTCTGCTCTCCTTGCCTTAAATGTTTTCTACTATATGTGTTATCTGAGGGTTGATTTCAGTTAATTTAACCAGTGTAGTGGATGTCATTGCCTGCTAGCTGATGTATGAATTAGTGAAATATGTCTTTAGTTGTTTTGGTTGGGTTTAAGCTGGAAGATTTGGGAAACAGGGGATTAGAGTTAGCCCTGTCCACCAGGGTCCTTCTGTGGCCAAATGGCCTCTCTAAGATCTCTTGATGGTGTCAAAGCATTGAAGGTTCAAAGTCCTTCTCTGATCTCTAGACCCTGGCTCTGTCAAACTTATCTATGTTTTCCCTTAGAGCATGCTAAAGCTGACCTGGATTTAAATGACCTCTGGTCTAATCTATAAGCTGCCCCTCTGTCCCTCCATTGAAAGCTGCCTTTGAGTATGTCCAAGCAGGTCTATAGTTAAATGACCTCTGACCTGATCTATAGACCGAAATTGGGTTGTTTTCCTTCTTTCACTTTCAATCCTCAATGTTCCATTCCATCATCTATCTAAAAATATCCTTTAGTGTAGATGACTTGCCCTCTGAAAGCGTTGGCTAGTTGTTGCATGTAATTACCTTTCATGACTCCATAGCCCAATGGATGGCATTTTCTTGACCTATCCTCCTTTGTCGAAACATCCTGCTATTTTTCTCCTTTCCTCCTATTACCTTCTCAGTCTATGATCTCATGACCAACCTAGCAACCAACCAACCAAATCATTTTGAAACCCCCTTTGTGCTTCATAACTAGCCTAACATCTCATTTGAGCTTTCAAAGATATATCATTCTTTGTTTCATTGGAGAGATACCTCTCCAGGTCCAGGAGGGCTAGATCCTAGTGCCCCAAAGTGGTTATGATGTTGTCTCATCTTTTGGTCTTGCCAATCTGGCCAAAACATGGGAACCCCAACATAATGGCAACTCCACTAGGGAACTTGAGTGCATTTCACCTTAAAAATTCTTAGGCACTCAAAATACCCAAGATCTCTGGTTATATTGGCATTCAATTGTTGATGGTGGACAACAGCCTACTTCAAACAGTCAGATTCATCCACCTGGCAACTCCACACTCCATAACTCTCAAAGACTGCACTGGAGGAAGATCCTGAAATATGGCCAGACCTCATAGGAGTATAGAACATTTGGGTTGGATTTGGTTTAAAGAATTCATTGTTTTTATCTATCACTATGTTCTGTCATGTTTCAAGCCTGATCAAGTGTACAAAGATGAGACCCACATTGAGTATGGGAAAGATCTCAAGTCCCAGTCTTCAGACCATGAGCAGACCTGTACTCCTGTGAAAGACCTAGTGGAACAAGAGCCTTATGGCGTATCTTTCACTCCTAAAGAAACTTCAAGCAGTCATGGGCCTCTTGTTGCACCACCTACCCCTACAAAGTTCATAGAAAGATACAAGCCTCTGGTTTTGCCTCTTTTCTTCCAACCCCTTCCTGCAGAGGTTATAAACCAGTTAGCTCTTTTTGATGGAGAAAATAAAAGGGCCACTACTGAAGAACATGTTCAAAATCTCAACGACTTGAATTGTATGAAATAGAGGAAGATGATGTGCGCATTAGAATGTTTGCCTTGTCATTACAAGGAAATGTTAAGAGTTGGCTCAAAGGCCTCCTAGCGGCAAGAATTTTCAGCTTTCATCAATTTTCTCAAGTTTCCTTGATAAATGGGCAGTCCCGAAGAATGTTCTCCTCATCCTAGAAGAGTATCAAAATTTGAAAAGGCAGCCAGGAGAGACAGTACAAGAATTTTCAGCTAGGTTCAATAAGGTATATCATGCAATACCTTCTGACATAAAACCACCTCTAGGATGGGCCCTATTGCACTATCCGAGTTCTTTTGACGCCTAGGTGAAATTCCATATAAGAGGAAGAGAGCCTTCGAGCCTGGAGGAAATGCAGAGCATAGCAATTACTATCGAATTCAACATAAAGTGCAAAGAGGAAAGGTTAAAAGCTGCAAAGAAAGACCGAGCAGAACAAATAAGGCAGATCTCTTTAGAAAACAAGCTAGAAATATTGATAGAGACTGCCAATGCCCTACTAAACATAGAAGAGGAAGAATATGAGGTTGAAACCAGAAATGATGATTGGAAAAGACCTGCTCCTTGTCCTCAAGAAAGACAAACTGGATCATTGCAAGACAAAAGCCACATGCCAAGCATGTATGATGAACCAGAGCTTGAATCAAAAAATGAACTTGAAGACTATTTTGAAGAAAGACTTGCCAAGAGTCCTGAAGATTTGATGGGTGACATTGCTTACAATTATGATTTATCTAATGATGATTTTTTTGATGATGATTTTTTCCAAAGGGAAACTGAGCTTGCAGGGCCATCATCAGTACATTCATGGAAGGAAGATCACGACTATCAAATTCAAGAAAATGATGAGCTAATGCAGGCCATTTAAGATACTGATGGATAAAGCATTCAAAGCATGATAGCAAACGAAGATTCATTGAATCTTCTCTCTGCTTTATATCCGAACATCAGTTATACTTTCCAAGAGGATGGAAGTCAGCAGCTCTTTAGCGCAGAGGACAAGGAGGAAAGAGATGAAGAAAATCTTGAGCGGAATGAATATCCTGAGCCTTCTCCTGAAAGGATTAAGGTAATAAAAGAAGCCCCCACTCAAGAGTATGTTAATTTTTTCACAGAGTTCAGTCTGTTTTAGCAGAACTAGCCTGTGTTACTAGAGGATAGCACTGTCAAATATAATGAACCCTCTAGCTTAGGCTGCAGTGAAGATGAGTGAGATCTTCCTTCCCACAGACATATTTGTCTTGATCCAGAGGAAGAAGAGGTATTCTTGGTTTATGCTCATCTGCCAAATAATCCCAACCAGGAGAAAGAGGAGTGCCACTACGGAGGCCGCATTGCAGATGCAATGATTGAAACTTCCCAGGATGCAGACAGCCTACCAATCATGGGAGGCTTTGGAGGAAAAAGTTTATATCATGTTTTTGTTGATCCTATGACAGAGAACATGGAGGCCCTGATTGGCTCAGCCCCTCAAGCATTAATCTTTTGCAAGAGCCAAATACATCAGAATTGGTCACCACTGCTGGTGGCCTCATTTTTGAAGATCCACATGGAAAGCATCCTATGATTGTCTCTGATGAGCAGTCAGTTCTTCTTCCCTTTTTTGCTATTGCTTGACTGGCTGCATTGGCATTATTGTATCACCTAGAGCATCAGAGATTTCCAGTTAGAGTAGGGTAGGTAGGAAAAGCTCAATAAAGCTCAATCTGTGAGCATATAGTTAGTTTTTTTTAATTTCTGCAAAGCCCAGCAAGTCAGACAGTCTAATCCTGGCTTGACTGTTTTCAATTTCTGTCCTAGAATGTAGAGAAGAAATCTACTAGACAGTTTAATCCTAGCAGATATTAGATCAGGTAGAGAAAATATGAGACCAACAGTATAATATGGTCTCATGGAGTAATAAGGGTATAAGTATAATAGGTTTATTTTCTTTCTTGTAAAAAATTGATGATGGAAAGGGTCTGCAAGTCCATATGCACACAGAAGAAAAAATGTTAGGACTATAGTCCGGGTAGGTACTTGTTTGGGAGAATGTTTACTACTGATATGATGTCTTCATGATTTGTGGCAGCTGATCCAAGAAAAGAATGGATGTGTCAAGTACCAGGCATCTGGCCTACACCAAAGATCAATATCTGAATTCTTGACTCCTTCAAGAAGAAGCCACCCCCAACTGGAGCCACTGTTAGCCCCTTATGAATTTTTTGACAAGAAAATAGGGGGCTAAAATGTTTTTGAGCCTTCAAGGAATGCATTTCCCTCTGAAAACACATCATCCTTGAAGCCTCCTTATGCCCTTTTCCTTTGATAAATACCTAATATTGTTTCCAGTTATAAAGCCTCTCTGATTGTGAAGAAATGCCCAAAAAGCCTCCTCTTTTTCCCCTTATATCATCCCTTCTAAACCTTTGCTTCATCCCCTTTTACTCCTCTCTTTTCCCCCATTAACCCTCTAAACCATCTCAAGTCCCCTTTTAAACCCTTCAAATACTCCCTTTTTGGTTTAATAAACCCTTTTTCCCTCTATCGCTACCTTTTCCCACCCTTAAAAGCATTAAAATGGGCCAGAAAACCAACTTTCCACCTTATATTAAGGCCTAGCCCCTTTTCTGCCAGCCCCGCAAACCACTTCCACACATGACCTCGCGCCCAGGACCAAGCGCTAATGGTCTAGGCACTAATCACAATCGCACCGTCGGGCGGGCGCAGCTCTTTGTTACACGCAAAAATCCAGATGCGATTGAGTTTGGTCTGTAGCGCCATGCATACAATCTCTGTCGTTGATCTGAATGGATCTAACGGTCCATGCTTTCTCTCTTTCCCCACCCTGATCGCATCACAATTATCAATTTCTGCCCTTTGCAATTGCGATATCCGCCATTGATCCATAGTTTGATCCAACGGCCCAGTGCTAATCGCTGCGCGCTCGTCGCATTTCCCTTCTGCCCCTCCGATTACATTTGAACCGCCAATCTCCCATCAGATCCGACGGTTGGCGCTCCATCGCATCATGCCAGTTGCATTGCACCCCCCTTCTGTGCCTTGCAATTGTGATCCTCCGATCCGATCCTGACCGTTCATTCCTTTTGATCCAACAGCCATCACACAATCACATCATCGCCCCTTGGCCCTTCTTCCTCCCCACCGATTGAATCTCCGCCGTCAATCTGATCTAGATCAGACGGTTGGCATTGAATTTCTCCAATCGCAATCACAAATTCCAAACTATACCACCCGCTACACTCCCCGATTTCGATCTGCTGATTCCATCAGGTTCGTCCATTGATCCGAGATCAACGGTCCACACTAGATCGCGCCCTCCATCGTATTTCTTCATCGGATCTCCCGAAAAACTCATCATTCGATCTTTGTTGTCCATTGATCTCCTCCTGAGATCCAAAAATCTAAGTTTAATCGCCCTCCATCCACCGGGCCCACCATTCAAAGGTCTTGATTCATTTCATTTCTCCCTTTCCCTTGTATTTCGGCCAAAGCTAAAATTTTGCGTTTAACACTAAAGGCCTCTTTTCTCCGCCACCATTCCTTCGGCCTCCACAGAATCTCTTCCACCACCCTTGAGATTTCATAACAAGTTTATTTCATTATATATGAATCACAGAGAGACCATTATAACGGCCCAGTGAAGCAACACAAACGGATTTGAAGGATTTAAGCCCGTAATTGAATATTTAAAGTGCTAATCCTACGTTCAAAGGATTCAGGCACAGTTCTAGGACCAAAGAGCACACCAGCAAGTCATATCAGTGCTACATAATAGCAGAACATGTTTTCTCCAAAGGTACACCTTCCTACATCAGTCTCCATGCCTCCTCGAGGCCAGAAACAGTTAATTACACTGACAGAAGCTTCTTAAAGACTGTCAGGATTGCAGTTATGGAAGCATGGAGACCTGAAGACCTTTTCAGTCACCTTACTTGCTTCAGAAGACAAAACAGAGGGCCTTACAGCTAGAAGGACATTCAAGAACACATCCGAGGTCAATATCGACCTGATAGAGAGCTCTGAACCAGACTAAAAAGTACACATAGTTGGCGAAGAAAACATTAAGAAGTATGGGCGTGAATGCTTTTGCCATTCTTTCTTAATGAAACAAATTAAATTTCATCTACTCTTGTTGTTTCTCTTCGCCTATAAGAATCCCCGAGAACATATTTTCAAAGGTTGTTGTTCGGTTGTTACCGATTGCTGTTAGAGGGATTTAGTTTGACTGTTACAACAGTCTTGGGAGGGAGTAGCAGAGTAGTTTGTAATGTAGTAGGTTGGGAGGAGAATTTTGGATTGTATTCAGCCACTGAGCTCAATGTATATGACTAGTTTTGCATCAGTTAATCAAGCACATTTTTTTGGATCCTGATCTATTACTACAGGTGATGTTTCTCTCTTTGTATCTTTTATTTAAATTTTCATGTTGTTCATTGGTCTTCTGGGCTTGCATCAGAAATATGGCATAGGATTTACCCTTGTTAGGTAACCTATGTCTCTTCTCTCCTTTCCTTAAATGTTTTCTACTGTATGTGTTATCTGAGGGTTGATTTCAGTTAATTTAACCAGTGTAGTGGATGTCATTGCCTGCTAGCTGATGTATGAATTAGTGAAATTTGTCTTTAGTTGTTCTTGTTGGGTTTAAGCTGGAAGATTTGGGAAACTAGGGATTAGAGTTACCCCTGTCCACTAGGGTCCTTGTGGGACCAGCTGGCCTCTCTAAGATCTCTTGCTGGTGTCAAAGCATTGAAGGTTCAAAGTCCTTCTCTGATCTATAGACCCTGGCTCTGTCAAACTTATCTATGTTTTCCCTTGGAGCATGCTAAAGCTGACTTGGAGTTAAATGAACTCTGGTCCGATCTATAAGCTGCCCCTTTTTCCCTCCATTGAAAGCTACCTTTGAGTATGTCCAAGTAGGTTTGGAGTTAAATGACCTCTGACCTGATCTATAGACAGAAATTGGGTTGTTTTCCTTCTTTCACTTTCAATCCTTAATGTTCCATTTAATCATCTATCTAAAAAGATCCTTTAGTGTAGATGAATTGCCCTCTGAAAGCCTTGGCTAGTTGTTGCATGTAATTACCTTTCATGACTCCATAGCCCAATGGATGGCATTTTCTTGACCTATCCTCCTTTGCCGAAACATCTTGCTATTTTTCTCCTTTCCTCCTATTACCTTCTCAGTCTATGATCTCATGACCAACCCAGCAACCAACCAACCAACCAAATAATTTTAAAACCCCCTTTGTGCTTCATAACTAGCCTAACATCTCATTTGAGCTTTCAAAGATATATCATTCTTTCTTTCATTGGAGAGATCCCTCTCCGAGTCTAGGAGGGCTAGATCCTAGGGCCCCAAAGTGGTTATGATGTTGTCTCATCTTTTGGTCTTGCCAATCTGGCCAAAACATGGGAACCCCAACACACATAGTTAGTCTTAATTATATTTAGTTCAACTCTAGATATTGCATGCAATGTGCACTTGTATTTAGCTAGTTAACTCGGGTGCTTACATGCGATGTGCACTTGTCTTTAGCTATTTAACTTCAGTGCTTGCATGTGGTGTGCACTTGGCTTTAGATAGTTAACTCTATTGCTTGCATGTGGTGCATGTCCATATTAATAGAACATAAAGCACACCTAGCTTTAGTTATTTTTAACTATCTATAGTTATTCCATGTACAACTAAGCTTTACTTAATTGCTTTATATATTGATTCTCAAATAAATATTTATGAACCAATTTCATTCTCAATTCTAATTATTTTTCTTTTTCAACTTGGCAAGTTTTTGCAATTATTCTTCAACTAGATCCATATTTTTGCTCTAATAATTTTACATGGTATCAGATCTACAAGGATTTGGAGAAGTTGCATGAACAATTTTTTTGCAAGTTTAAAGAGAAAATAATTGGAAATTGTTTGAAGATTTGATTTGAAGATCAAAATATTGGAGAATTTATGCAATTTTTGCTACAACCACAAAGTGAAAGAATGGAATTCCCAAATTCAACTATTTTGACTCCATACAATTACTATGAATGGAAGCCAATGATTTTTCTTCATCTTAGGAGCAAAGGCTTGTGCCAAATAGTCATGGGAATTGAGACAGAACCATTGTTAAAGGATGAGAAGTAAGATTGGCTTAAAAAATAAAAGATGGCTTATGGAAGATTGTGTTTTTGTGTGTCTCATGATATTCTTTATGAGATCAGAAATATTGAATCACCACATGAAATCTAGACTACATTGAAAGGATTAGATGGTGATGAAAATGATCTAAAAGAACATCATTTGGAGGCAAAGAGATCGATCTTTTATAGCAGTCACGAAACTTGATTTGAAAGTACTGTATTAGTTTTTTTGTGCTAAGTGTCTTGTTAGTTATAAAAAATGTGCATAATTGTCTCCATAGTTCGCTTAAGGATTGAGAATTTTAACCATGAGATATAGATGATTTTAGTGAATTAGAGGCATGAAATAAGAGAAAATAACACTAAACAACAATGTATAACAGAGAAATAAAACAAAACATAACATTTACACATCAGGCATGATGAAGTATTTCACCCCTCATGGGCTACATCTATTGGTCCAGCTCCCAATGGCATGCCCATATTTCATTATGCTAAAATTTTTGGAAATACATGTAGTTACATGCCTCTAATGTTTTTTTTCTCTATAGAAATGGCTCCAAAATAGTCCAATTAGTCTGTATTGACTCTTTATTCACCTAGAATGGGCGAAAATTGAGCCTCCAACTCATTTTCCCATTAACACCTAGAAATGCTCCACTAATTATGGAGAACTCCAATTAACTGGAGTTAAAGTTGGCCAACTCCACACAAAAATAGTGCGCTCTAAGTTTTTCGCCAGCGCTAACTGTTGAGATTAAATGTTATGGGTAGGGGGTGGCCACATGCCAACCCCCAAAACTCGAAGTCCCCATAAATGTCAAAGGAATTGAAGTTGGTAACCCCGATGGTTAGGTAGAACTGTAGGTTCGAGTGGTGTTAATGCTTAATGGTTAGAGTTTAAACCATGCAAAGGATTTGCATGTGAAAAGGCCTAAGTATGAAATGGTTGTGGAGTCTGCGGAGTATTTAAATGTCAGTTGAACGTTTTTTTTATGGTTTGTTGCAATGACATGTGACCATATGCCATAGACCGTCAGCGGGTTAAGGCCACTGGTGGTCCCAACTCCCAAATGAACATGTATTAGACTTGAAATATAAATTTTCCACTACTATGGTTAAGACTCATAGCATAGCACAGGTGATCTGGCAAGTGGTTGCTCTATCGGGACTGTGGGGTCAAGCCCTACGGACCTCCATAAAATTTTACTATACCACTAAGGGGACATGTGGCCGCCTCAAGGTTGGCCGCGTGTCACCCTACCATTGGATTATAAAACATAACATACAACCCACCAAAAAATCACAATGCACCACTTGTTAGCCTCTGACTGGCTCTGAGAAAAGGAATATTCTTCATAATATTCCTTTTTTGCTGACTATGCATCTTGCATGCTAACTAGGGCATCCTAGTCAAACCTGCTGTAAAATTTAGTTGTTTTGGAATTTGATCAAAACACGATATCTCCCTCATACGACATCGGTTTTTCAAACCATTCACGGTGCCGAAATCAAGAAGACGTGATCTACGAAACGATCCTAGTTTCAACCCAATCCTATAACTTTCAATTTTGATCAAAATTTATGAACTCCTAATCAATCCTCCCCATTGGGAAGCTTTTGGACCCCAAAAGACTTGATTACCTATTCAGTAGATGAGGGTACAACTCCCTCACCTTTCCAACCTCCATCCACTTTGCCTTGCTTGGCTTACTGCCTTTGATCCCAAATCGAAGGTAGTCAACACTTCCCCTCTTGGATGTTGTTGTCCTCCTGCCAAGAATTGTATCTTCCTTGAGATCATCTAGAAATTATGGCAAGAAATCTTCAATAGAAGGAAACTGAACACCACATCCTGGATCATTAATCAAAAGTGGCTCATACAAACATAATTTTTCAACATTAACAACAGAGTACATTTGCATATATGAAGGCAAGTCAAGTTGAAATGCATTGTTACAAACCTGTTTTATGATCTTGAATGGACCATAGCGAATGGGTTTGAGATTTTTACCTTCTTTTTGCATCCTTTCTTTTCTAATGTGCAACCATACCTCATCTCCTTCTTGAAACTTGTGATCAACTCTATGTTTGTCATGCCTCTCCTTGTATTTTCTTTGACTTTTATCAAGCTGTTCTTAAACTTGTTGATGTATATTCTGAATTTTCTCAATGAACTTTCGAGGCTTGTCAATATCACTATAGCCATCTATTGCAACATCATTCTCAAAGATAAAGTCTAATGGCGATTTTGGAAAATACCCAAAGCATAATTCAAAAGGTGATGTATTTCTAGAAGAGTTCTTTGCCGGACTGTAACCATGTTGAATGTAATGTAGTTGCTCATCTCACAACATAGGATGTTTGTTGCAATATCCTCTCAATAGATGCACAATGATTCTGTTCACCACCTCAATTTGTCCATTAGTTTGCGGATGAAAATATTTTCAACTTTGTGTCCATCATACTCCAAAGATTGGACCAAAAATTCCCATTGAACCTGGAATCCCTATCACTAACAATAGAATTTGGAAATCCATAATGAACCCATACATGTTGAAAATAAAGTTTAGCAGTTTGTTCAGCAGTAATGGTTTTCTTACATGGCATAAGTATACACATTTTACTGAATCTATCCACAACTACAAAAAGATAATCATGTTGTTTTCTTCACATAGGTAGACTTCCAACAAAGTCCATGGAGATACTCTCCCATGGCCTTGATGGTACCGCTAGTGGCATGTACAACCCAAGCTTCTTATTACTAGGCTTGCTTGTTGCACACATAGAACAACCTCTTATAAAACACGACAGACTATCTACCATGCAAGGCCAATAGAAATACTTCTATAGGTGTGCCACTGTTTTGCTTACCCCAAAGTGTCCAACAATAAGAGATGAATGAGCTTCTATCATGACACTTAGCCTCTCTCCTTGTGGTATACACAGTTTTCTCAAACGAAACAACAAATTTTTATGCATGTGATAATAATTTTTTTCAACTTGATTCCCTTCACTAAAACTAGCATACACATCTTGAAAATCAACATCATATGCATATTGTTCTATGTAACTCTCATGTATTATAGAATCATTTTTTAGTAAAGTAGATCCACTAATAATCGGTCTTGAAAGCATATCAACAAATTTATTGAAAATACCTTTCTTGTACCTTATAACCAAGTGAAACTGTTGAAGAAATCCCATCCACCTAAAATGTATTGATTGTTGCAATTTTGTTTGCGACTACAAGTAATGTAATGGTCCATGATCGGTATGTACAATCGTCTCTTTACCCATCAAGTAGTGTTTCCAGTTCCTGATGCTTTGGACCAACGCATACAATTTTTTGTCGTATGTAGGATAATTAGTTACAACGCCATTGAATGTTTTAGAATGAAAAGTGATAGGCTTACCATGTTGCAAAAAAACTGCACCCATGGCATAATCACCAACATTAGTTTGTATCTTGAATGGTTGTATCAAATTTGGTAATGCAAGGACTGGATCTAAACTGATCTTGTCTTTTAAAGCTTCAAAATATTTTCATTTCTTTCCTCCCCATTGTAATACTTTCTTCACACTTTTCACTGCGTGCATAGCAGTTGCGATGGTAGAAAATTTAGCAATAAACTTTCTCCAATACTAAGTTGCACCTAAGAAACTTCTTAACTCAGTTACTGTTCTAGGTGTGGGCCAATTCACAATGGCTTCCCACTTTAGAAGGATCAATTCTCAAATCTCCTCCTACAATTTGTCACAAATAAACCAAAGAAGTTTTTCCAAACTCACACTTTGACATCTTAAGAAACAATTTCTCTTTCTTCAAAACATTAAGCACTCTATTCACATGAAAGACATGTTCTTCTCTTGTTTTGCTGAAAATCAATATGTCATTTAAGTACATAATCACAAGTTCATCAAGAAATGGACACAAAACACTATCCATAACACGTATGAAAGTTTCTGGTGCATTACACAAACCAAATGGCATTGCTAACCACTCAAAGAGTCCTTGTTTGGTTTTGAATGAACTTTTCCATATGTCACTTTATGCAATTCTTACTTGATGATATCCACTTTGTAAATCTAACTTACTGAAAAAATTTTCTTCTTTCAGCTGATCAAGCAAATCATCTATCCTTGGGAGTGGGTATCGATTCTTTACCATTATCTTGTTCAAAGCTGTGAAGTCTACACACATGCGCCAAGTCCCATCTTTCTTTGGTATCAAGACTATGGGTGAACGGCATGGTGAGGTGTGTGGCCTTATGATTCCTTTTTCCAACATCTCCTTGATTTGCCTCTTTATTTTAACATTATCCATTATCAACATGCGATACATGCCGATGTTTGGAAGAGGACAATCTTGCTGCAACTGAATTTCATGTTGAATCTCCCTTTTTAGAGGCAATCCTGTTGGCTCCTGAAACATCTCATGATGTGCATAAAATACATCATATAAATTTGATTTCAACTTAGGATAACATCCCTCAAATTATTCATGATTAACATTAGCTTTAGGTTTAATCATAAGAAGAACACAATTCTTACTTTAATTTACCAGCCTCTCTACTTGTCCTGCATTTACCATAGCAATGTTTGTCTTCTTGCGATGTGCTCTAACAATGTACTCCTTGCCATATTTGAATAAATGGTATTTGTTCTCATGGCGATGGAATATCTATTTCCTGTAATACAAATAATGACTCCCAAACACAATACCTATTATGTCAAGTGGAACCACATCTAATTCAACCGTGTCAACAAAATGTGCAGTTATTGCAAACCACAATATACACTTCTTTGAAACCTATAAATTTTAATCCTTACAAATCCAACCAAGTGGATATGGTTTTGGATGTGGTATGGTCTCAAGGTTAAGTTTCTTGACCAGGTATTCAAATATTAAGTTTACTTATGACCCACTATCAAAAAATGTGTCAATCTTGGTATGTTTGGATATGACCCTCACATGAAACAGTTCAATTCTCTTTTCTTCATTTGGAGCATGTATGTGACAGTTTGATGTACTAGTACTGGTTTAGTTTCAATTTCTTTCCCCTTCATGTTCTTCAATCCCATGGCTGTAATTTTAGATTCATCCCCTAAATATTCTCCTAAATCATGTTGATTTGTAGCTACAGTTTTTTGTTTCCCTTTGTTGTATTTCTTGGGCCTCATTTCAGGATGTAATTTCCAAAAATGATTTTCATGATGGCCTTCTTTTGAACAATTTTTACAAACCAATTTTTCTTCCTCTTTCTTAATAAATGCATTTTTTTTTCTTTTACCTTTTGAGGTCTTCTCTTTGTTTTTCCCTTTAAAAAGTTTCTTCCTACCCTCTTCAGAAATGTTTTTCCCTCTAGCTTCTAGATGTGTGGCCTAAACACATACTTCATCTAGGCTTGTGGGGTTAAACATGAGGATAGTATGTTTTAGGTAGCTATGTAAGCCTCCTATGTACTTGAGAAAAGTATCTTGGCTCTGCAAATCTACCCCTAATAAGAAAGCACTTCTCTTAAATTCTCGGGTGTATTCTTACACATTTTGTCCTTTCAATTGCCTAAAGTTTTGCTAGTTCATTATGGCTTTTTTCATATGAGCTAATGCATAAAAATATTTTTTTATTGCAGTTTTGAAATCAGTCCGTGATAGGATAATCTTACCATGCTTCTTGATCTCCTCCTTTGTCTTGTCTTCCCACCAAACAAGTGTTGCTAATTGGATTTTAGTATCATCATATTCAAGGTTCTTGATTCTCAAATAGACCTCCAATTTCCTAATCCAATTATTAAGATTTTCTACATCAACTTCACCATTAAACATTGGCAATTCAAACTTAACATCAATTTTTTAAAAAGGAATTTTACCATTGTTCTTTGACTTGTGTGGCGGATGTATCGAAGATGAAGTAGATGATGATGATGATGAGGATGAGGATGATGGCCCTCCATTGCCTCCATTTCCTCCATTGCCCTTATTTGACTTATCTTCATCATTATGACCTCCTGAAGATCCCTGTCCTTCCTTGTAAAGTTTGGATCCTTCTCCTTCTAGTTTCTCATTCCTTTCTTGATAAAGGATTCTAACCATCTCAGTCATGTCAAGGAATGCTTTCCTGAGCACTCTTTATTCCTCTTTGGGATCCATCTCCTCATGGATTTCTCCTTCCTCTTGAGGCATGCTTAATGTCACTTATTCTTCCTTAGGAGGTGAACTAGGTGGTGGAGATTGTGGAAATCTTTCTCTCCTTTTTTGTGGCTCACTTTGAGACCCTCTTACTTCCACCAATGTGCCTTCTCCTCTCTTGAGCTTGAGCCTAGTAAGCATCTAAAAATTTTGTTGGGGTCCTGTGATTTAGCAGATTGGTATACTAAATGACAAGGCAACATATAAACTAGTCTTTAGAGTTCTAGGATCTATCCCTCCTAGTCTCAGAGAGGGATCTCTCAATTGTTTGCAAAGATATGACTTGTTTGCTTGTAAAAGGTTGATTTTAAGCTAGTTATTAAGCATGAGTTTCTTTGATTGTTTGGTGGGACATGATGATCTAGGCAACATAGATAGGAAATGAAAATCTCTAAGTCATTAGGCAATGGAGTCAAGTAGAAGTTTGTAAAAAGTTTGTAGATGAATCAGGGGTATCAAAGGGCAAATCTAACTTGGCTATTGGATCTACAAAGTTTTCAGGTGAAATGAAATGAACATGAAGGGTTTAGAATGAAAAGCAGAATTAAGGGAAATTAGGAATCCTTAACTATATGTACTTCTCAACAAAGGGACTTAAAACATCATTTGAACATAAAGAAGTATTTTATAGACAGGGCTAACCATGAATTCTACAAATGACACTTCAGCAAATAACAATTTCAAGACAAACTTTCAAAATCAAATCTAAGACTCGAGGAATGCTCTATTTCATCAAATATTTCACTTTCAAGGATCTGAAAACATTCAAGATTCACAAATAACTGCATTCATATAAGAGGGAACTCCTAGAAATCTTTGATTACAACTATAAAGACCTTCAAAACAATTATTTAAGCAAGAAAAAAGGGTGTGATCAAAAGAGACCTCTTTGGCAGACTGTAAGCAATGGTACTTTAAAGGGAGACTTCAAAAACAATTTTCAAGTGGCAGTAAGTAAGCAGGGAAAACCATAAATCATTCTTGAGACCAACTTTTTGAACTATTCTTAAAAAAAGCAAGATTAAGGGTTGAAAAGCAGTCAAAATACTCAATAAAACCTTTAGCAGATGAAAACATAAAGACAGTGAAGAGTAAATAGGTCTAAGGTGCTCCTAGGAGACATTTCTTAGCCTAAACGTTTTACTCCACTGTAAGTAAGAAATGATGAAAACATAATGGAAAACAGGAAAAAAAATAACATATTAGAATACTTGACCAATAGCCAAGCTCAGGGATCCAATGAAAGAGCTTTCTCCATCAACAAACAGGTCCAAACATCCACAGGTTCCAGAACATCAAATTTCTTTCAACTTGAGCATAACTATGCATTACTTCAAAGAGCTATCAAATGGCCACCATACAATGAGTTTGAATGCAGTATTTATGCTACAAATGAGGAGGTGGAACCATTTAGGGTTCAAAATTTTCTAAATGGCATATTAAATGCACTCCTATCCTTAAAAACCATGCAAGGCATAAGGTAGGAATGTCTCTCAATTAATTCTCTGTGTAATAAATTTGTCTTTACTTCCTGAGGATGAAATAGTTGAAAAGATTGACTTTGAGGCCTTCTTCTATCTTTACATTAACTGTTCTGACAGTTTATAATATCTTCTTTACTGTAATAACTATCAATTTTACCCTTGGGATAGAAAGTAGGCCACAGGTGGCAGTTTGATTTATTAAGTGAATAACTGCTTCCATTTGATGTTCCAAGCCTATCTTTAAGCCTAATTTTCCCTTATTTCATCATTAAAATATATTTAAAGGCTTAATTTTTCTTTGGTTTTCCTTTTCAATTGATAATCGTTGTCCCTTTCCCCTTATTTACTACTTTAAACCTTTGTTTATTTGCCTTTATCCTTTGACCTTTAGCCTTTATAATTATCCTTTGTTGACCTTTTAATACTTCTCGGACCTCTTTTAAAACTTCTTTTCCTCTATCTTTAACTGTCTTTTCTCCATTAATCTGCAAATTAAACCTTTAAATATTCTGTCTTCAATCGTGTTTATCCTTAATTTTCCAATTTAAACCTTTAAACTTTCGATCTTCATTTTAGTCTTCAAACTTCACTAATTTTCTCTATTTCTGCATGTAGGAAGTCGTTTTGATGTGATGGAAGGTTATAAGGTACATCGGTGGCCATGAAAAATCGGTTTCAACCTTTATCTTGAAACCCTGGATCCCCTTCTTTGGTTCAGGCCCTCGAATCATCATTCTGAGGGCTCAGTCACCGAATATAACTGTCGGAGGTCAGCTTTCAAACCTTATCCGCCATTTATCCTGCAAACAAAAAAAAATATTATAAAACACTACTATTTGGAACTGACTACTTACAGAGGTGTGACGAGCGGTTTATGGAGCGATGCAGAGGAAATGAATGCATAGAAGAGATTTTATGGAGAAAATTGCGAAAATTAGGGTTTAAAAAAAGTTTTGGAGTGAAATTTGGGCGAGAGTGGTTTTACAAAAACCAGTGGTGGTTTTCGCGCTGCCCATGAGCTGTTAGCGACTTTACCGCAATCAAAAACAATATCTTTCATTGCTCGCCATGTGCCCCTTGCAAAACTACTTTTTTCGTGTGAAATTGAGGTGTTAAACCTCAGATGCAAAATCCGCGCACTAATTTTTTTGGCCCGTCAGATCTAAGGGTGGTAGATCTACGGCCACAGGAATGCGCGATAGAGGAAGTTGCGCGAGCGAGGAGGTGATGGTGGAAGATAAATATCAGAGGAGGATTGGACGTGCGGTAGAGAGATGGGTGGTGGGGCCGAGCTGGCGTCAGCAGTTTTTTCGTGGAGCAGGTTGGGAGATGGGGGAGAGGAGTCGCAGGGTTAAATGAGGACCGTTGGATCTCAAAGATCCACAGTTGAGATCGATCCAGTAAATGAATAGATGGGAGGATGGCGAAGTGGGTCGAGAGAAACGGTAGCCGTTGGATCAGGCCCTAAGGCCTTCGATCAACGGCTGAGACGGTCCGAGAAAAATGAAGTAGAGCGAAAGGGAAAAAAAAGAGAAGGGAGCTGGAGATAAGGGAGAGGTGCAGTCCCATGCGTAAAAGGAGGACCAGGGGTGAAAATAAAAATGGCTAAGGGCTCAAGAATTAGCCCATGGTCGGGCCCTTGGGTCATGTGAAGAAGAGGGGGTTGGGGCTCAAGCCCAAAGGCGCTTAAAAGTTCAATTTTATATAAAGATGGACAGAGGCTAAAAACAAAGGTTTTTGGCTTTCTTTTGAAGTTCTGACAGGCTTTAAAAGAGGGTTTTCGGGCTTTGGCCATATGAGCAAATGGGGCAGAGGATATAAGTCCTCAAGGGCTTAGGGCCTATTTATAAAATGGGTCGAAATTAGGCTAAGGAGAGGGTTTTTAGGCCTTTTTCAAGGTTTCCAATAGGTAAAAATAGAGATTTTTAAACCATAAAAAGGGATTTTTTATTGGTTTAAAGGATTTTTTAGGGAAAATTGAGGATAATGAAGAGGAAAAAATGACTCTTTAGCAGGGAAAAAATGACTGTTTCGATAAGTCTGAATGAGTGAAAATGGGTAGATATAGCCTGAAAACAACTTCTTTTTGAGATGGTAGGATAACTTGGAGGATTTAAGTGAAAATATTCATTGAATTGATTGGCTTAGGATAGTGAAGGCTATGAGATTTCTAGAACTCGCAATGTTTCTGCAATATTGTTTCTAGAAATCTGGGATTGTCAAATTTAGTCATCTTTGGATAAAGTCAAAATTATGGATGACTAACAGTGGCTCCACTTGGGGAGGAAAACTATCCTTTTAGGTGTCCAGAACCTCAGAAATTTTTGAGTTTCAGCAAACCAATGCCTTATCCATTAGGCAGATTTCTTCTTTTCTTGTTGATCTCTTTCTGAAATTTTTTTTTTATCAATCTACAACATGTAATATCTTTTAAAAGAACATCTCTTCCTACCCAATCCTATTTTTCCTAGCATTTTTTCTTCTTCTTTTGAGTGAATTTGAAATAGAAAACTCCTTGAAATTTTATTTTTGAAAACATAAATAAAATATCTAATCTTATCCTTATTCCTTCCAAGAGTTTAGATTAAACTATTGAACTCTTTATTTCTGTACCTAACTATATATCTATCAAAATTAGGCTTTTTGACAAATTTTATTCTCTATTTCTAAGACAGAAAATTTAAACATAGTCAAATTAGGATTAGATTATCTGATTTGCTATGTTGTTTATGGCTGTATGTACAAGTTGCACATAAAATTTATTTGCTGATGATTAAAACAAAATTGTGAAGGCTTAATATCTGAAAATTATGAACATCCTTCTTTCTTTCTTTGGTTCAAGTTTTGAGCTTTTCAGAACCATTTCTTTTCTAGCCTAATCTATTCTACTAATAAGCCAAGTCTGAAAAAATCTTATCAATTTGTGCTTCTACTAACTTATCAACATAAGTTTAAAGTATGTTCAACCATGATTAGGTTAGATGATTGAACAATATATCATTTTATAATCAGCAGTGGCACTTATATTTGCTCACTTTCAGAAAATTCTCTTTTCGGGTATGGGGTTGTACCTTCTCTTATGACTGCCCTCTTTTTCCTCTTTCTATTTTTTTGTTTTTTTATTTTTTCAGATTGAAAAAAAATGTTATATACAGTGAAAAAAAATAAAAGCTTTGAAATTTAGGACTCTTGGCAGAAATAGTGCTTGAGCATTCTACCATTTACAGGACCTCCAAAAAGGTCTTCTCAATTTAGCTCTTGCAGAAGGAATGCATTATGATCCTGATAGAATGAATAATGTAGGGCCTTTTCAATAGATTTTAAAATTTGCCATGTTTTCGCTTTTCTTCCCTTCTATAATCCCACTTTAGAACTACATTTCCATTTTGGAAATTATTTTCTTTAGTCCTCTTGTGAAATAAGTTCTTGATGCTTTCTTGGAATGTTTGTGTTATCTTGTACACTTCCTCTCTTGACTGTTGTAAATGAATGGTCTGATTTATCCTTCTCTACATATCATTTTACTCATATTGTACTTCCTGGAGGAGTTTCATGACTAGAACTCCTAAAGATGTTTGGAAGACTGCATCCATGCCATAAACTAGTTGATAGGGGGACATATTTATTGACTTTTTGGTGGTTAATCTATCAGCCCATAAAGCATGAGTGAGCTTACTATGCCATGATTTTTTATTCTACTCCAACAGTTTTTTGATAATATTGACAAGGCTTTTGTTGGAGGATTCAGCTAATCCATTTCCTTGAGAATAGTAGGCAGTGGAATAACCCAAGGTGATATGGTATTTATGGCAAAAGTCAACCATTCTTTTAGACTTGAAAGCAAAAACATTATCTATGATAATTTTTTTAGGACAACCAAATCTGGATGGTATGTTGGTTTCAAGGAACTTGATAATGACAAAGTTAGTAGCATTTCTAAAAGGTATGGCTTCTATCCACTTGGTAAAATAATCAATGGAAGTGAGGATCCACTGATGTTGGGCTGAAGAAGATGGGTGGATTTCCCCAATGAAGTCCAAGCTCCATTGTTGAAAAGGAGCCTCAACACTGATAGGATGTAAGGGTAAAGGTAGGAGTTTTCTCTTTCCATTAAAAATTTGACACTTATGGCAAGACATGACACATTTCTGAGTATCTGGGAAAAGGGTGGGCCAATAGTAACCAGATCTAAGAAATTTATTTGTCGTAGTCTTCCAGTAAAAATTTCCTCCACATTCTCCCTCATGTATCTCATGCATGATTTTTCCTACATCAACCTCAAGAAAACATTTAAGAAATATTACAATAGCATTCTTCCAATATAAAACCCCATCTAATATGCAATAATTTAAAGCTTTCTGCTTCAAAAATCTAGCTTTATTTTTAGACAAAGAAGGAGGGGTATTCAGATAAAGCAGCACATATATGATATCATTACCAAGGTGAATTCACAAAAGTTTCTTTAATAAATGGAATTGTAAATTCTTCTGTTTCTTCTAAGACATCAACCATATTCATATCTATTGCTTGGAAGTTTGACTCAGCCATGAGTTTTTCTAATCCCTTCCCTTTGATTGTTTTGATAGGCCTGATTTCTAAGTCATATTATAGAATAATAGCAATCCACTTTCCCCTTTTACCATCAAGGTCTTGACTTAGAATATCCTTGAAAACAGTGTGTGGGATAAAATCAATGATGTGAGAATGTAAGATGTATACTCTAAAGTCTTTCAATGCTTTTACCAAGGCTAAGGCTTGTTTCTCCATGATGTTATACTTGAGTGGAGCATCTCTTAGGGCCCTACTGAAAAAGGATATAGGTTGTTCATCCCCCATTTTATTCTTTTGCAGTAACACTGCAGTGATTGTATGTTCATATGCAAAGGAAAATATATAGAAATCTTTGGTGAAATCAGAACTTATGAGAATTGGTGTTTGAGTAAGAGCTTGTTTCACTAGTTCAAATGATTATTTAGCTTGTATTGTCCATTTAACACCTACTTCTTTCTTAAGCATGTTTGTGATATTTCTTAATAGCTTAGCAAGGTTGGCGATGAATCTCCTTAAAAAGTTTATCTTCCCAATGAAAGATTGTAATTTTTTGAGGTTTCTAGGATGGCTGATTTTCAATATGCCATCAATCTTTTTAGGGTCTACCTTGATTCCCTCTTTAGAAATTATGTGGCCAAGAATCTTTCCCTCTTGGAGAGCAAGGAGCATATTTTTGGGATTCAAATATAAGCCATATTTCCTACATTTCTCAAAAAAATTTCTTAAATGGATCAAGTGTTCTTCATCAATTTTAGAGAAAACGGTAATGTCATCAAGGTAGATGATTATAAAATAGCCTATGTCTTTTAAGAAGGTTATGTCCATGGCCCTTTGGAAGGTGGCCCCTGCATTCATTAAACCAAATGGCATTTTGACATACATGAATGTACCCCAAGGTGTAGTAAAAGTAGTTTTATGTTGATTACTTAGGAGTACTAATACCTAATTATAACCTGAGAACCCATCCAACAGTGAAATTCTTTTAGACCCAACCACCCTTTGAAGTATATGATCCATTTTTGGCAAGGGATAGTTATCTTTAAGGGAGGCTCTATTTATATTTTTGAAATCAATGCAGAGCCTAATCTCCCCAGTCATTTTCCTAACAGATACTAAGTTGGAAACCCATTCTGAACACCTCATGGGAATTATGATCCCAACACCATACATCTTCTTAATCTATTTCTCAACTAAAGGCAATAAAATAGGGTTTATCCTTCTGAGTTTTTGTTTGAAAGGTTTCTGATTTTCCTTAAGAGGGATTTTGTGTTGAATGATGTTGATATCATCTGATTTTATATCCTTGTATCTTTAAATTCTTTGAAAATTTCTATGTATTGTTGTTTGATATGAGCTGGGAGAGTGCTGGATAGCTTTATAATTTTGGGTTCTACTAGGTTTCCTATGTTATGTTCTTGTATGTTTGTTTCTATAGGCTCCATTCTTGGTTATTTGGCTACATCATTAAAATCAAAAAGTTGTTCTAATGGTGTAATACCTCTTGGAATTGTATCATTTTTACATTGTAAACCTCCAAGTCTTTCTAGTCTGTATTGTTAATTGTTTCTACTCTAAAAGGATGTTCAAAATGGTTTATATCAGCAGAAAAGGACAACTCTGTTTTAGGGATTTGTTCTTCATTTAAAAAGTTTTCCTCATTGCTTGAAGTAGGTGTTGATATGGCAAAGTCATTCTTTGATTGCAGAAAATCATCTATGTGTTTGTCTCCTTCAAACACTTGCCAATAATCCTCATCTTTAGGTATTGCAGGTATGTTTTTTACCTTTATATTAGATTTTTCATTTTTCTGTGGTATTTGGAAATTAATAGCAGCAAATACAAGTTCATTTGCTAGATAATTTTGAGCTCTTGGGTTGAAAATGAGTTCATATTTTTCAAAGGTTTTTAGGAGATCAAGGGCAGCATTTCTATACTCTCTGAGTTTTAGGTTTTTGGTTAAATATTCCCCTTTAATCTGTGTGATAATTAGCTCAGAATACCCTTGGACTGATATTATTTTGGCTCCTAAATATTTGAGTAAGTGTAGGCCAATATGTAGGGATTCATATTTAGCAATGTTATTTGTGCATGGAAAATCCAGTTTATAAGAAAATCCTTTGTTTGAGTTCTGTATCCATACACCAGCCCCTGCACTTAATTTGCTACAAGAGCCATCAAAGTTTATTTTCCAAGGTATTTCAATCTTATTTTCTTTTTCTTTCTATTGTTCAAGGCTACTAAAGTCTGAACTGTTCTTCTCTTGAGTTGGTGTCAGATTTGACTATTCTGGTGGACTAAATTCTTCTTTGTTTTCCTTTTCTTCTTTGTTGATTTCATCTTCATTATATAAGATAAAGGAATCCAAATTTGAATGGATGGAGTAGATAGGAGAATTTTTTGGTCTATCTATGTCGCTCACCAATGTATTTCATGTGGGATTCCCTGTATAGTCTTCTAGTTTGGTTAAATACTGGGATGGTGGCATAAGACATATCCATTTGAAGGCTCCCCTATAGTTTGGCTCCCCATGATCTAGATAGAAGCATTCCATACTTAGGGGGAATGTTAGCTACTACTATGTCCATTACTAGACTCTTAGCAGGAATTTTTGCCAAGTTGACACACAAACCTTTGATTAGGCCTAAGCATTTGACCCTGCTTGAATCAAAGGAGTATAGGTATTTGTATGGTTTAGTAATTTCTAAGCCTAGGCTTTCCATTACTACTTTGGGCATAAGATTGTGTGAAGCACCTGAGTCTAGCATGGAATTATGCAAGATTTTTTCATGTATATTCAGGCTGACATAGAAGAGAGGGACAACCCCTTCTTGGTATTTTCCTTCAACTTCAGGACCAAACAATAACTCTGGTTTACCATCTGTCAAGTTTAAAGTATCAATGTCACTGCCTATATTCAAAGCTTTCAAAACTTGGTTTTATATACATCCTCAGTTACTAGTTCAACTAAGGGTATGGTGATTCTAATCTTGGCAATTTCCCCTTCAAGGCTAAAAGGAACTATTTCTCTTAACATATTTACTATAGGTTTTAACCCTAAATAGAAATTATCTACACACGAATCTTATAACAGAAAATAAAAAGTAGGGAGAGCATAAAACATAAAACAGATAAACACAGAGATTTTCCCCTGGATCCCAAATTGGGATGACTATCTTGATTTTTCATTATATTACTTTTAGTGTTACAACACATATATATACATGCCGAAGCATACATAAACCCCAATCCATTAACCCTCGTTAGAACATAACCGTAGTTCCCTTGACTGGATCTACAAAATACTAGGGGAAAAAAACCATCGTACCCCAAAACCATGTGCAAACTCATGCACAAAACATGGGTGGGTATGCATATGAGTGGGACCGCATACCAAAAAAAATTTCGCCGGGGCGCTGCCCCCCCCCTGCTGCACCCAGCGCAACGTACAGTGCGTGGGGCTAGTCGTGGAAATTATATAACACATACCCAACATTCTCCCACTTGTTGTTTTATTTCCACAGGGGGCCACAGGAGAGCTTAGTCATTTGGCCAATTCTTCAACACCCATTGTTTCTCTACACCAAGAGAAATTCTGAGTGCTCACAGACTTCGTCAATGCATCTGCAACATTCTTCAAAGTGTCCACCTTTACCAGCAACACCGTTTTAGCCTCAACCATATCTGTAACAAAGTGATATTGAACATCAATGTGCTTTGTCTTTGAATGATAAGCAGGGTTCTTAGCCAAGTAAATTACACTTTGGCTATCACAGTCTATCCTTATAGCTTGCTGTACCAACCCCATACTTGAACACAATCTCTGCAGCCAAACTGCTTCCTTGCTCACATGAGTGGCTGCTATGTATTCTGCCTCTGTAGTTGAAAGCACCACTACAGACTGTCTTTTACTCATCCAACTGACTGCACCTCGAAATAGGCTAAACACATACCCACTTATAGATCTTCTTTGGTCCAAATCTCCAGCCCAGTCTGCATCAAAAAAACCACGAATGTCCAACATTATTTCTAATCCTGGTCTTCCTTGGTAGCACAAGCCATAATCACTAGTGCCACGTAAATATCTGAAAACCCGCTTCACTGCTGTCTAATGCTCCTTCCCTAGGTTTGACATAAACCTACTCAATACTCCCACTACATGTGCAATGTCTGGTCTAGTACAGACCATTGCATACATCACACGACCGCACTTGCATATGGAACAAGAGACATATCCTCCTCTTCTTCTTGTGTCTTAGGACACTGTTCAACAGAAATATTTACAACTAAAGGAATAGGAACCTTCATCGGTTTACTATCCCGCATATTGAACCTCTGCAATATAGTCTCGACATACTTCCTCTGGTTTAACCAGAGCTTCTTCTTTGCTCGATCTCTCTTAATTTCCATGCCCAAAATATAGTTTGCAGCACCAATATCCTTCATGTCGAATTTGGAGAAAATTTGGGTCTTCAAATCTTGGATAATTTCTTTATCATTTCCAATTAACAACATATCATCCACATACAGGACCAAATACATAACACGGTCACCAGTTAATTTAAAATAAACACAGTGATCCTCCTTGCTTCTGGTGAAGCCAATTCCCCATATATAGGTATCAAATTTCTGATACCACATCCTTGGTGACTATTTTAACCCATACAGAGACTTCTTCAACCTGCATACAAGTTCTTTCTTACCCTTCACCATGAAGCCTTCAAGTTGCTTCATGTAGATCTCCTCTTCTAGATCCCCATGAAGAAATGTTGTCTTCACATCCATCTGTTTTATCTCAAAATCAAATGCAGCAGCAACAGATAAAAGTAATCTAATAGAAGTAACCTTGGCAACAGGAGAAAAAATATCACCAAAATCAATTTCCGGCACTTGGGAATAAAATTTTGCTACCAACCGAGCTTTTTATTTCTCCACCTCGCCTTCTACATTCATCTTCTTCTTAAACACCCATTTTCTCTCGATGGGCTTCCTTCCAACCGGTAACTCCACCAAATCCCATGCCTCATTTTTGTGCAAGGATGCCATTTCATCAACCATGGTCTCCTTCCAGAGTTTTCCATTCTCTGAATCTACGGCCTCACTGACAGTTTTGGGAACATCATCAATTATATTTAAGGAAAAACTTGAATAGAAAGCAGATGGACTATACCTTTATGGTTGCCTTCTTTCCCGAACTGATCTTCTCATAGCTAGAGTTTGTGGCTCTTCCTCTTCTGAGTCTTCTTCTGTTGTAGAGTCTGATTCATACTCCTTTAGATCAAACTCTATCTCCTCAGGTTCCTTTGGTAGGACTTCATGTTTAACAACATCTTTCACCTCTCTAAACCCCACATCCTCGACTGTACACAACCTTCCTTGTTTCCGGGTTCCAAAGCTTGTAACCTTTTAAACCATCCTTATACCCAATAAAGATGCACCTTTAAGATTTATTATCCAACTTGGTCCTTTTCTTCTTTGGAACATGTACATATGCATCAAATCCAAATACCCTTAGATATGAAAGAGAGGGTTTCTTACCAGTCCATACCTCATGTGGAGTATTATCCTCCAACACTGATGAAGGTTATCTCAATCCAAGTAACATGCGGGGCCTCCACTACCTCTCGCCTGCACTTCTTGTCCTAACTAGGTACCACCGAGCATGCTTCTTGCCTTTTCCATCGCCGTTCTGCTCATTATTTCGCAACCTCGTTTCCGAGGTGTGTATGGAGTAGTCTTCCTCGTCATGCTATACCACAATTATTATAGAACTCTTCAAATTTCTTCTTAACTCCCCACCATTATCTGACCTCAATGCCTTTATCTTCTTCTTTGTCTGGTTTTCCAGCGGAGCCTTAACTTCTTTAAATTTATAAAAGACTTTAGATTTCTTCCTCAAGAAATATATCCATGTATTCCTTGAGAAGTCATCTATGAATGAAACATAGTACAAAGACTTTCCCAGTGATGGAACTAACACAGGTCCAAACACATCACTGTGCACAAGTTCTAATATCTTGTTTGCCCTCTTAGCAGCAGAAGGAAAACTCACCCGATTCTGCTTCCCATATACACAATGTTCATAGAAATCAAAATCCAGAGAGCAATTAGACATACCTTCCACCATACCATTTCTATGTAGTATCCGAAGGCCCTTCTCTCCAATATTTCCAAGCCTTTGATGCCATAGCATGGTCTTTTCTCCAGAGACAGCTAAGCTTTCTGCTCCATTTTTAGGAACCACATAACTGTTACACCCATCAATTACAGTGCTACCTTGTAGCTTGTACAGAGTTCAAGTTCGAACTCCCTGCATTAATACCAGTGCTCCCCGAACCATCTTGCAGGCATCTTTCTTGAACACCATTTTTACACCTGCATCATCCATCTTGCTTACAGAAATCAGATTCCTGGCCAATGCAGGAATATGCAGAACACTAGGAAGTGTTCTAATCCTTCCACCTTGCAACTTCAGCTTGAATTTTCCACATCCGATGATTCTGGCCTTCCTATCATCCCCTAGGAAGACATCACCACCATCATATTTCTCATACTCGCAGAACCACTCCATATGGGGAATGAAGTGAGAGGATGCACCTAAGTCAATCAACCATGACTCATGATCTACATGTGTATTTGAAGAAGAAGCCAAATACACATCGCCACCTTCATCCGAGGTGGTTTTTGCCTCTGCAGAAGGAGCTTCATCAGATCCCTTTCCTTTCTCGGGAGCTTTAGATCTGCATTCCTTTTTGTAGTGTCCTTCCTTTCCGCATTTCCAACACACCTTTACAAACTTTCCAAGAGATTTAGATCTCCATCTAGATTTAGATCTCCCACTCGAAACCTTATTCTTGTTTCTGTTCTGGGACCTTCCTCGTACAGATAAGGCATCTCCATTCTAACCCTCCATATTTCTCTGTCTCATTTCCTCAGAGAGCAAGGCTGAGACAATGTCATCAAAATTCAAGGTAGTTGTATTGCTACCTATTGCAATAACCATACTATCCCACGAGTCTGGTAAAGAGCACAACAAACTGATGCACTTATCTTCATCTGAGATTTTAATATCAACAGATGACAGTTGACTTACCATAGTATTGAAGGCGTTCAGATGCTCTGTCACTGAGTCTCCATCCTTCATCCTCAGGTTATACAACTTTTTCCACAAGAACAAATTATTCACTAGAGACTTAGATTGGTACAAATTCCCAAGTTTTTCCCACAAATTATTCGTCGTAGCTTCCCCAAATACATTCAACAATACTGAATCTGATACACACAACCGTATTGTGCTCTTAGCATTTCAATCTAGTTTCTTCTAGTCTTCATCTGACATTGCCGTTGGTTTAGTACCTAGATCTACCGTGATCCACTGATCTTTATCCACCAATATATCCTCCATCTTGAGCTTCCACAACTCAAAACTCTGACCATTAAATTTCTCGATCTCTATCTTTCTGCCGCTCGCCATGTTCTTTCACCGCAAGAGTTGATCCCGCAAATCTCCCACTGAACAGGGTCTACCTCAGGCCCGAACAAAAAACCCTCAGCAGCAAAGGCGTCCCCTTCAAGCCGAAACAACTCTGATACCAAATGTAGGTTTTAACCCTGAACATAAATTATCTACACACGAATCTTATAACAGAAAATAAACAATAGCAAGAGCATAAAATATAAAATAGATAAACACAAAGATTTTCCCCTGGATCCAAAATTGGGATGACCAGCTTGATTTTTCATTATATTCATTTTAATGTTACAACACATATATATACATGCCGAAGCATACATAAACCCAAATCCATTAACCCTGGATTAGAACATAACCATAGTTCCCTTGACCGGATCTACAAAATACCAGGGGCCGAAAACCATCGTACCCCAAAACCATGTGCAAACTCATGCACAAAACATGGGTGGGTCCGCATATGAGTGGGACCGCATACCAAAAAAAAATTCGTGGGGCTAGTCATGGAAAGAATATAACACATACCCAACATTTACATCTGTTTTGTCATTTACAACTCTTTCAGTAATTCTAATTTGCTGAACTTTATTTGGACTACTATTTGGGACAGATTTGTTAGGGCCATTAGCAGAAGCACTAGGGTAGCTTTGTTCAACACTTTGCTGACTATTTTTGTCTTTATTTATATAGGTTTTCTTAGTCATAGTGTTGGTGTTACTGGTTGTCTTTTTATGCTAATTTTCTGAAGTTTTATAAACAGCAGTACTAGTGTTTTTGTCATTAGAAATTTCTGGGTTCCCTTTGCTTCTAAGATTATATTATTTTTGTAACTCCATGATTGAATTTTCATACCCTAATCTGTAATCTTCAGAATCTTCATGGTTGTTTTCAATTTGTTCTGAAGAGAAGAATCCTTGTTCTTCTTCAGTGAGAAAAACATCTGTCTCACTATCAAATCCTATCATATTCACATGACTTTCTTCCAACCTTTCAACTTCCCTTTATTCTTCTTGATCAATATAGTTTTGTTGAAAGGGACGCCTAATCTATTGGTCATTATCTCTTTGCCTATCTTGATTACGGTCTCTTCTGGAATTTTTATTTCTATTTCTATTTTGGGGGTTATTTTGGTTTTCTCTAGGGGGCACTCTATCATTCAGATTTATCTTTTCAAGAATTATCTCCATTACGTTCATTAAGTTATCAATTTTAGTATCTAATGATGAGGCTAATGCCACTATATCATCCCTATATGTAACTCTTTTCTCAATCATATTTTCTTCTACACTTAAGGCTCACCTCTACATATCTTCTAAAGTTGAGGGGTCTCTTTCTCTTAGCTGGTAGACCATTTCAGGATCAAAGCCCTCTGGAAATTTAGCCAAGGCCAAGCCTAATGGAGGTTTCATGTCTGGAGGAAGTGCGTTATAAACATTATTGAATCTAGTGCAATACTCTTGGACACCTTCCCCACTATTTCTTTTGAGATTTCTATATTCTAAAAGGATTTGGAGAGGGTTCTTCCTAATTTCCCATTTGTTTATGAATTTTTGATATAAATAAGGGAGATCATTTACGCTGTGATGAATTAAGCCCTTAAACCATTTTTTGGCTTCTCCTCCTAAACTTTGAGCAAAAATTCTCATCTCAATGGTCTCTTATTCTATTTGCATGGAATCAAAAGCATCATTCATTTTATCTACATGCTGTTGGGTAGTAGTAGGTTCATTTCTAGTGAAATGGGGAATTTTGGATTGGTAATCATTGGGTAAGGGAACCAGACGTTGTGGTAACACAAGGGGAGCATACCATGCTTCTATGATAGGAAATAATGGTGGATTTACAAGAGATGGAATAACAAGAGGGAAAGTGGGCTGAAATGGAGTGTTTTGAACAGTGGATGTGTGGATAGGAGTAGAAGAAACACTTGGGCCAACAAACTGATGATGAAAAAATTTGTTTATGGAAGGAGCTAAAATGATGAAGAAGCTAAGAATCAGGTGAAGTATAAGGTGAAGCTTCTCTACTAAAGCTCTGTTACAAATCTGGGGTTTCAAGGTCAGCTTGATTTAAATCACTTTGAGATTTATTTCTGAATAGGGTATTTGTGTAAGGTAAGTCAAAGTGAGGGTCTTCTAAGACTGTAAGATTTTTAGGGACAGATATTGTTCTTAGGATGGTCCTATCAGTAGTTGGTTTTCTCGATCTAGAATTTTGCCACAAAATCCTTTTTGGATGGTCAACTATGGTAGGAGGGCTAAGATCTGGATGGGATCTAGTGCTGATCCTATGTGAAGCCAGATTTTAGTTTCCAAAATTTTAGATAGATTTGAAGTTTTTAGGACTATTTTTTCAAAAGTTTCCCTCTCACAGTGATTTCTATAATAGGGAACTAGGTCTCTAGACTTCCTCAAAGCTGGTTAACATATTCCTAAGGAAATCTAGAGTACTAGTGAGGTAATAGGCCTAGTGGGACTAGTAGAGTTTCCAGGTGGAAATTTTTAGCTTTTCTAAAGGCAAAATGTTTTATGGTCCACCACCAATGGTTTATTTGAAAACCAATCTGAATTTTTTTTGGGTTTTTTTGAGTTTTTATATAGTTCTATGGTTGTGAGAGTGTCATATACCTGATTCAACACTTAGCTAAGGTGGTGAAACAAACAAAGTCTACTATGTGGCTTATTAGCTGATTTCTTCAAGGTTTGATAAGGGTCTCTGAGAATCCTAAGGGTTTCTTAGATTGCCATTGATTCAGACAAATCCTATCATGATTACCATTATGCTGGTGGTGCTTGAAGAAGCTATATTTCACTTGAATGAATACTGAGTGTCTTGTTTAAGGTATTTTACTCAAAAAGGTCCCACCGTGATCACCGGAATGTTGGGGTCCTGTGATTTAGTAGATTGGCATACTAAATGACAGGGCAACATATAAACCAGTCTTTAGAGTTCTATGATCTAGCCCTCCTAGTCTCAGAGAGGGATCTCTCAATTGTTTGCAAAGATATGACTTGTTTGCTTGTAAAAGGTTGATTTTAGGCTAGTTATGAAGCATGAGTTTGTTTGATTGTTTGGTGGGACATGATCTAGGTAGCATAGATAGGAAAGGGAAATCTCTAAGTCATTGGGAAATGGAGTCAAGTAGAAGTTTGTAACAAGTTTTTAGATGAATCAGGGGTATCAAAGGGAAAATCTAACTTGGCTATTGGATATACAAAATTTTTAGGTGAAATGAAATGAACATTACGGGTTTAGAATGAAAAGCAGAACTAAGGGCAATTAAGAATCCTTAATTATATGTACTTCTCAACAAAGGGACTTAAAACATGATTTGAATGTGAAGAAGTACTTTATAGACACGGCTAACCATGAATTATACAAATCACACTTCAACAAATAACAATTTCAAGACAAAATTTCAAAATGAAATCTAAGAGTAGAGGAACGCTCTATTTCATCAAAGATTTCACTTTCAAGGATAAGAAAACATTCAAGATTCACAAACAACTGCATTCATAGAAGAGGGAACTCCTAGAAATCTTTGATTATAGCTACAAAGACCTTCAAAAAAAATATTTAAGCAATAACAAAGGGTGTGATCAAAACAAACCTCTTTGGAAGACTGTAAACAATGGTACTTTAAAGGGATACTTCAAAAACAGTTTTCAAGTGGCAGCAAGTAAGTAGGGAAAACCATAAATCATTCTTGAGACCAACTTTTTGAACTATTCTTGAAATAAACAAGCTTAAGGGTTGAAAAGTAGTGAAGCTACTCAATAAAACCTTCAGCAGATGAAAACATAAAGACAGTGAAGAGTAAATAGGTCTAGGGTGCTTCTAGGAGACATTTCTTAGCCTAAAATTTTTACTGTACTACAAGCAAGAAATGATCAAAACAGAATGGAAAACAAGAAAAACATTAACAGATTAGAATACTTGACCAACAGCCAAGCTCAGGGATCCAATGACAGAGCTTTCTCCATCAACAAACAGGTCTAAACATCCACAGGTTCGATAACATCAAATTTCTTTCAACTTCAACAGAACTATGTATTAGAACAAAGAGTTATCAAATGCCCACCATACAATGAGTTCAAATGCAGTACTTATGCTGAAAATGAGGAGGTGGAACCATTTAGGGTTAAAAATGTTATAAATGACATAGTAAATGCACTCCTATCCTTAAAAACCATGCAAGGCATAAGGTAGGAATGTCTCTCAACTACTTCTCTGTGTAATAAATCGGTATTTACTTCCTGAGGATGAAATATTTGAAAAGATTGACTTTGAGGCCTTCTTCTGTCTTTACGTTAACTGTTCTGAAAGTTTATAATATCTTCTTTAGTGTAATAACTATCAATTTTCCCGTTGGGACAGAAAGCAGGCCATAAGTGGTAGTTTGATTTATTAAGTGAATAACTGCTTCCATTTGATGTTTCGAGGCTATCTTTAAGCCTAATTTGCCTTTATTTCATCATTAAACTATATTTTAAGGCTTAATTTTGCTTTGGTTTGCCTTTTCAATTGATCATCGTTGCCCCTTTCCCTTTTTTCACTGCTTTAAACCTTTGTTTATTTGCCTTTATCCGTTGACCTTCAACCTTTATAATTATCCTTTGATGACCTGTTAATACTTCTCGAACTTGTTTTAAAAATTCTTTTCCTCTGTCTTTAACTATCTTTTCTCCATTAATCTGAAAATCAAACCTTTAAATCTTCTATCTTCAACCATGTTTATCCTTAATTTGCCAATTTAAGACTTTAAACTTTCGGTCTTCATTTTGGTCTTCCAACTTCATTGATTTTCTCTATTTTTGCGTGTAGGAAGCCTTTTTGATGTGCTGGAAGGTTCTAAAGTACATCGGTGGCCATGAAACATCGTTTTCAACCTTTATCTTGAAACCTTGGATCCCCTTCTTTATTTCAGGCCCTCGGATCATCATTTTGAGGGCTCAGTCAATGAATATAACTGTGGGAGGGCAACTTTCAAACGTTATCCACCATTTATCCTGCAAACAAACAAAAATATTATAAAACCATGATATTTGGAATTCACTGTTTATAGAGGCATCAGGAGCGGTTTATGGAGAAAATCAGAGAAAATGAATGCGCAGAAGGGATATTATGGAGAAAACCGCGAAAAATAGGGTTTAAAAATAGTTTTGGCATGAAATTTGGGCGAGAGTGGTTTTGAAAAAACCACTGCTGGTTTTCACGCTGCGCATGAGTGCTTAGCAGTTTTTCTGCAATCGAACACGATATCATTCTTCGCTCACCACATGCCCCTTTCAAAACCACATTTTTCGCGTGAAATTGAGGTGTTAAACCTTAGCTGCAAAATTCGCGGGATAATGTTCTTGGGCCATCAGATCTAAGGGTGGTAGATCTATTGCCACAGGAGAGCGCAATATCGGAAGTTGCGCGGGCGAGGAGGTGATGGTGGAAGACAAATGTCAGAGGAGGATTGGATGGGTGGTAGAGCGGTGGGTGATGGGGCCGAGATGGCATTAGTTGCTTTGTCGTGGATCGGGTTGGGAGATGGGTGAGAGGAGTCGCGTGGTTAAATGAGCATCGTTGGATCTCAAAGATCCACGATTGAGATCGATCTGGCAAATGAATAGATGGGAGGATGGTAGAGGGGGTCGAGAGAAATGGTAGCTATTGGATCAGGGCTTAAGGACTTTGATCAATAGCTAAGATGGTCCGAGAAAAATGAAGTGGAACGGAAGGAAAAAACAAGAGAAGGGAGATGGAGATAAGGGAGAGGTGCGGTCCTGTGGGTAAAAGGAGGACCGGGGGTGAAAATAAAAAAGGCTAAGGGCTCAAGAATTAGCCCATGGTCGGGCCCTCGGGTCATGTGAAGAAGAGGGGGTTGGGGCTCAAGACCAAATGGGCTTAAAAGTTCAATTTTATATAAAGCTAGACACATGCTTAAAAAAAAGGTTTTTGGCTTTCTTTTGAAGTTCCGACAGGCTTTAAAAGAGGGTTTTCGGGCTTTGGCCATATGGTCAAAGGGGGCGGAGGATCTAAGCCCTCAAGGGATTAGGGCTTATTTATAAAATGGGTCGAAATTAGGCTAAAGAGAGGGTTTTTACGCTTTTTTCAAGGTTTTCGATAGGTAAAAATAGAGATTTTAGACCATAAAAAGGGATTTTTTACAGGTTTAAAGGGATTTTTAGGGAAAATGGAGGATAATGAAGAGGAAAAAATTATTGTTTGGATAAGTGAAAATAACTGAAATGAGAAGATATTGCCTGAAAACAACTTCTTTTTGAGATAGTAGGATAACTTGGAGGATTTAAGTGAAAATATTCAGTGAATTGATAGGCTTAGGATAATGAAGTTTGTGAGATTTCTAGAAATCACAATGTTTCTACAACATTTTTTCTAGAAATCTGGGATTGTCAAATTTAGTCATCTTTGGATAAAGTAAAAATTATGGATGACTAACAACTTGCAAACAATCAAATCTTTGCACAAAACAACACCAGAGAATAAACTCTAGCTGTGATACCAATCTGATCTGAAAGGACTGCATTATTTTTTCCTTTCTAAGTGTATTTTTAGCTATAAAACATGTGCATAATTGTCTCCATAGTTTTCTTAAGGATTGAGAATTATAACGATGAAATATAGACGATTTTAGTGAATTAGAAGCATGAAATAAGAGAAAATAACATTGAACAATAGTGTATAATAGAGAAATAAAACACCACATAACATTTACACAGCAGGCATGATGAATCAAATCACCCCTCCTGGGCTACATCTATTGGTCCAACTCCCAATGGCATGTCCATCTTTCATTATGCTCAATTTTTTTCATATACATGTAGTTACATGCCTCTAATGGTTTTTTTCTCTGCACCAATGGCTCTAGAATGCTCCAATTAGTCTATATTAACTCTTCATTCACCCAGAATGGGAAAAAATTGAGCCTCCAACTCATTTTCCCAGTAACACCTAAAAGAAATCCACTAATTGTGGAGAACTCCACTTAACTAGAGTTAAATTTTTCCAACTCTGCAAAAAAATAGCGTGCCCTAAGTTTTCCACTAGCGCTAACCATTGAGATTAATTGTTATGGGTAGGGGGTGGCCACATGCCAACCGCCAGAACCCATGGTCTCCATAAATGTCAACGAAACTGAAGGTGGTAACCCCATTGGTTAGACAAAACTATAGGTTCGAGTGGTGTTAATGCTTAACAGTCAGAGTTTAAACCATGCAGAGAATTTTCATGTGACAAGGCGTAAGTATGAAACAGTTGTGGAGTCTACAGAGTATTTAACCATTGGTTGACCATTTGTGTTACGGTTTGTTGCAATTACATGTGACCATATACCATGGGCCGTCGACGAGTTGGGACCCCCGGCGGTCCCAACTCCCAAACGAACATGTATTAGAATTGAAATATAACTTGTCCACTACTATGGTTAAGTCTCACGGGGTTGAGCCCTGCAGACCTAAATAAAATTTTATTATACCACTAAGGGGACACATGGTGGCCTCAGGGCTGGCCATGTGTCACCCTCCCATTGTATTATAAAACATAGCGTACAACCCACCAAAAAATCACAATGTGCCACATTTCAGCCTTTGACTGACTCTGAGAAAAGGAATATTCTTTGAAATATTCATTTTTTGCAGACTATGCATCCTCCATGTTGACTGGGCATCCCAATTAAACTTGTCGTAAAATTTAGCTGTTTGGGAATTCTACCAGAAAGTGATATCTCCCTCATACGACATCGGTTTTTCGAACTATTCACGGCACTGGAATTAGGAAGACGATATCTATGCAACCATCCTGGTTTCAAAAAAATCTTGTAACTTTCAATTTTGAGCAAAATTTATGAAATCCTAATCAAAAGTGGTGAAGACTCCATTAATGTGGAGAAATATTCTCGAGATAGTGTTGAATAAGAAGACTCTGCTTATTTTTTTTCTAATGAACTTGTTGTAGATGAGAATTTTATGCATTACTATGTATATATTAATATATATACATTCTATAAATTATGAGGATTATGAAATGCTATAAAGAGGCCAAAACAAGTCAATTCCAAATAATTTGAAGGAAATTCATCAAGTTATCTTGCCAAGACGAAAAAACTAACGAAATATTTCTAGGTTTACTCCAGAGACTACAATCAAGTATGCTGAATATTGGAAGGTTGTTGGAGGACCCGTGATAATGGATGTAATTGCAAGAAGTGATGATGACATGGAAAATCAAATTCTCTAAAGTAAACCAAAAGAAAATTGTGATGTGATATGGAAAAATGAGACCAATGATGCAAGCGTCGCTCTTAAGAGAGAAATGACATCGTGAAGTGACATAGATGTTGTCATGTGAGGAAATTGTCATAAAGAAAAAAATGACACTTTATGCGAACAAAAAACAATATCAAAAGAAAAATTAAACAAAATTAGAAAATAATCTACATGAGGGATCACCATAAAATATGGGGTTGTTGTGGCTACAACAATTGGTGACACCTGGGAGAGAAACAATTATCTCTGGTCAGGATTAGACAAAAATTTTCCCAAAATATTTGTATCTTATACCATTCACAAGATTCCCACATAATACTGGAAGAAAGCAGAGTAATCACAAAATGATCAAATTACTTGAATGCCTAGTTAGAAAATAATGAATCCAAGGAAAGGGGATATTATTTATTTAAAATAGAAATTTATTAATGAATAGTTAAAATACCTAGAAAATCACTTAAAAATTAGTGAACATCTGATATAACGTTATCTATTTTCATGACATTGCTTCGCTGCCAATGACCCTCGACAGTACCCTGACAGATTTACTTGTACTTACCACTCAACTTTATTTTTAACACCCTTTTGATAATAATTTGTAGAATTTATTTTAGTATTTTCTTGTTTGCAATTGGGTGAAGAAATAAGGGTGGTACATGAGGATATGTGTTGAGAGAGATATGGAAAACTATTAAAGATTGACCTTGCTAGACCTATTCACATCTACCCAAGCAGAGTATTTTATATATCTGGAGGGGAAATGGAAGTGATTCAAAATTTGTACTAATAAAAATTCATTCATCTACTAAAATAGGCTCAAACTATTTGACCTAGGGCTCTATGTTCCCCATGATGAATGATTAAGATGTGAGAAGCGATAAACGTATATATAGTTATAATAGATAGTGAGAATTTCCCTCGCGCGGAGCAACTAGTGCTTCCTTTGATGATGTTCCTCCATATAACAGGTTGAAACACAAAACATAAAAGGAAATGCACATTAGAAAATGAAAAACAAAAGGAAAGGAAACTAAGGAAAAGAAAAATCAAATGGCTAAGCTAAAAAGGGAACATGACAAGATAAAGCAACACACAAATCTCAAAATCATGTTTATATAGGTTGAGATGGTAATGCAGGTTCGTTGTTGGGTAGTGATGAATAAAGCTTTCCCAAATGTCTACTATGGTGTAATCATGTTTAGAAACTTTTATAATGTTATCGCCAAGAAATTGATCTTTATTCAAAGTAAGCTTGTTAAATTGAAAAACTAAAGATCAAGTTTAACATGAAATAGAAATAATGATGATAATGATGATTAAACTCCTAGTTTTCCATGATTACCTTCTTGAAAAACTTAGAATTAGAGAAACTTAAACAATTTCTAATCCTACTATATACACTATATGAAATTTGCATCCGAAAAATGGTCAAGTATATGTGTATTTCAAATCCAGACATCTCATCAACTTTATCCTTGTAATAAAAGGTATAACCTGCATTAGTAAAGGCAATGGAACACAACTGTAAGAAACAAAAAAACAAATACGCACATCTAAGCTTAAGAAGTCAAAAGAAAACAAATTATGTATATCAACCTTCACTTGAAACAATTTTTCTAAGAAAATCTCAAAAGGATCATAGAAGTAAGAGTGAATACATGACACCTCTTGAAGATCATTCCAAGGACAAGAGATTGAGAGGCTTATTTCATATGGTATACCTTTAGATGTTGCAGCCTATTGAAATATGTCACTAGTATATACATGATTATCTATTTTATTGTTACCAAAGTCATAAGGGGAACTGGAAGACCTAACACTAGGAATACAAGGAAAATAGATTTTATCATGACAAGCTTCCATAGGATTATGAATATGAAGACCATTGGAAACCTGATGATCAGAAGATACAATTTTGTGTTTATTTATAGGAGATAATGGAAAATTATAAAATGAATCTATTGATAGATCTAAATGAAAATCCCTTCATGACAAATGTACCTAATCATTGAAATATTTTTTATAAATGAACTCCCTTTCTTGAAATTGACGTAATTGATATGATTTAGAAGATTCAACCAAATGAGAGAAATGTGATTGAAAATCATCAAGGAAGGATAAAGTATCCTTCTCGCAATAAAGGTGGTCCCCAAATAAAATTGAATCTGTTGAAGGTAGGTTCTCGCCAGAAATATCTAAGGTATCATTGTGATCTATACTATGATCTGTGAAAAGGCTTGGGTACAGGAAATAATGAACTCCAGAGTATATCATTTTATGAACATCCATATGATTTTCCTAATCTTTGATATGTTGATCAGTGTGGATTGAAGGTAGATATTATGTTAGAATTGAGATTGTTTTCAAAGGAATATTATCACATTATTCATAAATCATTTCTAGAGGTGTGATAGTTCCTGCTAAAATTAAATAATATTGATTTGAATGTTCAATAGGATTAAGAAATGAATCAAGAACATCTTCCTCTTCCTGTGCGATTTATTAGAGTTATTGGAAGAATAAACAAGGAAATGGAAACATTGTAATAAATCATCTTGAGATGGGAGATCTTTGAGGGGAAATATAAAATAAAGATAGGTATACCTATTATAAATTTTATTAATAAATTCATCTTCATGTATCACGCAGACCAACTAGTGCTTCCTTTGAAATTATGTTCCTCCATATAAAAGGTTGAAAGAAAAAACATAAAAGGAAATGCACACTAGAAAATGAAAAAAAAAAAGGTAAGGAAACTAAGGAAATGCAAAATCAAATGGTTAAGATAAAAAGGGAAACAAGACAAGATAAATCAACACACAAATCTCAAAATCATGTTCATATATGTTGAGATGGTAATACAGGTTCGTTGTTGGGTAGTGATGAATAAAGCTTTCCCAATGTTTACTATGGCATAATCATGTTTACAAAATTTTATAATTTTATTGTCAAAAAATTCATCTTTATTCAAAGTAAGCTTGTTAAATTGAAAAACTAAAGATCAAGTTTAACATGAAATAGAAATAATGATGATAATGGTGATTAAACTCCTAGTTCACCATGATTACCTTATTGAAAAAAAGAGAATTAGAGAAATTTAAACAAGTTCTAATCCTACTATATACACTATATGAAATTTGCATCAGAAAAATGGTTAAGTATATGTATATTTCGAATGCAAACATCTCATCAGCTTTGTCCCTGCAATAAAAGATATAACCTGCATTAGTAAAGGAAATATAACATAACTATAAGAAACAAAAACACAACTACACACATCTAACCTTAAGAATTCAAAAGAAAACAAATTATGTATATCAACCTTCACTTGAAATGATTTTTCTAAGAAAATCTCAAAATGATCATAGAATTAAGGGTGAATACTTGATACCTCTTGAAGATCATTCCAAGGACAAGAAACCTAGAGGCTTAGTTCATATGGTGTACCTTTAGATGTTGCAGCCTATTGAAATATGTCAATAGTATATACATGATTATCTATTCTACTGTTATCAAAGTCACAAGGGGAGCTCGAAGACCTAACACTAGGAAGACAAGGAAAATAACTTTTATCGTGACAAGCTTCCATAGGATTATGAATATGAAGACCATTGGAAACCTCATGATCAGAAGATACAATTTTGTGTTTATCTATAGGAGATAATGAAAAAGTAGAAAATGAATCTATCGATAGATCTAAATGAAAATCCCTTCATGACGAACTTATATAATCATTGAAATATTTTTTTATAAATGACTTCCCTTTCTTGAAATTGACGTAATTGATCTGATTCAGAAGATTCAACAAAATGAGAGAAATGCGATTGAAAATCGTCAAATATGGATAAAGAATCCTTCTCGCAAGAAAGGTGGTCCTCAAAGAAAATTGAATCTATTGAAAACAAGTTCTCGTTAGAAATATCTAAGGTATCATTGTGATCTCTACTCTGATTTGTGAAAAGGTCTGGATACAAGAAATAATGAACTCTAGAGTATATCATATTATGCACATCTATATGATTTTCCTAATCTTGGATATGTTGATCAATGTGGATTGAAGGCAGATCTTATGTTAGAATTGAGATTGTTTTCAAAGGAAGATTATCACATTGTTCATAAATCATTTCTTGAGGTGTGATAGTTCCTGCTAAAATTAAATGAGATTGATTTAAATGTTCAATAGCATTAAGAAATGAATCGAGAACATCTTCTTCTTCTGTATGTGATTTATTAGAATTACGAGAAGAATAAATAAGGAACTGGAAACATTGTAATAAATCATCTTGAGATGGGAGATCTTTGAGGGGAAACCTAAAATAAAGAGATGTATAGCTATTATAAAATTTATCAATCAATTCATCTTCATGCATCGTAATAGCTCCTATCTCAAATTAAAACTTGTCATACTCATAAAATTGATGTGCTAAAAGGAAAGTTTCAACAAAGTGTTCCCAAGAATGTATAGGTTTTACAGGAAGATTAGTATACCATACTCTAATATGACCTTTAAACGTGAGAGTGAATAACGTGCAAAGCTCATTGTCATCAGTGACATTAAAATAATTACATTTGACCAAAATTGTGAAACATGATCTACAACAATAATGACACTCTCACAATTATATGTTGGTCTAATCAAGGACGGGATAAGTTTCTAGAGAATTTTTTTGGTAGGTTCAGGTGTGCTAAATGCATGACCTAAAGGATGAGCCATGATTAACGAGAAAAAAATTCACACATATAGAAACTTGTGGTTCTCCTTCTAGGGCCAAAAATGTTGGTGCTTGGAAATGTCCTCACTCAACATGTAAGAAATTCCCTAGTCATAGTCCCAAATAGACTCTTTTTCGTTGTGATAGCAATCCTAACTGGTTCAAATGAGTTTCCAGTTACCCATGTGCTAGAACTAGCCTAAGATAACCGAATAGATGATAGCCAAAAAAAGTATGTACAATATGCACAAGAATGAACTTGAATATGCGTATGAGTGATGGTTGTTTAAGAATAATAGACCGTAGGGAAAATGAATCATTTGTATGATAATGTTTGGGAGAGGTGATCCTTAATGATTTCACTGAAATGAGGGCTTAGTCATACCACGTTGAGGCTTGCTCCTCCTGAAGGAGTCTTGAGAACTAAAAGAAACAAATGAAGCTAGCTTAATGAACAAACAAACATAAAAGGAAGCATATCTTGACTAAGCACAAGAAGGCCTCATCCCTAATCAAGAGATGAAGTGTTCTTATTAGAGGAGGAAGAATTGGGCTTGATCTTAGGATGAAGATTAACTTGCCAATCCCAAAGTAATTTCAGGATTTGCAAATTCCTTGAGTACCAATACTAATAAAATGATCTTGCTAGAAAAATATCAAAATAGCCCTATTTACATACCTAAAATGAATTATAAAATGAGTTCCTTATAATTTTGACATAAACTCAAAAAATAATCTTTTCAACTTAATGTAAGATGATACAAAAAAAAATTTGTAAAAATAAATATACAATTATTGATTTGTAACAATAAATCCCCATGAACTCATTACTGATTTTGCACATTCATGAAAATAAGTTAAAAAATTAACTTCTAAAATTGACAAAGTGTACACAATTATTATATGGATAGTGACAACGTCAAAACAAATATTAATATCCCTTTTGATGTTTTAAAACATTATATTAATAACATAATTAATAAAAGATGCATAAAATGTGAATTATATATATATATATATATATATATATATATATATATATATATAACCAAAGAAAAAAAGGTCATTCTAATAGTTTTGATGCAAATCATAACAAAAGGAAATATAAACAACGTTGATGACTTGTCATGGGTGAATAATAATTAAAACACAAATTCAGAGGTGGTATTAAACACAATAAAATATGTTAGAATCCCCTCTGTGTTCTGGGCGAGCCTTATATGTCAGTCTATCGGTTCATAAATACACCGAGAGACGAAATAGCCACCGTCGAATTAAAGCAATAAATGATCCTAGGGTGGCCATAACTGAGAGACAATAGACTGGAATATAAGACTCGCCTGTGTTCTGGCTACATTGGCCATAACTGAGAGACAATAGACTGGAATTCTAATTCTAATTGTTGCTGCTCACTCACTGCGTTTCTCCTCCGACTGACGTTGCCACTCAGAGTTTCAACTATTGCTCCTCCCATGCGTCAGTTCCAAAAGCTTCCGAATGCAGCATGATCAGCCTGATACGCACCCCTCTTGTCAACGTTCTCCGTTTTCCAACGTTGGCCACCTGAAACTCTGCGTGCCCAGCTAACGCAGAGTTGTGAGTTGGCCACCTGAAACTCTGCGTGCCCAGCTAACGCTGCTCCCCCTCCCTTATAGCGATAGCCATAAGGGTTGTGGGTTGGCCACCCGAAACTCTGCGTGCCCAGCTAACGCTGCTCCCCCCTCCCTTATAGCGATAGCCATTTGTTTTTTAAATAGAAAATCCACGGAGAGCTCAACACTCTGCCTCAAAATCCACCAAACAAATTGTATTTAATTCTGAACTCTTCAGTGAGCACCGTGCGAAAAGAGGCCATCAAATTGTAACTGAATTTGGACATTTGCAGAATAAAATTTAAGTTAATCGAAATGCTGGGTTTCTCCCTGGCCAGTGAGATGCTGGATTATTAATCGAATTTACTAAGTCCCTCTTTCTCTTGTCAAATGGGCCGCTCACATGAAGCATCAAATTGGTTGAATTCTTCATTTGCCGAGCTATTATATCAACTGCTATTGGAAACATTGTTGATTGCTAGAATATACCTTCACAAAAAAATTAACAAGATGTGGGTTATTGTATTGAAGTAATAATTTTATATTAAATTTATATTATTTCGTGTATTTGTGTGTGTGTTTTTTTTTAATTTATAATTTGCAATCATATATATCATGAATCAATTATTAGAACAATTTATAATTAAAATTCTTATTTATTAAATAAGATAAGAACATAGAGATTGGTCAATCACAGTGATATAGAATTTTTTGACAATGCTTATATATGACTAAATTCTATATATTTTAATATTTAAGTCAGTGATATTTAATGAATATGAATTTAAAGGTTTTTTTTTTAACTGATTTAAATAATAAAAATATTAAACTTAGTGCACTAATTAATTATAATGTTTAATAGTTTTCTATCTTTATTACTTTCCTATCAAATCAAATAAATATTATGAGAAAAAATGTATATTTATTAAATGAGAGAAAACTATAAAGATTAGTCAATCACACTAATTTCTGTAAAACTTAAATATGACTAAATTCTCTAAAACTTAATATTTAATGGATATGAATTTAAAGTGTTTTTTTTTTTTTAATTTTAACTGATTTAAATAATAAAAATATTAAAATTAGTTCACTAATTAATTATAATGTTTAATAGTTTTCTATCTTTAGTACTTTCTCGAAAATGAATCTCTCCTAATTTAATAATATATAAAATAAATTATTGCCTTAAAAATGAATCTTTGCTTTAATAATATATGTAAAATAATTCGTGACGACCAAGATGGGCCACTCTCTATAGGCTTAAATGGAAAATGGGAAGGAACTACCTAAGCTTACAAGAAAAAAAAAACATGACCATTCGCACATTAAAATGGTCTCTGAATTACCCTTTCCAATTTTTCTCGAGTTTGAAATTTCTTCCAAAAGCAGAAGATTCATATTTTCATAATCATAAGCATTGAAGCTAGAGAGGAGAAACACATCAACTTGTGGGGTACTTCCTGCGGAAACATCGTAAGTCCATGAGCTTCCCTCCACTAAGAACACTAAATTCCCTCTATAAGAATCTCAACCATTGTGTGAACTTCCACCTTGGTATTCAATTTGAGTAGTTGAATCTAGCGTTGCAACAGTACTAGAAACAATCTTCATCACTCAAAAATCTAAGTTTACAAAAAAATTGTATACCACTTCCATTTGCTAATTCTCCTACAAAAGGACCGATAAGAGAAGAATTTGGCTACTTTCCAGCATTTTCTGGCAGAGAAAAAGATAAATCCACTCTTTTATCAGATTCCATCTGAAGTTTTGGTTCTACATCATTATCTTCACCAGTTGGAGAAGGCTTTGAATTTCTATTTACCAACTTGTTCCTGATTTTCTCATTTGAATATATCAAATTGTGTTAAGAAAAGAAATTAAAATGTCACCATTGTTTTGACTAACCTATGAAATTCTATCCAAAGAATGAATATTCAATGATACCCTAATATTACTAGCCTATTTCTTGTCAACTCCATCCCTACCACTAGATTTCTCAACCAGGACATCTATATCTTCCTAAGAATTAGCAAACTTGAAGCTTTCCCAACGGCTCCCAACCAAGGCTTCAACTTCTCATGAATGAGAGTTGCCACACTCTCTTCTTCATCAGATTCCACTTCCTTTGAAAAATAAGTTGCGCCAGTGTTATCCAAATACAGGGGAAAATCTGCTTTCACGCCATTGAACATCACAGTAACAATTATCTCGTTGCGTTTGAGAACACCTTGGAACTCATCGTATCTCACATACCACGATGTCCTCTTAAAATTCCCATGTTGTTGCTGCACTAAAATTATGTCTACAACAACACTGAAAGGCTGGAATAGACTAGCTACAGAAGAAATGTAATCATTGATTTTGCCAACAACATACATGTTGTCTAACCATGGAATTTCTAAGTTTTGTGATTGTGTATTCACGGTTTAAAGGGAAAAGATATAATTGAACTATTACTGGGGTAAGATATAAACTATGTATTGTATATAAATACAAAAACCTTAATAAACAGGTAATATAGACTGCGAACCTTTTTTGTTTGACCAATAATTGAAACAAACTTTTCTAGAGCTGGTTGGGTGGTTTGTATCCTGTGCGACTTAATATAACATTAAAGATAATTTTGAATCAATACAACATAAGAGTTTATAACTCCCAAGAAAGAAAAATTAAAAAATTAAAAGGTAAACAAATCTTATAATTGTTTTCAATTCAATTTTCCATCAAATTATTATCATTACTGTTAAGACACAACCCTGGTTATTCAGGGCATCTCAGAATTATTACTAATTTTTTCTAATAAAACGTCGAGTAAATAAATTGTGGTAAATGCATAGAGTTGAGAGAGAGCCAATTGATGTAAACAGTAACAGACAAACTTGGTCTGAATTCTTCATGATTTCTCATAGAAATAAGAGAAAAACAGAGCTACTCAACACAACAATTTCAGAAAAATAAAATGGGTGTGAGGGTGAATTAGGAGCAAGTACCTGGGATCATTGTAGAAAATAGTGGGTGTCATATAATATACGAAAATACCGCATAGGAATAAAATTAAGATAGCCTGTGGATATGTATTTATAGTATTAGAGAAATATTATTAGAAACACAATTAACATTTATTATTAGAAATTTCCCATATAAATTTAGATCTATTGGTCTATATTTTAGGATTGATCCCTTCATATTTACAAACATTTACAAGTTTCACAAGGGAGAATCATCTTCCACCAACCCTCCATCCAGTGTGGTTCATGTGCACGTGTTGATCGCTTAAAGGAATCCATGTAACTTATTGGTGAGAGATTTTTCTGAAGTGTGAAAATTTTAAGTGGATAGGTTGGATGAGAAATGAATTAAACTGCATCATTTTCCTTTTACTAGATGTTTCACGATTTGACATTTAGCGATTTCTGCTACAAGGTTATAATATATTTAACTATTGATTTCCCCAAAAGGTGCAAAGAGACGCTGATAAGATTGTTAAATTGAAAAAGTCATATTTTGGTTTCCATAATGAAACAAATAATAATTGATATATTAAATTTAAACTTTTTAATGTAAGGTTTGCACTTGGAGAGATTTGATACATATATATGCTTGATAGATCACGACTTAAAATGATTGATAGACACGACTAAAGATGAATCTTTATAAATATTGTGTGTATATTTTAAAAAATATTTTATGCTGTTATTGTTTAAAAATAAGTTTTAATTAAATTTATTAAGTTATTTGTATTTATAAATGATAATTTATTTATATAGTTGATCTTCAACCTTAAAAAGTGAATTCCTCTTAACCGTATTGCCACAGTGGTCCTTACTTGCATTGCTAGTGTGAATTCTAATCGCACGTGTACAAGAAAATCTCACTTTAGTTGTGCATAACAAATAACCCTAACATAAAAGATGGTTGTCAATTTCCTTAGATCTGCAGTTAGTGACTAGAATAAATGCTACAGAAATCCATATATATGTAGTTAAAGACATTAAAAAACAAATAATAAGCAAGAGTTTCTCAATGCATCCAATGAACAAGATAATAATTTTTAAAGATTTTTTTGTATTATGACACCTGAGAAGGGAACATAGAAAGATGTTATTAGTCCCCCTCAATGGGATGGGTTCTTGTATGTCCTCGGTGCTTCAGATCTAAGATCTTTCTCTCTCTTGATGGTGTAGAAAACCCAGACAAAAATGGAACTCAAAGGGAGCTCACAAGCAAAAAATAGAAAAATATGAAAATGATGGAAGATCAAAGTCAGACCAAAAGTATAGATCAAGAGTGATCTCTAGGTAGCAAAAGGTAGTGAATGAATGGAAAACCCTTCTATTTATAACAAAATATTGAGTTAGTCTAGATATTGGTGCATAATTAAAATATTATTAACCAAATCTCGATCCAACGTTTATGGAGTATTTTATTATTTTTGTTGGAGGGAAAAGGAATTTGAATTGGTCAAATCCATTTATTTAGAAATAATAAATAAATAAATGATTTATTTATTATTTTAAGAATGTGGTTAAGTGATAATTAAATAAATAGTGATTTATTCAATCATTTATAAATGATTTAGTCAAATTTAACAAAGAATATTATTTAAATAATGTTTTAAACAATTATTCCTATAAAATAATAAGATAAATAATGATTTATCTCATTAATTTTCTTGTTTTAAGTTAAATATGACCAGGAATATTGATTAACCAGTCATTTAATTAACTATCCCTTGAGGAAAATCAAACAAATAAGGATTTATTCAATTATTCCTCATGGGGTTTCATGTTTATATGAGAAAAAACTTAATAAATTATGGATTATTAAGTTACTTTTCATAGTGAAAGCAATTTTACTATGGAAAAATTGGTCTTACATGGTGTACTTTGGTCCATCTAATAGCAACAAGTTAGATGACCAAAAATTGGTGTAACATATTTCCCCCCAAGGTGCAAGTGTTAGGAGCTAATCGTATAACCGAAGTACATTATAAGAGCTCAATCACTAGACACCGAAGGGGAGTCACAGAGAGAGAAATATAAGGTGGATTGAAGCGCGAGAGGAAAAGACCCTAAGGAGGCGAGACTTATAGGTGTGATGAGTCTATTTTATTAATGAGTACCTGTTCTACATGAGGCAGTGGAGGCATACCTATGCCCCCCGAGATAACAAAGTACAAAGAATAATGATGCGTCCAACAAACAAGGGACTGAACTATATAGTACACACTGGCATAAACATGGGCTAGATAAAAACATGACAATGGATCCCACAAACATACTATGCCTGAGACAACATCCAGGACTTATACAATAATATTTGAGTACATTAGACATAAGCACAACCAAAGAGGTCCTGTAAAATAGGAAAGGGCTCTCAAAATCTGACTGATACATGCAAACTAAAAATGGTGCTGCAAGCAACTGAGGTCAAAACCATAAAATCTATGGATTTGCATCCAAGCTTGTAGTAGAGAGGCCATCCAAGCATGTCGGGGGATACCTGAAGGGCCATCCAGTCATGTTGGGGGATACCTAAAGGGACACCCCCTCATGAGGTCTGAAATATCTCACACACACCCGAGAATCACTGGTAAAATATGCTGCATCACCGAACCATCAAGTATACGGATCTTGACCATGCCACGAGGAGTTGGAACTGAGAAAAAATCAAGTCAAAGGGAAATAAAGGGTCCCTTTTGATGATACGAGGCATCGAGCAAGAGTGAAAGCTAGAACTAAGGTACACCACCCTCTAGACCTGTCTTCTGGAATGAATAAGCTGATGTCTACAGAAGGAGGTTCGCCATAGGTGAGACAATAAGGGAACCTCAACTAAGGCACAAGGGATAATAGTAAAGCGATTGATAAACTGACACCAAGGATGTTGGTGGAATGGGGGGTACTGAGTGGCAGGCTGACGACTTCCCTTGTTTAGAGCATGAAGGGCATGGATGACCTGACAACTACTGACTCAATTCCGGAGGGGATAAGGGACAATATGATTGAAGGAAAAAATGTGCGACATAAGAGACGTACAAAGTAATGAAGGATGGAGGACTGTGGTGTGATAGAATGGGACTCGGGAGAGACTCCATTGATGCAATGATGACTCAACTCTGATTCTCTAAACAAGGTCAACTCGATGATGTTGCCACACAGAATAGGCCTAGTGGGGACCATGAAAACATGAGTAGAAGATGGTTACTCATGAAGAAAATCGACACTAACATGGAAAAGTATGAAGGCAAGGTGGTTCCCCAAGTACAATTGTTGCAAGTGAAGCAATTCGATTTTGAGGAGCAGTGAAGTGATCCTTCTTGAAAAAAAAGGGTTTCCCGGTGAAATATCAAATCACCAAAAAAGAAAGGATACCCATTTGAGAGCTTTCTGATGGTGTTGACAGTTTGTCAAATCGAGCTACATTTTAGTCGTAGCTAGCGAAAGAAAAATATGGGGTTTCTCTTTTAATAAGGCATTTTCCCTCCAATTTGATTCATTTGAAAGTGTAGTTGTGGTGAATGTAGGAGGAGAAAAGCCCTAAATCTTGCGACGATCTTAGCAGACAAACCGACCGTTGGAATCGAGATCTGTCAGTTGCAGGTAAGAAGCCTAACCATACTCTTTCAATTAAGTGGATTAAAATTTCAGTTTAGGCACCTAGAGCCCAGGAACAGATCCATGCTCCTCTTCATGGTTGGGTCACACTTTTTTGGGCATTTTCTGTGACCTGAGTAGTATTTTTTGGGTAGAAAACTGCGACTTATCCCAGGAATGACCTGAAAAGTGTGACCTATCAAAGAGAGGGGTTTTAGTGTTGTTTTTTGGCTAAGAGTGGTATTTTATGGTTATGATGTAGTATTTCCTTTCTATACACTAAAAACCATGATAGTTTTGTGAAGATATGGCAGAGTTGAGGATCAACTGGAGAGAGAGAGAGACTTGGACACATTACATGCTGAGATCTGGGAGGATCAGGTAGTCCGTGCTGCATTTGCTAGGTTTGGGGTCTTGAAGTTTGTGGAGAGCCCTTTGATGAGAGAAGGAGAGCCCTTGTTGGCCAGGATCATCAACTGTTGGGATTCGAATCATGAGATCTTTATAGTGTAGGGGCACCGAATCGAGCTGATTATCTAGGATATATATTTCCTAACTTGTCTCCCACCATTAGGGATGGTGGAAAACACACAACCATTGTTACTGCGAGGGTGGATCATTATGGAGTTTGTAGAGCGCCACTGTCGATCGGGTCTCCATGTGAAAGGGACGCGAAGACCGATTGAAGATCTAGAGTGGCTAGAGACTCGTGTTGTGGCCACAGCGGTCCTGCATATCTTGGGAAACCATGCTAGAAATACTAAGATGGGTGGGTGAATCAATATTCCTTTCAATTAGAGCATTAGTTAATCTTCAATTATTATCAATGTTTGTACAATGATAGTAGTAAACAAAATGAACACAAATGCACACAGTTTTTAAGGTTGAAACCCTCTCTGAAACAAAATCCACCCGAATTCTTTTCTAATAATTCTTTAATATTAAACTCCAATTGAAAACAAAGCTCCAACTTCCTAGAATCTAGAAAATCATTCTTCTCTAGCTCCCACTAAATGGACACTCCAATGCCCGAGATTCTTCAGTAGTCAACTGAACAGATGCCCCAACACCCAATGAGCTACAACTCACCCTAGCACCACCCTACCACGCTGAAATTTTCACAGGCTTGAACCTATTGGGGACTTCATGCACCACCCTAGCACCACCCTACCACCTTATAGAAGAATAAAAGAAGAATGGACTCCCATACTAGTGAAAATGGTCCACTTTACAATGATATAGAATGATGTAGAAGAAGAATACACACTAGACCATAACCCAAACTATGACACAATCACCTAATCATGATCCTAAACCTCCCGAAACTACCTCTTCAACTCTTGAAAAATAGACACTAGTACAATTTATATAATAATTTTTTTACAATGACTTAGTACAATGACACCTTTATAGTGACTGTATGCAGTGCTGCCCACTTGAAGTCTTCATGTGTTGAACTTCTTGTTGTTGTTGTGCACCTTGATTTATACTCTTGTTATGCTACCCCCTGTTGCACCTTGCTTTGCATTTCTTCCCTAGAAATTCTAACCCCTTTGCAGCCCTTGAAAACACATGATCTGGCTTTTTCTTTCCTTCTAAGAGCTCGATATTGAATCTGGTGTATCTCTGTTGTTTCATATCCCAAATATGTGATTTTAGATTATGTATTAGTCCTATCAATCTTCTTTCCAATGCCAAAGTTCTGACCTAATCTAGTCTCTTCAAGGGAGAGTTATACCCAATCTCTCACAATGACCTAATTATGTACTCGTTCAGTAGAGTGAACTTGTACGACATGCCATGTGTCATTGTTTCTTCATTCAGATCTAAAATTGATACAGAAAAAACTATAGTCTGTGCAATATCTGAAAATTTCTACAGAATTCCAATTTGATACTCAGAGAGAGAGTTATGACGATTTTTCCAAGGGCACTTCTTTGAGATGAAGTTCAGGAGCCTACAAAAACACTGAATTCCATAGATAATATCTACGAAAATATTGTGCAACTTCATCTGAAATTTTTACAGGAGCTTCCTTAGGATTTCAGCTTCGCCTCATAAAAATTTAAGCTTTTTAGCCTTCATAGAAAAAAATTTAGAGCGAAAATTCCATGATGACCTGTGTCAGGTAGCGAAATCCCTACATAAGGAGGATATGAGGATCATAATTTATATAAACACTTAGGTTGAGAGGGGCTTCAACAAGAGAATGTGGGAAGGATTTTAGGAGCTTAAAAATTATTAATTATTGAATTTTCAATGATCCATGCCACAACCCCATGGGGTTTTATACCACTAACTGGGGTTACAGACTTCAAACATCAATATCTCTCAAAACATGAAGAATTACATGGCATGCCAAATATCAACAGAAACAACTCGACAAGTAGAAGCCATCAAAAATATTATTGACCCCAAATATAGTAATTTTTTAGGTCAAAGTTACCATGCAAGATAGGGGTATCCCCTGGTGTTTCTTTGGTTGACATCAATGCAACCATTGATCAACAATATCCCCCTTCGGCATTGATGGAAACACAAGTACTCCCCTGCCATCATGACACCTCTTCCTACAACATTGTCTCCCCCTTTGACATCAATGGCAAAGTATAACTCCTTCTGACACATAACCATCCTATAGACTTGTACACACTTCCACTCCTCCTTTATATTCCAAATAAGGAAAATCTAATGAGAACTTGGGAGAATCCCAAGCTTTTGGAAAATATATTTCAAGGCTTCACAAGTACTCTTATGATCATCAATGATTCCTGCCTAATCTGCATCTGTAAAGGCTTGAATAATGAGATTGTTACCGTTGGGATACCACAATCCATATTTTGTTCTTTATTTTAGGTAGTGAATAAGTATTTTGACAACAATAATATGTGATTCTTTTGGTGTTGTGTTGACGAGAAAATCTGTCTGGCCAACGGTAGGAGATCTCCCCAATAAAAGGTCCCAATTAGACCTTGAACCGCTTGGATTAGGGATCCTCTCCGGGGTGTGGGTCCGGCTACCAATGATTTCTCCTTTTCTTTGGGTCTCTCTTAAATTCGATAAAATAGTGAATACACACCTAATCGACTGATACAAGACATATGCTTTATGCATTAAATGTACATATGACACTATGAGTAGCAAGAGAAAAATAATAAAGCATGAAGACCGAAGGAAGTGTTGTTAGCAACACTTCATCAGGTTCATGCCTGTAAGCTGTTCTGACCATGAAAGAAATAATTCCTCATGGAGAGAACACCCTTCACTTCCTAAAAGCTTTAAATGATAACACAAACGCAGATAAACAAAGTCATCAGCATTTGCTAAGAAAGTGAAATAACTCAACCACCATTAACATACTCAGCAAACTGTTATGGAACTATGAACTGAATTAAATATACAGTTCCCTTAATCTAAAGATGTTCAGAAACTGAAAATATAATACTCAAGAGTGCTCATACATAAAATAACACCAGATCCACAAAGAGATTTTACAAAACGCTTGTATTCATCATTAAATGTATAATCTATTGGTAATACAATGTACTCAGCTCGAGTCCCAAACAAAAGATCTCTCCCTTTTTACAATCTCCCGAAGAAGTATTTATAATACGAAACCTACCCTTTGGGCTTCCCTGACTTTTCATCTTCTTGACCGCTGGGCTTCCTTGTGACCTAGTCTTTTCTGCGACCTGCGACCTAAGATGTTGTGGCGACCTGCGACCTGAGCTGTTGTTGCGACCGAGTCGTGGGGTCATGGGGTCGCGGGGTCAAAAAATGCATAAAACCGAAGAGATGCGACCTTGCGACCATGAGACTAGGTCGTTGGGTCGCGGGGTTGCAAAAAGTAGAAAAACCAAAGAAATGCGACTTTGCGACCTTGCGACTAGGTCGTTGGGTCGCAAGGTCGAAAAAGGTGTAAAAACGGAAGATATGCGACCTTGCGACCTTGCAACTAGATCGCTGGGTCGCGGGGTTGCAAAAGGTGGAAAAACTAAAGATATGCGACCTTGCGACCTTGCGACTAGGTCGTTGGGTCGCAGGGTCACAAAAGGTGGAAAAAACCGAAGATATGCGGCCTGTAGCCTTCTTTTGGTGGACGTGGCCAGGTGCTCTCGAACTTAGTGTTTCCTTCGGAGATTCATGAGGATGTACTTGTTTTGAAACGGTCCCACTGTTTGCTGGGGAAAGAATTTTCTCTTTGTGCAAACCCAAAGGTTCTTCCTGCAATAAAATAACATAGGTCACAGATTGAATAATAATAATGCTAATGGCATTTTAATTAATTTGCGAAGGAAGAAACAATGAATTTAGACCACTGTGTGGTCAAGACTTTGTCATCAGAGATAATGGCATGTGTAGGCTCTCTCTGTGCCCTTTCTCTGTCAGGATCATCATCTTTCCCATTCACAAGGTTATCTTTAAGTCTCGGATTAAATTTCTTGATAGGCACGAGCTTCTTCATTTACGTTCTCAGTGTTCATTGCAGGTATTCATGCTCATCGTTTTTTCATTCATTAGAGGAGCAATACTTGCCATCTTCAATCGGAGAATCTCAGGTATCTTGACTGAGGAGGACTGTGACCTCACTTAAGATCCTATGCCAGTCATACCAAAAAAACTTTGAATCTGCATTGCATTTTGTTTTGAGGTGGTGTAACAGCACAATATTTCTTCAATGGTAGGTGTGGCCTTCATGTATGTACATTTCCCTCTATCATATGATTTGGTCGCAGTTGGAGGAAGAGGCGATTTTTGACAGACCATGGGCAGGGTTGATTAGGAATTTCCATGAAATTCTTGCCATATTGGTTGCAGCACGTTATCCATTATTGCAATAGTTTTCTTTATTTTAGAAAGTCGAATCATCATCGTAGTGCACTCAGATTTTGACCTTATCTATGGAGTCCAAGGCCGTGAGTGCTGCAAGGCTTCTTCGATAGGCTCACTGTTCGAATGGTGGATGTTTTAATTCATATGCTACGGTAGCTACTGAGTCTTTTACAGATGTCGATATATTTTAACACATACTAAACTGATATATCCTGAAGGCCACCATCTGCTTTGACATTCACGAATGCTTGGAATTTCTATAGGAGAGGACGCAGTGAATAGGCCCCTCCCGATATGGAGCGTATGTCTGGCAGAATGACAGAATGTGCTCCGATCTTACGTGGCGAAACTATCATGGAAAAAACCTGTGTTAGATGATGTCTGGTAAAAGACAAAGCCATGGGGAAAAGGCCTGAGGAGACCAAACTGTCATAATGAGGAATCATAGATTAAATATCAACGTTATGCTCGTTCAAATGAGCATTTTTCTTTTCCTTGCGGATCTGTATCCTGCAGCGATGACAGAGCCAATGCAGCTGCATTCGTGTGCATGCATTTAGGACAGGATGATGTTGCCATTTTTTCATGCTGTCATAGCTAACTCCATGCTAGATGATGACAATTACTGCCTGTCCCCACTAAAACGCTGGTCAGTGACATGGTTCATGCATGGAGAAGAAGACATTAATATGCCGGTTACTAAATATCATAAATGCATTATCGGGAGGCGCTGAACTTAACACTCGGCACGGGAAACTTTCCTACTGAAGGTGAAAAATGACGGTGTGGTTATGAGCTGGGTCGAACACAACTTTCACCCGTGGCAGGGACTGCTTCATGCGTGATGTGCTTGCACTTCCCATAATAGAAATCCAACGCAGAACAAGAAACAACGATATCATTGTTTAAACCTTCTATTCACATGTTTGGGCAACTGTTGATGAATTGGCATGTCATGGTAACGCCACTAAAACAATGTTCTTGCACCGCTTAAAACCCGGTTGTGGATTGTGACCCGTTGTGCCATAGTTATATATAAAAGTTGACAGGTTTTATTTTGAAAATTTTACCGCCACGTGTAGCTCTGATCCATCCTCGGCATATACCGCATGCTGATACTATTGAATACACTGGAAATTCTGCTTTGGAAGGAACCCCGATCATACTGTGCGCACTATGTTTTGAGACTTCACGTGTGCATTTGAATTGGCTATTCACATGGAAATAATAAGCTTTTCTTTCAGCTGATAGACAATATACTAAAATAAATGTTGGTGTAATAATGAGATACACGAACAGTATTACAATGCCAATAATATCAGGAACACGCGCAACAGAATATCGAGATGGCATGTCAGCCAATTGGATACTCCATCCCCCTAGGGACATACTGCCAATTGGATGTTCTTCTACTGTCGCAATTCCCCAGAACCATGGAAAGCTAACAAGATAAAATAGATAAAAAAGCTAAAGCCACCACATCTTTGTTTGTCTTGAGCCCTCTATGAGAACCCAAATAGGAATGAAAAAGACATTTCTTCTTTGCAAAGAGCAAGGGTTCAAGACAGAGGATGTTTTCTTCTTTGCCCTATATGTATAAAATTTTCATTTGGTTTATTGAACGTGGGCTCCATGTAACGTAGACACGACTTTAGACTATTGAACGTATGTATATCGGCTCTAAACTTTTAAAATAGGGTGAAAAATCGCGCTGATGTTTTCATATAATCCTGAAATTCTTCTGATCAAACTGTTTGATGGTCATTACAACGCTGGCCACTATAGGTTTGTTTAAAACGTTTTGATCCATGATTTGAACGTAAAGTCTTTGACTGTTGTATAATGTATCTGCTCAAAATTTTTATCATAATTTGAAATGTGCCATCAATCGTGCCATCGAACGTTTAACTTTGTGCAACGTGTCCATGGATGTTTGGCATTGGGTTTCAAACATAAGGTTGATCGCTCCATGCAACATGAATATGGTACATTTGACTCCATGCAATTCCGTTGGACCATTGAAAATATATATATATATCTGCTCCCAAATATTTACCATAGGCAGAAACTTCCTTCGACCTTTTCGCTCATGGGTAACGCACCATAGTCATTACAACACGTTACTATGGGTTTATTACGATGCTTGCTCCGCGTTAAAACGAAAATTTCGACCAAACATTATATATCTGTTTTCAAAGAATAAAAATCGACCATAGGAATGGCTACGTCAAGTCATAATTCATTTTCATATAATCATGACCCTCGTTTTAGTTGTAACGTTGACCACCATATATATATATATATATATATATATGCCTTAAACATTCTAACATACGACTTAGGCATAAAGGTATTTGATCCTAACTATAATATTCCTCTCGGCGGTCTTATATGGTTTTGAGATCACATGCGATTGCGCCTAAGCTTAAATATACAACGTCACCTTAGTCCACGGATGTGCGCCCACTTATAATGCTTGCACATAGTTTTCTCCATGATATCCTATGGTTTTGAAACCATATGATTTCTTTGCCTTGGTTTCACATCAAACTTCAAACCATAACCTTGGTTCATAAATTTTCTCCCACCTTGTAGCTCGAGTTTAATAGATATTGTTTCTAACAGGTGCGGTTGATATTCGAAACTCTGTTGTTGGCTTGCCAGCACCACCATGTGTGTTTTTGCACCACTGCTTGACACGAAAACACCTTGACTGAGATTCTTTTTCAATGTGAGTCTTCTGAGTCCACTTTTTTCACCGGGCTATACTTTGGGCTAGACTGGTCAGGGTGGTGAAATATGTCCCTTTGCATGCGCCCATCGACATTTAGATGGCATGGTGCAGGATCTGGACATTTCCAAACGAAGCGCTTTTAAGCATCTGGTGCGCACTAGTGAAGAAAGCTTTTGCATCAGTGACATAGAAGGTTCTATCTGATCATGTATCACACTATCCCCCATTTAACAGTACTGATCGTTTGCTCCTGCTCCTCCCCTGTTCCGCAACTTTGACCTCGTCATTGAGCCCAATTTTATTTCCCTTGATGTCATGACACGACTGAGGAGTTTGTCACCCATGGGGTCAACCTGCCTGGAATATTACAACATCATAATTACTCTTCAATAATGATAGCCAAAGATAAAACACATGAAACTAACAAGCTTAAGAGAAGTATTCAAACAATATGCTTAATGACCTACAGCAGGAGGGATTTTACTCATCAATACAAAAAAGGTTTTCGTTCAAACATATGCATGGCAATCTCATTACACATGGCGCGATTGTGGTAAGAATGTTCGAGCGTACGCTAGATGATCCCTCCCACAGATGGCGTGATTACAACGACAGCATCAAGTCATGGTGATGAGACAACTCGTGAGGCGTTGGGGATAGGTCGGTGGGATGTCGTTGACTACAGGTCAGGTGAAAGACTTTAACGCCTAGGCAAGCAGAGGGGGAACCCAAAATTTTAAATATACGCAAAATTTTGGGTGGTGTTGTAGCGGCTACAACAAATGGTGAACCACTGGTAGAATCCAGCATCTCTGTCAATATCACCACAATAGTCTGAGTCTGGATAATGATTCAAGGGAATATTGAACAAGTTCCGTGGGTACCCTTTGTATTACTTTGACCCTTTACAGGTATGCCTAATCCTTGTGCCTCAACTAAGTCCCACTAATCATAAACACATCAAAGAGAAAGCTCACAGATGCCAGTAGATTTTTGATGATGTGAAGAGCAAGGCACTGGGTTTATTATTCTCAGGATTTTTAAAGTAAGCTTCTGGTGTTGCTTCGCTGCCAGCAGGCCTGGACAGTTCCCAGGCGGAGTCACTTCAAGAAATCACAAACGTTGCTCCGCTGCTAGTGAGCCTGGTTAGTACCTCGGCGGAGTCGTTGCATTACCTCTCTGTGCAGGAAGCCTTTCTCGATCCTTTACCCTTATTTGTTTCATGTGCTTGCAGCACTTATTTTCATGTGCTCGAAGCACTTATTTTTCATGGGCAGATGAGGGATCCCGACTTATTTTACGGGCAAGAGAGGTTGTTTCTTGTTTTCTAGAAACTGAAAGATATCCCGATTTGGGTTTTCCCTCATGCCAAACCTTCACATCCCATTCACCACAATAGGCAAAGTGTGCAAAACATATCATTAAAACATCCAAGACTATGTGGGGCACAAGGCTTAGGCTTACGGGTATGGGCAATTTCAACTCATCAGGTCTCCCACAGACAACTGGCTCGTATCTCCCAGGTAATAAGTTTAGACTCATAGGCATCTTGTTGAGAATGCAACTTCAATGACTGGTCCTAAGAGAAAGCTGCCTCTTGAGATAGCCACCGCAACCTCACGCAAAACAATGGGGTGACTGTTTCAGCAATCAGGGCAAAACAAGACTGTAAGGTGATAGGGTTGCAATGAGGGCTCATGAAATGGTAGGCGATATGACAAAAATGATGTGAGGGAGAGAGCATACGACGCAATGTAATAGGTGAGGCTCAAGATTCAATGCAATGCCATGTGGGAGAATGATTAACTAGTTGTAGGTGGGAAAGAGGTGCAATACAAGCATTAATTATTTATGCAGCAACAAGCAAACTAAAAAGAAATGAGTGCAAAACAATTATACATGATGATGCCTAGGCTATTAATCGTAAACAAGAATAGTAAACACACTTTTAAATCATGAAGTAAAAATTTAGCAAGTAAACCTAATTAAAAACTTTGAACTGACAAAATTTTATTAACTGGTCCTAGTTAGCCTACACCTAAACCCTAATTTAACCAATGATGCGGTCGGGTTATGTAAAATCAGCTTTCCAGTGTAGCCACCGCATTAGTTCCTGACCTGCAAGAACAATAATAGTCAGGACCAGAGCTAATATCCAAAAAAGTGTAGCAGCAACAAAACTTACCTGATGAGCAGGTGCAATGACAAGATGATCATAAATACTTACCAAAGAACATGCCAGAACAGATTGCGCAAGCTGAAACCCACTCTCATCTTGATACACAGCAATATGTTCTTGAAACTCACCATTTATACATGACACACAATCATTCAGGCACAGTCCCGGGTCTGATTGGGCAGGCCATGGCCTATTTGTAGGTACATCCACCAGATAGGGTTGGTCGAGTTGACTGGAAATCTCATCATGGTGTTGAGGACCATTAGTTTTATGGAATGGAAATAATAAGCAAGTTCCAGGTGGATTATAGATGCATGCGCATCCAAGCCTAGAAACCCTAGTTTCAAAAACCCTAGTTCGGGATTGCTCCTGGGTTTGGTCAAGGGTATAAGGATCTGAATCCGCGTTTAGTGGATCCTGAAATTCCTCACTGCCTTGTACAAACTCTGGACCTTCGAGAAAGGGGCTTTCCAACTTTGACGGTTGGGCTAGATCAACAGGCAAATGGATGTGATCATGCATGGTGGTGAGTTGCAAAATGTCAGTGGGCTTTGTATCAATTTGGTCAAATGTTTGCGCGCTGACAGATTGATAGATTGATATATCAGATTCTTTAGATTCACCAAGGTAGGGTAGATTTACCACGGTTATGCTGGGAGGAGTATGGTACTTGGGGATCGTGATCTCAGAAACAGTTGGCAGAAGCTGAAGCGCTTTGACGTTTTGATGGGTACTTAAATATTCCCAAAAGGAATCATCAAAATCCAGTGTCTCCATAAGGCCGGCAAAGAGATGCGAGTGATATTCCTCAGCGGTATGATTGAGTATGTTTTTAGATAATCAGGGATTGTTGTAACCATTGATTTGATCAAGTTTGGTACCTGGCATGTTGGGCTCCCCGAGAGTTACTGACTGGGATGGATCAATAAAGAGGACATCTTGAGGTTGCCCAGACATAAAATCACTCCTATGGCTGTCTAAAGATTCCGAGTGTGAAATATCATATCTAAAAGATTCATCGAATTTGAACTGTGATTGTGAAACACCATCTGTGTTCTTATAATTATCGCCAGTACCAGTATAAGGAAATTTTGAATGTCTCAAAGAAATTACTGGTGTGGCAGGATCAGGAAACCAACCGGGGAATAATGAAAAAATAGATTGAGTCGCAGGGGCATTAACCATACGAGGCTTTTCAACACTCGCATCTGTGTCATTCAGAGAAAACGATGATCTGGCAGACCTTGTAAGGGAATCAACTTCATCCGGGGTAGGATTCGATTCATAATTAGTATGTGAACCAGATTTAGGTTTGTGTCCAGGGAGACACCATGTGGGCTCGAGGTAGGTTTCATGAACCGAGAGAGAGAATGAGCCACTGTGGTCTTGAAATTTGGATTCGACATGGTGCATGAAAGATTCAAAGGTAGTGCAATAGGCTTTATCCTCTTTCCAGTGTCTATCCTTGCTCAGGACTTCCAAAGTCACAACTCCACTCCCAAACAACTCAGGAGGAGGGGCGAGAATATCACAAATAGCAACACTCTCCTTAGAGGCTTGAATGTGGTCTGGACTCGGGGATATGGACAAGGAAGCATTAGGGACAAAGTCCGAACAGCCAGTATAGGGAACACTAGGATCTAATTGAAATTGCTCAAGGGAAATTACATACTTGAACTGCTCACCTAAACATTTCCAATCAACATCCCTCTCAGGGAACTCAAAACAATAATGAACGAATCTGATAAAGAACTCACCTAAAGATTCCTGAGGTTCCATTCTGATATCATGTAAATTTATTACAATGTTATGAGGATCATACCTGTGAAAAGCTCGTTGTAATTTATGGGCGAGTTGTTCAAACGAATGGATGGAAGCTTCCGGCAAGGTGTGGCACCATTGCTTAGCGCGACCTTTGAGGGTGAGGAAGAAAAGAAAACAAATCAAACCCTCATCGTCAATTTCATAGCACTCACCAAAGTCACAAAAATTTGAACAGTGTTGGGTTATGGACACCCCATTTTCACCATCAAATTTTAACTGGGACAAGTGATACATAAGTTCATCTGAGATGTAGTATACAGGCTCATAAAAATCCGACAAACATCTCGGGAGAATGATTTGGGAATGAGCCATTATAGATATGAGATTAACTGCAGGCTCTAAGGGCTCACCTTGTCATCTGGACCCCATTTTTGTTAACCATATGGTCGAAGTTTCAGGCCCTCCTTCTTGCGCCAATTCTGTTGATGGGAAAATCTGTTCGGCCAACAGCAGGGGATCTCCTTGGTAAAAGGTCCCAATTAGACCTTGAACCATTTGGATTAGGGATCTCGTCTGGGGTGTGGGTCTGGCTACCAATGATTTCTCCTTTTCTTTGGGTCTTGCTTAAATTCGATAAAGCAGTGAATACACACCTAATCGACTGATACAAGACATATGCTTGATGCATTAAATGTACATACAACACTATGAGTAGCAAGAGAAAAATAATAAAGCATGAAGACCGAAGGAATTTTTTTTAGCAACACTTCATTAGGTTCATGCTTGTAAGCTATTCTGACCATGAAAGAAACAATTCCTCATGGTGAGAACACCCTTCACTTCCTAAAATCTTTAAATCATAACACAAACGCAGATAAACAAAGTCATCAGCATTCGCTAAGAAAGTGAAATAACTCAACCACCATTAACATACTCAAAAAACTGTTATGTAACTGTGAACTGAATTAAATATACAGTTCCCTTAATCTAAAGATGTTCAGAAACTGAAAATATAATACTCAAGAGTGCTCGTACATAAAATAACACCAGATCCACAATGAGATTTTACAAAATGTTTGTATTCATCATTAAATATATAATCTACCGGTAATACAATGTACTCAGCTCGAGTAGCAAACAAAATATCTCTCCCTGTTTACAATCTCCCAAAGGAGTATTTATAATATGAAACCTGCCCTTTGGGCTTCCTTAAATTTTCATCTTCTTCACCGTTGGGCTACCTTATGACCTAGTCTTTTCTGCGACCTGCGACCTAAGCTATTGTTGCGACCTACGACCTAAGATGTTGTTGCGACCTGTGACCTGAGCTGTTGTTGCGACTGAGTCGCGGGGTCTCGGGTTCGTGGGGTCGTAAAATGCATAAAACCGAAGAGATGCGACCTTGCAACCTTGCGACTAGGTCGCTGGGTCGCGGGGTCGCAAAAAGTCGAAAAACCGAAGAAATGCGACCTTGCGACCTTGCGACTAGGTCGCTGGGTTCCAGGGTTGAAAAATGTGGCAAAATCGAAGATATGCAACCTTGCGACCTTGCGACTAGATCGCTGGGTTGTAGGGTCGTAAAAGGTGGAAAAACTGAAGATATGCGACCTTGGACCTTGCGACTAGGTCGCTGGGTCGCAGGGTTGCAAAAGGCGGAAAAAAAAAAAGATATGCGGCATGTAGCCTTCTTTTGGTGGACATGGCTAGGTGCTCTCGAACTTAGTGTTTCCTTTGGAGATTCATGAGGATGTACTTGTTTTGAAACGGTCCCGCTGTTTGCTGGGGAAAGTCTTTGCTCTTTGTGCAAACCTGAAGGTTCTTCCTACAATAAAATAACATAGGTCACAGATTGAATAATAATAATGCTAAGGGCATTTTTATTAATTTGCGAACGAAGAAACAATGAATTTAGACACCTGTGTGGTCAAGAATTTGTCATCAAAGATAATGGCATGTGTAGGCTCTCTCTGTGCCCTTTCTCTATCAAGATCATCATCTTTCCCATGCACAAGGTTATCTTTAAGTCTCGAATTAAATTGCTTGATAGGCACGAGCTTCTTCATTTACGTTCTCAGTGTTTGCCACATGTATTCATGCTCATCGTTTTTTCATTCATTAGAGGAGAAATACTTGCCATCTTCAATCGGAGAATCTCAAGTATCTTAACTGAGGAGGACTGTGACCTCACTTATGATCCTACGCCAGTCATACCACAAAAAATTTTCATCTGCGTTGCATTTTCTTTTGAGGTGGTGTAACAGCACAATATTTCTTCAATGGTAGGCGTGGCCTTCATGTATGTACATGTCCCTCTATCATATGATCTGGTCGCAGTTGGAGGAAGAGGTGAGTTTTGACAGACCATGGGCAGGTTTGATTAGGCATTTACACGAAATTATTTCCCTCTTGGTTGAAGCATGTTATCCATTATTGCAATAGTTTTCTTCATTTTAGACAGTCGAATCATCATCGTAGTGCACTCAGATTTCGACCTTATCTATGGAGTCCAAGGCCATGAGCGCTGCAAGGCTTCCTCGATACGCTCACTGTTCGAATGGTGGATGTTTTAATTCATACGCTACGGTAGCTGCTGAGTCTTTTACAGATGCCGATAAATTTTAACACATCCTAAACTGATATATCCTAAAGGCCACCATCCGCTTTGACATTCGCAAATTCTTGGAATTTCTATAGGAGAGGACGCAGTGAAGAGGCTCCTCCTGATGTGGAGCGTATGTCTAGCAGAATGACAGAATGTGCTCCGATCTTACATGGCAAAACTATCATGGAAAAAACCTGTGTGAGACGATGTCTGGTAAAAGACAAAGCCATGGGGAAAAGGCCTGAGGAGACCAAACTATCATAATGAGGAATCATAGATTAAATATCAACGTTGTGCTCGTTCAAATGAGCGTTTTTCTTTTCCTTGTGGATCTGTATCCTACAACGATGATAGAGCCAATGCAACTGAATTCGTGTGCATGCATTCAGGACGGGACGATGTTGCCATTTTTTCACGCTGCCACAGCTAACTCCACGCTGGATGATAAAAATTACTGCCTGTCCCCACTAAAATGCTGGTTAATGACACGGTTCATGCATGGAGAAGAAGACATCAATATGGTGGTTACTAAATATCATAAATGCATTATGGGGAGGCGCTGAACTTAACGCTCGGCACGGGAAAATTTCCTGCTGAAGGTGAAAAACGATGGTGTGGTTATGAGCTAGGTCGAACACAACTCTCACACGTGGCGGGCACTGCTTCATGCGTGCTCTGTTTGTGCTTCCCATAATAGAAATCCAACGCAGAAAAAGAAACAACGATATCATTGTTTAAACCTTCTATTCACATGTTTGGGCAATTGTTGATGAATCCGCATGTCATGGTAACGCCACTCAAACAATGTTCTTGCACCGCTTAAAACCCGATTGTGGATTGTCACCCATCGTGCCATAGTTATATATAAACGTTGACAGGTTTTAGTTTGAAAAGTTTACTACCATGTCTAGCCCTGAGCCATCCTCGGCATATACCGCATGCTGATACAGTTGAATACACCGGAAATTCTGCTTTGGAAGGAACCCCAGTCATACTATGCGCACTATGTTTTGAGACTTCACGTGTGCATTTGAATTGGCTATTCACATGGAAATAATAAGCTTTTCTTTCAGCTGATAGACAATATACTGAAATAAATGTTGGTGTAATAATGAGATACACGAACAGTATTACAATGCCAATAATATCAGGAACACCCGCAACAGAATATCAAGATGGCATGTCAGCCAATTGGATACTCCATCCCTGTAGGGACGTACTGCCAATTGGATGTTCTTCTACTGTCGCAATTCTCCAGAACCATGGAAATCTAACAAGATAAAATAGATAAAAAATCTTAAGCCACCACAGCTTTGTTTTTCTTGAGCCCTCTATGAGAACCCAAATAGGAATGAAAAAGACATTTCTTCTTTGCAAAGAGCAAGGGTTCAAGACAGAGGACGTTTTCTTCTTTGCCCTATATGTATAACGTTTTCATTTGGCTTATTGAACGTGGGCTCCATGTAATGTAGACAGGACTTTATACTATTGAACGTATGTATATTGGCTCTAAACTTTTAAAATAGGGTGAAAAATCGCGCTGATGTTTTCATATAATCCTGCAATTCTTCTGATCAAACTGTTTGATGGTCGTTACAACACTGGCCACTATAGGTTTGTTTAAAACGTTTTGCTCCATGCTTTGAACGTAAAGTCTTTGACTGTTGTATAATGTATCTGCTCAAATGTTTTATCATAAGTTGAAATGTGTCCATGAATGTTTGGCGTTGGGTTTCAAACGTAAGGTTGACCGCTCCATGCAACGTAAATATTGCACGTTTGACTCCATGCAACGCTGTTGGACCATTGAAAATATATATATATATATATATATATATATATATATATATATATATATATATATATCTGCTCCCAAATATTTACCATAGGCAGAAACTGCCTTCGACCTTTTCGCTCATGGGTAACGCACCATAGTCATTACAACACGTTACTATGGGTTTATTACGATGCTTGCTCCACGTTAAAATGCAAATTTTGACCAAACATTATATATATGTTTTCAAAGAATAAAAATCAACCATAGGAATGGCTACGTCAAGTCATAATGCATTTTCATATAATCTTGACCCTCGTTTTAGTTGTAATGTTGACCACCATATATATATATATATATGCCTCAAACATTCTAACATACGACTTAGGCATAAAGGTATTTGATCCTAACTATAATATTCCTCTCGGCGGTCTTATATGGTTTTGAGATCACATGTGATTGCGCCTAAGCTTAAATATACAATGCCACCTTAGTCCACGGATGTGCACCCACTTATAATGCTTGCACATAGTTTTCTCCACGATCTCCTATGGTTTTGAAACCATATGATTTATTTGCCTTGGTTTCACATCATACTTCAAACCGTAACCTTGGTTCATAAATTTGTGCCCACCTTGTAGCTCAGGTTTAATAGATATTGTTTCTCAAAGGTGCGGTTGATATTTGAAACTCTGTCGTTGGCTTGCCAGCACCACCATGTGTGTTTTTGCACCGCTGCTTGACTCAAAAACACCTTGACTGAGATTGTTTTTCAATGTGAGTCTTCTGAGTCCACTTTGTTCACCAGGCTATACTTTGCGCTAGATTGGTCGGGGTGGTGAAAAATGTCCCTTTGCGTGCGCCCATCAACATTTAGATGGCATGGTGCAGGATCTAGACATTTCTAAATGGAGCACTTTTAAGCATCGGGTGCACACTAGTGAAGAAAGCTTTTGCATCAGTGACATAGAAGGTTCTCTCTGATCAAAATGTATCACACTATCCCCCTTTTAACATTACTGATCGTTTTCTCCTGCTCCTCCCCTGTTCTGCAACTTTGACCTCGTCGTTGAGCCCAATTTTATTTCCCTTGATTTCGTGACACGACTGAGGAGTTTGTCACCCATGGGGTCAACCTGCGTGGAATATTACAACATCAAAATTACTCTTCAATAATGATAACCACAGATAAAACACATGAAACTAACAAGCTTAAGAGAAGTATTCAAACAATATGCTTAATGACCTATAGAAGGAGGGCTTTTACTCGTCAATACACAAAAGGTTTTCGTTCAAACATATGCATGGCAATCTCATTACACATGGCACGACTACGATAAGAATGTTCAAGCGTACGCTAGATGATCCCTCCCACATATGGCATGATTGCAGTGACAGCATCAAGTCATGGTGATGAGACAACTCATGAGGGGTTGGGGATAGGTCGGCAGGATGTCGTTGACTGCAGGTCAGGTGAAAGACTTTAATGCCTAGGTGAGCAGAGGGGGAACCCGAAATTTTAAATATACCCAAAATTTTGGGTGGTGTTGTAGCGGCTAAAACATGTTGCTTGGAATATTTATACTTGTCCAACTGCTTGCATAACATCTGGTCAGGAGGCTATCACATATAGAAGAATACCAATCATAGATATGTACAACCTTTGATCCACATCCTTAGATGAGTCGTCTATGTGCAATTTGCGACCTGTTACAATCAGAGTAAGGATGGGTTTGCAATCTTCCATTTTGAATTTCTTGAGCATTTCCTTGGTGTACTTGGTTTGACATATAAAGATTTCTTTCTCTTGTTAAGATATTTGAATCGCTAAGAATTATGTCACCTCACCAAGTAAAGACATCTCGAACTCACTTTGCATATTTGTATAAAATTTCTTACTTATTCGATCATCATTGCTACCAAATATTATATCATCATCTTTAGTTATTAGACATGCTTTAGTTGCTTCATCTAGAGCATATATGTTGCTTGGAGCTTGACTTGCTGTAGCCACAATTTTACCACACTTGCCTTTCCTGATTTCACATTTTTTGGAGTTGAATAGTATTGTGTCCTTGATCACACATTTGTCCAACATTGAGCAAACTGTGATTCATGTTTTCAACCAATAGATCATTCTTGGCTAGAGAATATTTGCTTCCGAGAGTGACGGTACCTGATCCTATAAAATTTGAAGATCCATCATTTCTAAAGGACACGGTTCTACCCTTCTTCTCTTTCAGAGATACAAATTTATTTCTGTTGAATCTTTAATTAAGGCGAAATTGAATCGGTTTAATACATACATTGTAACTGCAAATTTTCACAAAGTTGTTCTGACAATATGTGAGCAATCTTACTTGCGGCCAATATTAGTTTATTAATTTCTCGCAGAAGTTGAAAGCAACAAGCGGTAAAAGCTGATTGAAATAATCACCTCAACACATAAGAAGCACACATAGAGACATCAGATGTAAGTGGAAACCCATAAAGGGAGAAAACCACATCTTATTATTGTTGTGATGCAAAGGAAAGCTCCAACTTCCTCTCACCACTATTTTCTGCAGGCACCAACCTACAGGAGGCTCCAACCTCAATCAGCTACAACTGACAGCTATCAAGCTGCAACTTGATAGGGAGGCTCCAACTTCCTCAATTTATCAAATTGAAATTTTGCTGATTTACCTCAGATATCAGCCCTGTTCTGTAGCTTCTCCTTTTGTTATGCTTTTCTTAATCTTCTCTGCCTCACACTTCTATATTCTGCCTTCTCTTGATTAATTCTCTCTCTCTCCCCCTTTTTTTTTTTGCATATCAAGATGATATTATTTATAGATTTCCTCACATGACTGTTTGTATTCTACTTGGAATTCGAAATGGAAAGTCATGTCTCTTTGCCTTCTACCTTCTCACTCCTTTTATCTGCTTACTCAGAAAATATAACTGTAGGTATCAATTTAACATTACAGTGGGAATTTGTTCTCTCTCGGAGACTTTCCAATGCATCACAAACAATAAAAAACAATTAAAATATTTACATTTGAATTAAAAAGTGAATTCCAGCTCACTCATTCACCCTCTTGGCTAGCTGCACATTTGTCTTTTCTTTGACTATGTTTTGTATTTTTCTGTGATTGTGTTTTAACTCTTTTCTGCTCTGTATTCTATTTTGTCCTCTACTGTGGTGTAATTGTTGTATATATGTAACAGTGCTTTTATATCAGTGCATTTTAGAAAAATACGTGACTGCTGACTTGTAGCAAGTGTCTTGTTGATGTGGAACATTCCGCAGGCTGGAACATACATATATCACAATTGTATTACATTAATAATCACCCTCCCCTTAAGTTGAGGCCCGTGGGTCTACAGACCATACGGATTATCGCAACAACGTTATATATATATATATATATATATATATATATATATATATATATATATATATGACAGCGTCTTTTAATATATATATATATAACCCAACCTTGTCTCTTGGCTTAATTATAAGATGATTTAATCTATAATATGCCCTTTTAATACACCTTAACATACTCTCGGCACATACAATAAAGCCTGTTTTAAAACATATAGAATTCCTTTCGGGCCCACCTGACACGTTTTCAAATGCGATTGATCGCAATCGCAAATTTCTAATTTTCAATAGTTGCTATGCAGTGTCAACCAACTGCGATATTGCGATGGTTGTGATATTGCGATATTGCGATGGTTGCGATATTGCGATATTGCGATGGTTACAATATTGCGATATTGCGATGGTTGCGATAATGCGATGGTTGCGATATTGTGATGGTGCGATGGCGCAATGTTGCGAAGTTGCAATATTGCGATGGTGCAATGGCGCAATGTTGCGAAGTTGCGATATTGCGATGGTGCGATGGCGCAATGTTACGAAGTTGCGATATTGCGGGTCCCGCCTTATAAAACTTTGTATTATGCGCTCCGTATAACTTCATAAATATGATTTGGACCTTTGATCATATGATGCGTTGCACATATACTGCAGCGTGGGTAGCGATTCCCAGAATTTGTGTTTATGTTATATGTAACGTCCGGCTGGGTAGTGATTCTCGGAATAACGGCTGTGTCTTTGAAATAACAGTTGTGTCTCTGTATTCGAATGTTCCTGTCTTCCAATAACGATTCTTCCCTATGCCTTTGCCTTACCTGCTTCTGCTGCTCGACCTGTCTCTGTCTTTGCTGCCTCCATTGCCTTACCTGTGCAATTCCTCAACATAGTTTAATTAATAGACGCCACTTCCACTGTTACCTTATATGCTTCTGCTTACCCCTGACTGATCGATATTGCAATTAACGCACAGCATATTCAATCTTGTTCGACATTTGCTTCCTCTGCTCCTTACTTATTTTTTTGCTGCCTCTGCTACCTCTCTGCTGCCTCGCTCTATTGCTGGTTTCTTTGTTGCTTCTGTTGTCTCTCTGTTTCTTTCTCTTCTTCTTGTCTAATGCTGCTCCTTGCTTCCTTCATTCTCCTTTTGCTGCCTCTTCTTTAAATGACCATGTCTCTGCTGCTCAACCCTCTCTACATCTTGCTGCTATGTTGCTCTCTTTGCCTGTCTTTGTCTTTGCTGCCTCCTTTTCCATCAATGACAATATTTCAAACAGTCTCCCCCTTTGGAATTGATGGCAATCCATTTTTATCTGTTTTCCTTCTCTTACTTTTCTTGTTTGTTCTTCCTCCCCCTTTGACATCAATGGCAAAGGGTTGATTTTTGCAGTTCCTTTCTCTGAGTTATGTTTAGGTCCTCTTCTGCTGATTTGTACCATGCTGCTCCAGAGTGATGTATAAAACTTGTTGAGAGAACACTTTGAGGAATATGTTTTACAGTTGTGTTTCATTTGTAGTGCCTGTAATCTGTGTTAGATTTCAGACAGAGATGATGCATTTTTCAATTGAAGGGTCCTTTTTGCTTTTCCATGCTGAATGCTGATAATACTGAGATTATGCTGATAATATTGATAATGCTGATACTACTGATAATACTGATCCTGTGGACCTGTTTTATGCTTTCCTTGCTGGCTGTTCTCCCCCTGGAATGATATTTTCGTTTTTGTTCTCCCCCTGAAATTTTGCTTTCTCTTTATATCAGAGAGTAGCATCTACAGATACTACCCCTAGTCTATTTCTCAAATATTGAAATGGTTCTCTAGCAAGAGGTTTAGTAAATATATCAGCTGTCTGTTCTTTCGTTGGTACATATTCCAGTTTTACTATTTTCTGAGCCACTTGTTCTCAGAGGAAATGATACTTGATTGGAATATGTTTGGTTTTTGAATGAAGCACAGGATTTTTAGATATACTTATAGCACTTGTATTATCACATTTGATTGAAATAGGTTCATCAATGCTTACCTTCATGTCTTGAAGAGTTTTCTTCATCCACATGACTTGTGTACAACATGCTACTGCTGCTATATATTCTGCTTCAGCTGTAGACAGAGAGATGGATGTTTGTTTCTTGCTTAACCATGCCACTAGACTTTCTCCTAGATAGAAAGCACCTCCACTTGTACTTTTCCTGTCATCAACACAGCTGGCCCAATCTGCATCTGTGTAAGCTGTTAAAGTGAAGCTTTTTCTTTTAGGATACCAAAGTCCATACTGTGTTGTTCCTTGTAGATATCTGAGTATTCTTTTTACTGCCAGAAGATGGCTTTGTTTAGGTGCTGCTTGATATCTTGCCACTAGTCCTACTGCTAGCATGATGTCTGGTCTAGATGCTGTCAAATACAGCAGGCTTCCTATCATGGATCTGTACAGTTTTTGTTCTACATCTGCAGACCCATCATCAGCACACAGCTTGCATCCCGTGATCATGGGGGTAGTCACAGGTTTGCAGTCCTCCATTTTGAATCTTTTCAGCATTTCTTTTAAGTAATTTTATTGAGAGATGAATGTCCCTGTGTTCTTTTGCTGAATTTGCAGTCCCAAGTAGAAACTGAGATCTCCAATCATAGACATTTCAAACTCTGTTTTCATCTCATCAGCAAACCCTTTTGCTAGTTCATCTTTGTTGCTTCGAAACATAATATCATCAACATACACTACAACAATCAGGAGTTCATTTTCATGGGCTTTTATATATAGATTGTTGTCTACTCCACCTCTCTTAAAACCCTGTTTTTGCAAATGTTTATCTAGTCTTGAGTACCAAGCACGAGGAGCCTGTTTCAGTCCATATAGGGCCTTCTTCAGTTTGCATACATAGTCTTCTTTGTCTGTCAACGAGAAGCCTTATGGTTGTTCCATGTATACTTCTTCTTCTAGATCTCCATTAAGAAAAGCAGACTTTACATCCATTTGATATAACTTGAAGTCTTGGTAGCATGCAAATGCCAGGAACATTCTGATAGCTTCCATTCTGGCTACTGGGGCAAATTTTTCTTCATAATCAAGTCCTTCAATTTGTGAGTATCCTTTGCAGACCAGCCTGGCTTTATTCCTGATTACTTGTCCTTGCTCATTCATTTTTTTTTTGAATACCCATTTTGAACCAATGATATTCTTCTCAATTGGTCTAGGAACTAGTTCCCAGGTATTGTTCTTCTCAATTTGGTCCAATTCTTCATTTATTTCTTTTACCCAATACTTGTCCTTGCTGGCTTCTTCAAACTTCTTTGGCTCTATTTGTGATAACATTGCTATGTATACTTCTTTTGTTTATTCAGCTAGTTGCCTTCTTGTTTGCACTCCTACACTCTTGTCTCCTATGATTTGATCTTCTAGATGGTTCTTTTGAGTGTATCTTGAGGGGGTTTTTGAGTTCAGTTCAACATTTTCTGATGTTTTGCTTATTTCTTCATCATCTTGATCCTCTTCTTCATGATTTTCAGGATGGATGCTGTAGCTTGTATCTCTTGCCTTGTTTGGGAGTTCTTCATCAAATCTTACATCAATACTTTCTACAATTTTTTGAATAGTTTTGTTGTAGCATCTATATCCTTTACTCTTGGATGCATATCCTAAGAATATTCCTTCATCTGCTCTTGCATCAAATTTCCCCAGATTTTCATCATTGTTCTTTATGTAGCACTTGCTGCCAAAGACTCTAAAGTGCTTGATTGATGCAGGTTTACCATGCCATAGCTCATAAGGTGTCTTATCACTGTTAGGTCTTAAATGAGCTTTGTTTAGAATATGTACTGATGTGTGTACAGCTTCTGCCCAAAAATTTTGATTAATGTTATTCTCTTGCATCATAGCTCTGGCTATTTGTTGTACAGACCTGTTTTGTCTCTGTGCTACTCCATTCTGCTAAGGTGTCCCTACAATGGTAAATTGTTGTTTTATTCCATGTTCATTACATAGGTCTGCAAAGTCATAATCTGTGAATTCTCCTCCTCTATCTGATCTGATACACTTTAGCTTGCATCCAGTTTGATTTTCTGCTAATGCTTTGAATATCTTAAACTTTTCCAGTGCTTCTGATTTGTTCTTGAGAAAAGAAACCCATGTCATTCTGGAGAAATAATCTATTATCAACATGAAGTAGGATTCTCCACTTGGTTTTTTAGTTCTTGCAAGTCCGCACAGATCCATGTGCACAAGCTGGAGTGGTCTTCTAGTTGATAGCTCATCTTTAGATTTAAAGGATGTGCGAGTTTGTTTCCCAAATTGACAAGATTTGCATATGGTATTTGAAGGCCTCTTTATTTCAGGCATATCTCTGACAGCTTTCTTCTTACTCAGTCTGATGATATGGTCGAAGTTGAGATGTCCCAATCTCCTATGCCATAACCATGACTCCTAAATTTTGCTCAGATGGCAGGCTTCATCCTCCTCTTTTACGATGTACACATTACTCTCTATTCAGACACATTTGAGCAGAGTCTTTCCTTTTGTGCTTGATCTGACTTCACAGTCTTGTGCTCTAAAGAGAACTTCACAGCCTTTGTCACACATCTGACTGACACTCAGTAAATTTTCTTTCAGCCCATCTACAAATAGTACATCTTGGGCCCTTCCTCTTCCATTATCTATGCTAACTGAGCCTTTTCCCTTGATCTTACCTGATTTATCATTGCGAAAAGTAACATTGCCAGATTTCTTTTGATCAAGAGTAATAAACTTACTTTTGTCTCCTGTCATGTGTTTAGAGCAGCCACTATCCAAGTACCATTGACTTTTGAGATCTTGAGCAGTTAGAGCCAGGTCACATTTATTCTCCTTCTTTATCCACTGGAGGCCCCCTTTTGTTTGGTATCTTTTGTGAGATGATGAATTATATCCTTTTAGAGAACACTTGGAGGATATATGTCCAACTTGATTGCATATACAACATTTGATTATAGTTTTTGCAGAATTGTGAGCATGAACAAAATTACTTTGACTCGTAAACCTCCTTGAGGTATTGAACATTAGTCTTTGTCCATACTTTCTACATTCAATAATTCTATGGCCAAAATCCTTACAATAAAAAAAATAACCATAGAAATTACTTGTATACATGATGTAAGGTTGTCTCTTCCATGCTTGCATCTTTTACTAGTTTGAGTCATTCCTCCTTGCATGACAGTATGCAGCAATGTGTCCCAGCTTGTGGCAGACATAACAGATGGCATTCTTCATAGGAGGCAAGAATCTCCTTTGATGGCTTCCAAATTTGATATACTCAGGGGTATATGATCCTTTCTCTGTTGTCTTAGTATTTGTTACAATTTTTGTTATTAGAAGTTTCTTCTGGTCTCTTTCTTTCTCATTACATGTTTCTTCCTTTGTAGGAATTATTTGAGTTGCTTCATCAGCCTTCTTTGCTTTCACAAAAATTATATTTTTGTTTTCCTTTTCTTTGCCTTTACTTGATTCTCATTCATAGCCTATCCCAGTTTTTATTAGAGGAGATCTTTGAACATCTAAGATTTCATTCAACTTACCAGAACTTGTCATTTGAGAAGGGTATATAGAAACTTTATGTTGAGCATTTTCTAATTTCTTTCTCAGACACAGAATTTCTTCTTCTAGCTTCTCTTGTTCTCGAGTTTTATCTTTGATTTGCTAAAGTAACATATCTTCTATCTTCTTAGCTTCTTCAAGCTTTACCTTCAACTGCATGGGGACTTCTGAATTTTGTTCTTCTTTCACACATTTTAGGAGAATCTCTTTTTATTTTCTGCATTTTAGTTTGATTCTGTCAATCTCCTCCAGAGCACTTCTTAGCTCCCCCTCAAGGTCAACTTCCCCTTCTTCTTCTTCTTCTTCTTCTTCTAGCAAGAGTCCTTCAAGATCTTCTATGGCCATCAGTAAAAATTCAGAGGTTCCCTCTTCTCCTAAGCATTCATCTGAGTCTTCAGATGCACTGCTGTCTTGTTGAGCATAGAAGGATTTTCTGCTGAATTTTTTTCCTTTCTGCCAGTTCTTTGATGTGTCTTTCTCTGATTCTTGAGCTTGATTTCTTACTTTCTTGTGAGGACATTTAGCAGCATAGTGTCCCACTCTTCCATAGTTAAAGAATTTGAAGGGGAGTTTGACTTTGTATTTACCTGAGTCTCTATCCAATTTCTTGACAAACTTTGCCTCTTCTTCATCTGAGCAAGAGCATATGTCTCCCTCTTCTTCTTTCTTCTTTTCCGTTTTAAAGGCTGCTTCCCTTGTACTTGGCTTTTTCTGTGGGAGCCTCATTTCATAGGCTGTTAGATTTCCAAGCAAATGGTTCATGGTCAAGGTCTCCCAATCAGCTATTTCTTCTATTGCAGACACCTTTGGATTAAACCTGGATGGAAGAGATCTTAGAATATTTTGCACAATTATACTTTCTGGCATTTTTTCTCCAAGAGCTTTCATATTGTTAATAATTTATGCAGCTTTTAGGAAGAAACTGGCAATGTCTTCATCATCATTCATTTTTAAGTTTTCAAACTGGGCTCTATATACTTGAAGTTTGGCAGTTTTTACTTTCTGGTCTCCCTCATGTATGTTCTCAAGAGTATCCCATATTTTTTTGGCAGTGTCTTTGTGCATTACTTTAATAAACTCTACTTCACATAATCCATTCAGGATGGCATTCATGGCTTTTTCATTAGCCACAAAATCTTGTTTTGAGTCTTTTTCTCTGTCGGTTGCCTTCGGGGCATATCCTAATTCCACAGCAGCCCAGACTTCTATTCCTAAAGACATTATGTATGTCCTCATTCTGATTTTCCAGAAAGCATAATTTTCACCAGTGAAGAAAGGGGCTTTATTGGTTGAGCATCCTTCTTTACTAGCCATCTTCGGAACCTAGGATCTCCTTTCAGTTGTTAGACTTGTACAAAGGAACCAGCTCTGATACCAATTGTTGAATCTTTAATTAAACTGAGAGGAGGGGGGGGTGAATCAGTTTAAATTACATTCGCCTTTTAAAACTTTCACCAAAGTTATTTACAGCTTAATATGTGAGCAATCTTATTTGCAGCCAATATTAATTTATTGTGATACCATACTTAAGTTGAAAGCAGCAAGCAATTAAGCAGATTGAAATAATCACCTCAACACATAAGAAGCACACATAGAGACAGCAGATGTAAGTGGAAACCCATAAAGGGAGGAAACCACATCTTATTAATGTTGTGATGCAAAGGCAAGCTCCAACTTCCTCTCACCACTGTTTTCTGTAGGCACCAACCTACAGGAGGCTCTATCCTCAATTTTGCAAGCTACAACTTGCAAGGACGCACCAACTCCCTTCAATTTTCTGCAGGCACCAACCTAAAGGAGGCTCCAACCTCAGTCAGCTACAACTGATAGCTATCAAGCTGCAACTTGATAGGGAAGCTCCAACTTCCTCAATTTACAAACTGAAATTTTGCTGATTTACCTCAGATATCAGCCCTATTCTGTAGCTTCTCCTTCTGTTTTGCTTTTCTTAATCTTCTCTGCCTCAAACTTCTATATTCTGCCTTCTCTTGATTAACTCTCTCTCTCTCCTCTTTTTTTTTTTTTGCATATCAAGATGATATTATTTATAGATTTCCTCACATGGCTGTTTGTATTCTACTTGGAATTCGAAATGGAAAGTCATGTCTCATTGCCTTCTGCCTTCTCACTCCTTTTATCTGCTTACTCAGAAAATATAACTGTAGGTATCAATTTAACATTACAGTGGGAATTTGTTCTCTCTCGGAGACTTGCCAATGCATCACAAACAATAAAAAACAATTAAAATATTTACATTCGAATTACAAAGTAAATTCCAGCTCACTCATTCACCCTCTTGGCTAGCTGCGCATTTGTCTTTTCTTTGATTGTGTTTTGTCTTTTTCTGTGATTGTGTTTTAACTATTTTCTACTCTGTATTCTATTTTTTCCTCTACTGTGGTGTAATTGCTGTATATATGTAACAGTGCTTTTATATCAGTGCCTTTTAGAAAAATATGTGACTGCTGACTTGTAGCAAGTGTCTTGTTGATGTGGAACATTCCGCAGGCCGGAACATACATATATCACAATTGTATTACATTAATAATCGCCCTCCCCTTAAGCTGAGGCCCGTGGGTCTACAGACCATACGGCTTATCGCAATAGCGTTATATATATATATAATATATATAATATATATATATATATATATATATATGACAACGCCTTTTAATGTATATATATATATAACCAACTTTGTCTCTTGGCTTAATTATAAGATGATTTAATCATATAATCTACCCTTTTAATACACCTTAACATACTCTCGGCGCATACAATAAAGCCTGTTTTAAAACATATAGAACTCCTTTCGGGCCCACCTGACACGTTTTCAAATGTGATTGATCGCAATCGCAAATTTTTAATTTGCGATAGTTGTTGTGCAGTTTCAACCAACTGCGATATTGCGATGGTTGCGATATTGCGATATTGTGATGGTTGTGATATTGTGATATTGTGATGGTTGCGATATTGCGATATTGCGATGGTTGCGATAATGCGATAGTGCGATGGCGCAATGTTGCGAAGTTGCGATATTGCGATGGTGCGATGGCGCAATGTTGCGAAGTTGCGATATTGCGATGGTGTGATGGCGCAATGTTGCGAAGTTGCGATATTGCGATGGTGCGATGGCGCAATGTTGCGAAGTTGCGATATTGCGATGGTGCGATGGTGCAATGTTGCGAAGTTGCGATATTGCGGGTCCCGCCTTATAAAACTTTGTATTATGCACTCCGTATAACTTCATAAATATGCTTTGGACCTTTGATTATATGATGCGCTGCACATATACTCAGTAGATGGCTGTGTTCCCTTTGAATATGTTTATGTTATATATAGCAGCCGTGGAGTAGTGATTCTAGGAATAGCAGTATGTCTTTACAATATGATTGTATCTACGTATTTGATTGTTCCTTTGTCTTTCAATAGCAGTTCTTCCACGTGCCGTTGCCTTACTTTTGCTTCTCTTTTCTGACACATCTCTGTCTTTCTTTGCCTCATTACTGCTGTGCAATTCCTCAACATAGTTTAGAGTATGAGCCTACTTCCACTTTGTTACCTTATATGATTCCGCTTACCCCCTAAGCGATCGATATTACAATTAACTCACTGACATATTCAATCTTGTTCGACATTTGCTTCTCTTGCTCCTTACTTAAGTTTTTTTCTTGCCCTCTGCTACCTCTCTGTTGCCTCGCTCTATTGCTGGTTTCTTTGCTACTTCTGTTGTCTCTTTGTTTCTTTCTCTTCTTTTTGTCTAATGTTGCTCCTTGCTTCCTTCATTCTCCTTTTGCTGCCTCTTCTTTAAATGACCCTGTCTCTGCTGCTTGACCCTCTCTACATCTTGCTGCTATGTTGCTCTCTTTGCCTGTCTCTGTCTTTGCTGCCTCCTTTGCCATCAATGACAATATTTCCAACAATTTCTATCTCCAATCCTATGCGTTGAGCAACCACTATCAACATACCACAAATATTTGTTGTTTTGAGCCTTGAGAGGGAGAGCATAATTATCAGTCTTCTTCTTCTTCCATTTTCATTTGTTTTATGCCTTTGAAGATTCTTCTGGAGGATTTTCAAGTCTGCAATCTCTGGCTATGTGTCCAAAGTTTTGAAATTTGCAACATTCCATATTATTTCTTAAATGTTCAAATCTATTGATTTTTCGTTGAGACTTCGGAGGTTCATATTTGACAGATCTCCTGGAATTGTATTGGTTCCTAGGGTACGTGTGACACTCTACAACTTTATGCCCAAATTTTCCACATGAATAACAATAGCCATGAAAAATATGTTGGTAATTGGATGGAAATATTCGTCGAGGAGTTTTCTTCCAAAGATGTTCTTGAGAATCTTGTCCAATGAGGTCTACATGCATGTTAAATCTCATAGGTTCATTGTATTTTTTTGTAGAAGGTCCTGCTTCTTCTTCTTTGTAACTGACCCTAGTTCTATCGTTGTAAGATCATCGATTGTTGATGAGTTCTTCCAATGCCCTTGATTTTTTGGCATGGTTTTGGGTATTTTTTCACTTCTTCACTTACGCAGTAAGACTACTTCATCTTCTAATGATTCCCTTTATTGTTTGCCTTCTTCCAACTTCTTCTGAAGTGACTCTTCAATAAATTTGTGTTCTTCAACTTCAATTTTGAGACCTTGAACTTGTTATTCAAGTGTATTGGAATGGATCTTCTCAACCTTGAGCTCTTTTATAAGCTTGATTGCCTCCTTAGAAAATTATTCTTTGGTCATCCCTTCTTCTTCATTGTTTGATACCTCTTGTTTAATGTGTTTTGCCATAAAAAATACTCTCTCATTGGCTTCTTCTTCATTTTCATTGTCTTCATCCAATGATGAGCTATCTTCTTTAGAGAGAAAGCTCCTTTTAAATCCTTTATTTTTCTTTTCTTGTTGAATTTATTAAAGCCTTTATCTTCTTTTGAGTTTCCATCACCTCTATTTGGACATTTTGCTTCAAAATTCCCAACCTCACCACAGCCGAAACATATCAATGGAAGTTTACCCTTGAATTTTCCCTTACCAATTTTTAGTTTTTTCGTAAAGTAAGCATATTCTCCATCTGAAAGACCTTCTTCATTATCTTCATTTTCTTCACACTTGCAGGTGTAGGTCTATGCCTTTGAAGATTGTTTCTCCTTATTGGTTTTATTAGATGCAGCGAACACAATTTCTAGATGCGAAGTGCCCTCTTCTTCATCAAGTCTCATTTCATATGCTATGAGAACTCCATGTAATTCCTCTTTGTTGATTTTGTCTAGATTTTCACTATATTCTAAGACCGATACCTTTGGGTAGAATCTCCCTAGTAACATTCTAAGAATCTTTTGTATAATATTTTTCTCGTCAACATGATCTCCCAATCCTTCCAGAGTGTTGGGTATTTCATAAATGTGTTGGAAGTATGCAGCAATGTTGTTATCTTCTTTCATTATGAGTTGCTCAAATTTTTCTTTGTAGATTTGAAGCTTTTCTTCTTTGAAATTTGAGTCACCTACGTATATATTCTTAAGGTTGTCCCATACATTTTTGGTGGTTTTACAAGCCAACACCTTATGATAAGCAGATTCAATAATTCCACTGATAATAATATTCTTTTCTTTTGCATCATTTACCAAATTATTCTTACATTATTCATCCACGGTTGATGTAAATCCATTTTTAACAGTGTCCCATACTTCATAACCTTGTGCCAAGAGATAGACCTCCATTCTTCCTTTCCAGAGTGCATAATTATTTTCATTGAACAGAAGCACACCATTCTTGGTATGCTCCATGACCTCCTTCTAGTTGTTAAACTGGTATTGAAGGAACCAAGCTCCGATACCAGTTGTTGGAAATAATGAGAGGGGGGGGGGTGAATCTATATTCCTTTAAATTAGATCATTAATTAATCTTCACTTATTTTCAATGTTTGTACAATGATAGCAGTAAACAAAAGGAACACAAATGCACACAATTTTTAAGGTGGAAACCCTCTCCGGGACAAAAACCACCTGAATGATTTTCTAATAATTCTTTAATATTCAACTCCAATTGAAAATAAAGCTCCAACTTCCTAGAATCTAGAAAAACATTCTTCTCTAGCTCCCACTGGATGGAAACTCCAACGACCGAGATTCTTCAGTAGTCAACCAAATGGATTCCCCAACACCCATTGAGCTACAACTCACCCTATCACCACCCTACCACCCTAAAGTTTTCATAGTCTTGAACTTATTAGTGACTTCATGCACCAGCCTAGCACCACCCTACCACCCTATAGAAGAATAAAAGAATAATGGACTCCCATACTAAGGAAAATGGTCCACTTTACAATGATATAGAATGATGTAGAAGAAGAAGACACACTAGACCATAACCCTAACTATGAGAAAACCACCTAACGATGATCCTAGACCTCCTGACACTGCCTCTTCAACTCTTAGCAGATAGACAGTAGTATAATTTTTACAATGATGTATTTACGGTGACTTAGTACAATGATACCTTACAATGACTGTACGTAGTGCTGCCCACTTGAAGTATTCATGTGATGAAGTTCTTGTTGTTGTTATACACCTTGATTTGTACTCTTTTCATGATACCATCTGCTGTACCTTTCTTTTCTTTGTTGCCCTAGAAATTCTGGTCCTTTGAAGCTGTTGACAACACATGATATAGTTTTTTCTTGCTTTCTAGGAGCTCGATATTGAATTTGGTGTATCTCTATTAGTTCAGATCCCCAATATGTGATTTTTGGAGCTGTAGTAGTCCTTTGAGTCTTATTTCCAATGCCACAGTTCTAACCCAATTTGGATTTTTCAAGAGAGAGTTATGCCCAATCTCTCAAAATGAATTAATTATGGACTGGTTCAGTAGAGCGAACTTGTACGGAATGCCTTGTGTCATTGTTTCCTCATTTGGTTCTGAAATTGATATAGAGAAAAGTAAATTCTATGCACAATCTGCCACATTTTACAGAATTTGAATTCGATACTCAGAGAGGGAATTATGGCGATTTTCCCAAGGGAACTTCTTTTAGATGAAGTTCAGTAGCCTGCCAAAACACTAACTTCCACAAATTATATCTCTGAAACTACTATGCACCTTCATCTAAAAATCTTATAGGAGGTTCCTCAAGATTTTCGCTTCGCCTCATAAAAATTTCTACTTTTGAACCTTCGTTGAAAAATGTTAGAGCGGAAATGCCACGATGACCTGTTTTAGGTTGTGAAATTCCTACATAAGGAGGATATAAGGATCACAATTTATATAAATTATTAGGTTGAGAGGGGCTTCAACAAGAGAACATGGGAAGGATTTTAGAAGCTTAAAAATGATTAATTATTGAATTTTCAATAACCCATGCCACAACCCCATCGGGTTTTAGCCCAGTAACTAGGGTTACAAACTTCAAACATGAATATCTCTCAAAATGTGAAGAATTACATGGCATGCCATATATCAACAGAAACATCTCAACAAGTAGAAGCCATTAAAAACATTCTTGAACCATAATATAGTAATTTTGTAGGTCAAAATTACTATGCAAGATCTAGGTAGCCCCTGGTGCTACTTGGGTTGATATCAATGACAACCATTGATAAACAAACTAGGCGATCCACCACATCACTAAGTGTCAGATGATGCTTGTTGAGAGTGTATTGAGTGGGACCTACTATTGGTGCACCCAAATGATGATTTCGTCTATGAAATGATAGTTGTTACTACGTAAGCGACAGGTGAACCATTATTGTGAATATGGTAGAGTTATTTTATCGCTCTTTTTTGAGAATATCCTGACACTTCGGCCTCATATACAGATCCAGGATGGGGGCCCGTGAGAGCCCAGGATGCGCCACTGGGGGAAGCTACTGTGTAGAGGGGGAGGTGCGGTAGTCAAACGGGTGTTCTGGACTGAGTTCTTTGTGCATTGGGATAAGATGCCACTGTACATAAACGACTATAGTGGGATGAGTTATCATCAGGACCCAAACTTGCAACTGCTGCTAGGTTGGGCATGGGGTCCATATGGTAAGTGAAAATTTTCTTATATTTTATGGTGCATTTTAAAGTTTCATAATATTGTATATAGTATTGATTCATTCACTTTTGTTATGCAGATATAACACTGGCAAAACCGGTCGGGTATATGTGACATCCCACAGTACCAGGATCTGCAGGACCTAGTGGATCGAGGGGAACGTAGAATGAGGATGTTGTGGCCCTCTTGGAGGACATCTATCGTACATGTGAGAGTTTTTTGACTAGAGTTTCTGAGTGTGACTGGCAGGACCTAGATGATGAGTACATAGAGCCTTGTATTGGTCTACCCTCAGAGTGGCGAGGAGTCATGTGGTGCATGGTGATGGTCGGACAGGGGATTCACGATCTACGGGCTACAAGAGCCAAGCCATTGGCCAAGGACCCTCCAGATAGTGATTAGATGTGGGGGCATGAGGTACCCCCAGTTTTCATTTTGTAACATGCTATGGGCATGTTATATGTATTGGAGTTAATGGACTCCAAAGCATTGTATATTTTAACGACACATATTTTTGATATGCATCGTTTTATGGTTTATTTTTATTACCTTGTGTTAAATGCGCGTGATAAATGGCAATATAGAATATTGTTTGCAATGCCATCTACATAGTGATTTTGGGCTCTAGGTACATGAATGAATGTAATTATTTCAAATTCACGCATTAAGAGCTTCACTCGTAAATATCTTCTAAAAAGGACAGGATTATGCACACGATAAACACCATTCAATTTCATGAAAAGCAACAAAGAATCTAAACGAACATGAAGGTGGAGGATGCGATAGCCAAGGGCATCGACTAAAAAATCTCTCACTACATCATATCCGGCCTCATTACTAGTGGCAGAACTAATGTATACACCATTAGGGAGGACAAGCGAATGTAGGGGGCTGAAAATGGCCTAGGCTGTCAAGGCTAGATTCCAGGAGTAGCGACTTGCACCATTGGAATAACTGATATATGGTGTGGACAGGGGCTCCATATGAAAAATGCCACAAGAAAATAAATGAGAGGATGATGAAAAATTTTGGCAACCTGAACGCAAGGTGGAAAAAAAACAAGAACTACTAGAGGGAATGCTATGGGTAGGATTTCTACCCCCTGCACACTGAAAAGAGGATGGCGTGAGGGAACGACCTTGGGGGTAGTTTTTGCTCATGTCACGAAAGTAACCATAGACATGAATGGTGTCATTTTTATTATGGGTTGGATAGATGAAGTCAGGGTGGAAAAGGCTTCTATGATGTCGTCATCAAAGTAGAATATGGGGTGATTGGTGGAAGGATAACCACATGATGCGACAAAGCTACCTAGCTCATCATCATGAGAAGAAAGGTTCACATGCACATCATCATAGAGGGTGACATAAGAACAAGTAGATGAAGGATCCACCGATGTTGAGCCCAAGGTGATCACTGAAGAGAGGTCAGGAAAAATAGAAGGGGAAGCCCCAGAGGGGTCTTCCACCATGGATCTAATAGATGATGACAGGTAGAGGATAATGGCCAAAGGCTCCGTCATCTGGACATTAGGAGGGGGAATTTCAATGAAAGTGGATGGGTCCTCTGGTTCACTTGAATCATATCGCATAAGTAAAGGAGAGGCAGATTCTTGGTGGTTAGCCTCGTACTGGCGAACTACGTCCAAAGAGGTGCGGTAGTCTACAAGGTGGGGACAGAGGTGGGTATAGTGGCTATGAAGATCACATAAAGCACAGGGGTGGTTTGTGTGCACAATCTTGGGCTTCTTGGCTACAGTCAGAAAAGTAAAGGGATCTTCAAGGACCTTAGACTCAGGAATTGTGACATTGAGCATGGGCTTGATATGATAGAATTCAGGACAATTAGGGGTGGCATGACTGACAACATCACACAAAGCACACAAGGGTGTACGCATTGGAGGTTGTGGAGGAGCAGGGGTTGTCTAGGCAGCCTTGTACTTTGGTGTCTTCTTGTAGGATTTTTCCCATTGCCTGAGGCTTTCATAAAGAGAGTAGGGTCCTATTGAGGTGGCTGAGGCATAGAAGCAAAGGGAGGGGTCATGGTGACCAGTTGGACCAGGGTTAAAGCAGTGTAAGGTTTAGGCTGACCATGTGGGATATTGTCTAGGGGATCAATGTACCAAATTGAGATCCCTAGGGTAATGTTGGGAAGATACAAGGTAGCCATAACAGGTATTGAAAATACTCTAGGATGGGGAGCAAGAAACGATATCTGACTGGAGGGGTAATCGCCAGGTGGGACAACTCAGAGATGGTTAAGGCCAGGGGGAAATGTTCCAAGGGGATAGCTAGGATCATGGACACCAGCTACATATGAGGGGCCTTGAGGAGGGGGTCCTGAAGGCTGATTCTAAGTACTATGAGTAGGTTGCGGAGGGCAGGGCTATTGGCTAGTCGAACCAGTCTGTTTGAGGTCGGAGCAAGATGATTGCACCATACAAACATTCGACGAGCTAGGGTCAGAGATAGGAAGGGGGGCACCAGGGAATGAACCAAAAAAAGAGGAATCTTTATAAACTCTGGGTGAGACATTGGTCGGAGGTTCAACTTCTTGTTTATTGGCCACTAAAGAGATAATGGACTGTGGAGAGGTTGGTGCTTCGGTTCATAATATGTCAACTTATTGATGGTGATGATCTTTCCATTATGTGGAAAGCACATCTTACAGTGAACCACAAATGGGACAAAAAAAATCACCTAAGTGTAGCTATGACCCAATATAATGTTGTAGTATAAGGGGGCATTAATGAGTTCAATGTCAACACAAACAATCTTGCCTACAAGAGTAATAAGAAAATTGCGTAACATGCCAAGGGGCTGAGAAGAGTGGCCATCCAATGTACAGACGGTGATAGTGGAAGGGGATAACTCAGGGAATTTGATTTTCTTCCAAATAGAAGCATACATCACATAGGTGGATGCCCCCTCATCAATGGTACAATGAGAGACGTTGGCGTTCCAGACCTTGATAGGGATTTGGAAGCCGACAGATGAAGGAAGGGTGGGATGTTCTGACTTGTCTATGTCGAAGACAATAAAATGGTCATTTGAAGGATCCACAATGCCCATAGTAGTTAGTAGATATTTTCGTTGTGAATGGCATGATTGGAGGAATTCCAGCGTTGACATGGTGGTAGGAGATTGCACCAAGTCATCTACTATACTGTAGGAGTGGCAAGCTTTACCGGAAGCAGCATTTTGGCTAAATGGTCCCTCGAGGATATTGGTATGAACCTATACCTTAGGCTTAGGTATCAGTAAAGGACCATTGGGTGTCAAAAGAGGCTTTGTGGGACTGGAAAATGGGGCCTTGGTAGCAGACGTAGCGGGAGGATGGGTGTACTGACGGGACTTAGTCTGAAAGTTGAGGTCAGTGTGATTGGGTTGGCCAAATTTCATCATGAGGATCTGGTAATCAGAGGTACCAAATGGGGGAGGTTCAGTGGCCACCTAACTTTCAGGGGGTTGGGCAACCACATATCCTTACTGGGGGAAAGGATTGGTAAAAGAAACCAATTGAGTAGGGGCATCATTTGAAGGAACTAAAGGGGAGGCTTTTTTTCCTCAAGATGTTACTTGATCTTCCCACATCTAACGCATCTGAGGTAAAAGAGTACAATCATGGGTACAGTGACCATAAACACCACAACAAGAACAAGGTTTATTCGTGTGAATAGTCTTGTCCTACTGGGGTTGAGTGCCCTGTTGCTGGGTTGCAGTGTTATATGTATTCCCTTGGGGATTGTTTCCCGGATTACCTAGGGAAGATTAGTTTTGGCCGCATTTCCTCTTATTTTTGGAAATAGGATGATTAGTCACATTCTACTGTGCATACACCTACCCCTTGGGGGGTGGGGGGGGTGGTTGCTGATGTAGAGTTTGAGAAGGCAAGGGAGGCTAAGGTGCTTATGTGGGAGGAGCTAGAGCACCAGGCTATGCATATGGATATGAAGGAGGTTGGGAAACATTGGGGTAAATAGTTTGGTAAAAAGGAAGAGGCATGCTGTATCCTAGATACATGTTGTCGGGAGGGGGAAAAGTGTTGGAGGAGTTGGCCCATCCCTGAGGGAAACCATAACCCATGGGAGGATGAGTGTACGAATGTGAAAATGCTCCAATGATACCATTGACAACATGGGCTGCCCCATGTGCGTTGGCACCACCGGGTCTAGGGAGATTGGGTAAGACGGTATAAACATAAGTAGATTGTGTGTAGATCAGGTCATATTTCAACGCAATCTCGAGGGAAACTTCCTCGGTTTGAGGGAAGTGGGATGCAACATCTTTGCCAATAGTAGGAAAAAATGATTTGAGAAACTATTCCATGTAGACATGGTCTTGGAAAATAGGGGCTCGACATATGCTCTTCCTTCTGTGCCATTCTTGAATATGGTCAGATATGCTGGTAGCAGGATTTTGATGGAAAGAGGCAGGAGTTCGGTATCGGTGTCGTAGTGAAGGGAAAGCTGGAAGTAAGACATAAAATCCTTAGCAAGGGTTGCAAACGTATTATGATAGGATGGGTCCTAGTCGACATACCACTTGGAAGCTTCTCCAGTAAGCGTACGCTAGAATAACTAAAAATGGACAGAGTCATCAGTGATGGAGTTAGATGAACACCACATGTAGAAATAATTAACCTGGTTGGTAGGATCCTCTCCAGCAATTCCTTCAAACATGGGGATGTCTAAAGGAAGCTTGGTTGGCATAGTAGGCCAACCAGGATCATGGTGTATGGCGTCATTAATCAACTGGATAAAACTAGGAAGGCTTAGGCCCGCCATATAAGGAAGTAAGGGAGCAACCAGAATAGTTCCTGTTGCAGCACCACTAGTAGCATTTCCAGCATTAGGGTCGGGGTTGCCACCAACATTAGGTCTTGAACGAGACATGATGAAGATGAAAGGTGGAGGAGATTTGGGGATAGAACCAGAAGGGGAACATGATGAAGTAGAATCAAAGTTAGAATGTGGACTCGGTGGAGGATGAACACAAACCATACGCAGTGGGGTAAGTCTTCCTAACGAAAACTAAGGATGAAGGCCTTGGAGTCTCTAGGATAAATGCCTTGGGGGCGCAATGATGGTAAAGAGACACGAAACACAATAAGGAAGAGAGGTAAATAAGGGCGGGGAGGTGCAGGATCAATTTATTACAATGTTTAAGACTTGGCCTGGTGGAGTAAACTAGACGCTCTTTGCTTAGGGTGTGCATGTATGTGATAAGTGTGTTAATTTTAATTAAGCCCAATGTTTATCAGCGATTGTCATTGATGTCAACCCAAGTAGCACCAGGGGCTAAACCAAAATTGCATGGGAATTTTAACCTACCAAATTAATATATTCTTGGTCAATAATGCTTTTTATGGTTTCTACTTGTCGAGATGTTTCCTTTGATATATGGCACACCATGTAATTCTTCACGATTTGAGAGATATTCATGTTTTAAGTTTGTACCCCCAGTTAGTGGGCTAAAACCCCATGGGGTTGGGGCATGGGTCATTGAAAAGTCATAATTAATATTTTTTAAGCTCCTAAAATCCCTCCCACAGTCACATGTTGAACCCCCTCTCAACCTAAGAATTTATATAAATCGTGATCCTCATTTCCTGCTTATCCAATGGATTTCGCAATATGAAACAAGTCATCATGGAATTTTCGCTCTAAATTTTTTTATACGAAGGTTCAAAAGCTGAAATTTTTATGAGGCTAAGCCTAAATCCTAAAGAAGCTGTTGTAAAGATTTTAGATCAAGGTGTTCAATATTTTTGGAGATACGATCTGTGGAAGTTAGGGTTGCTACAGGCTGCTGAAATTAATCTCAAAGAAGTGACCTTGGTAAAATCATCATAACTTTCGCTCTGAGTATCCGATTGGAATTATGTAAAAAAATATAGATATTTCACATACTGTAGTGTTTTCTCTATCAATTTCAGAGCTGAATGAAGAAACAGTGACACATGGCATGCCGTACAAGTTTTCTCTATTGAAACTGTACATAATTAGGGAATTGTGAGAGATTGGGTATAACTCTCTCTTGAGGAATCAAAATTGGGTTAGAACTGTGGAATTGGAAAGATGACTCAGAGGACTACTACAGGACAGAAAATTAGATATTGAGGATCTAAAATAGTAGAGATACACCAGATTCAATATTGATCTGCTAGAAGGCAAGAAAAAGCTAGATCATGTGTTGTCAAAGGTTGCAAAGGACCAAAATTTCTATGGAAGAAAAGTAAAGCAAGGTGCAACTTTAGGGTTATTCCTATGTGTTTTTCTCCTATTCTTGCTTATGAGAGGTTCTACATGGGTACCTAAGAAATTATTGCTGTTAAGACCCATTATTTCTTTTTTTTCCTCGATACGTTTTGCTTATGTGAGGGGGGGGGGTGTGTGTTCGAGTTCCAATAAACAGGTCTCAAAACTTGTAATATTGCATATCATCCTTATATATTTCATTGAAGGTCTTAACTTCTAGTTGTCACTAGAAGCTTCCATTTCTCCTATAAATTGTATAAATTCCTTGTAGATTCAAACTGCTAATTGTAATTTTATAAAACAATAGACTTGAATCTACTCTACCAATTCTGGAAACCAATTTAAACAATTGTGAAATTAAGAAGCATACAAGAGAAAGGATTCAATCAACACATTACACAATGATTTCCTAGGGAAAGCCACAGCTAAAAAATCCGCTATTTGTATATTGCATTAGTCAGAAAATATGATAAGATTACAATGTTTTTCTCAAGCCTGAGAAACCTTTGCACTATCTCTATCTATCTCATTGCTTCCTATACAATCCTAGGACAATACTTAACCAAATGTTTGCTTGCTCAGTTCACTACTTCCTTGCATTGTTTCCTTGGGTAATTAGCCCCTATTAATTAGGGAAATCCCCATCCAATACTGCACAATCCATCAAGGGAATTCCTCTAATTGCATGCACCATCTATACAATTTGGATGGTTATATAACTAATAGTATGCTACCCTTGAACTCCAACCTCAACTAGGTAATACTTAGTTCACACATGCATGAGTTATTTATGGATGATCTATCAATTCTTTGGTTGATCATTGAGTGTGGCTCAAGTTACACTTCCACACTTTGACCTTCCACTAGTTCCTCTAATAGATAGAACTAGTTCAACTGACTTTAACTCAGATAAACTAAATTAATTAATTACAACTCAAAATAAACTCAACTAAGGCTCCTAAAAATTAGGAACCACTCTACATGACTCAAGTTAGACCCTCAACTTGAATTAACTAAACAAACTAAGTCAAATTAACTTTGTTGACTCGTACAAGTTGTCATCAGATGTTGAATTATAATTTTCTTCTAATTTAATTCAAGGGAAAATTAAATTAGAATCTTTCTTCATGCCATTTTCAACACTCCCTCTTAGCAAGAAAGGGATTATCGGAACCCCAATCCTGCCTCTATGGAACTTGAATTTTCCACTTAACAATGCCTTCGATAACATGTATACATCATGTTCATCTCTAGGAATGTACTCTAGCATCATGATCTTCCTCTACACAAAATCTATGAGATTTTGATACCAAATGCCGATATACTTGGACCTATCATGAAAAACGAGATTCATTGAGAGTTTTATGCAACTCTGATTGTCATGGTAAATCATTGTAGGATCCATCTGATGACCAAATAACCCAATAAGGGTCTCCCTCATCCAGATAGCCTCACGAGGTTCTTGACTAAAAGCCATGTAGTCTTCTTCTATTGTACTAAGTACAATTGATCTCTGCTTCCTGTTGTACCAGGAAATTATTGTTGATCCAATACTGAAGATTCCTCTTGATGTTCTCTTCCTATATGATGGACTCCTTGCCTAATCTGTATATGTGAAGACTTGGAGCTTCACTCCCTCTATCTGTCTATAGAAAAGGCCAAAATGAGTGGTTCCTCTGAGGTTAACCACATAACACATGTCCAGTCGTTTGTTCACCAGGTACATAAGTGAACCCACAAGATGCCTGTAAATGGAAGCTTATACAAATTTTCTTGAAGTAACATCTTCCTTCCTCCAATTCCATGCTGGAGGAGTCTCCATGGGCTTGCTACTCTCCATGCGAAACTTCTTCAATCTCTCCTTGGCATACTTGCCTTAAGAGACAAACAGTTCCCCATCTCTTTGAAAAATTTCCAAACTAAGGAAATAATGCAAGAGCCCCATGTATTTCATCTGAATTATCTTGCCAAATATTATTTACAATATTTTATCAGCTTCTCGTCACCTTTTATAATTATATCATCGACATATAATACTATAATCAATAATTTACCTTCAACCACAATATGGTAAAGGTTTAGATCTGCTTCACTTTTGCTGAAGCCCAACTCGGTGAAATCACTGTTGATCTTAGTGTACTAAGCATGACGTGCTTGTTTCAATCCATACATCACTCACTTGAGTCTGCACACATGCGACTCTCTGTCAAAGGTCTCAAATCCTTCCAAATGCTCTATGTACACCTCTTCCTCAATCACTCTATTCAATAAAGTTGTCTTCACATCCATATGATGTATCTTCCATCCCATCTGCATTGAGAGTGTTATTAAATATTTGATTGAAGACTACCTTGATACTGAATAATAAGTCTCCTCATAATCAATTCCCTCCACCGGAGAGAACCCCTTGACCACAAATTTGGCCTTGTGTTTCTCGACACTCCCATCTTCTGCTTGATTCACCTTTTAGATCCACTTGGATCCTACAAATTAATTGTCCTCTGGTATTTAGAAAACTTCCTATGCACTATTCCTGATAATTGAGTCATACTCCTCAACCATTTCATCAACCCATACTAGTTTCTCCACTTCTTTATTGAATGAGGATGACTCAGTCTCTACACTCTTGCTCATATGATACATGTAGCCAGTGTACTGATATGGTGACCTCTGCATGTGCTGTTATGTGGGTGCTCTGACATTCTCTCTAGCATCATGCATCAATCTATCATCCTCTCTGGTGCATTTCCTTCCATCTCTAGATGTCTCTACATTAGTGGGTTCTTCCAATCTATCCTCCTCTTCATGTGGCTTCTCCACAACATCTTGAGGTTCTTCCTTTGGATATAAAATCTCCTCATCTGTATGCAGCTAAAGCTCCATTCAAGGTAAATTTGCATGGCCTTCTCTTCATAGAATTTCACATCTCTACAAACAACTGTCATCCTGTGAGATGGAAAGTACACCCTATAGTTGTGAGGTGTATCGGTGTACCCCAAAAATATGCCCAACTAAGTTGTTCGTTCTATATTTTTTTGTGCATCGTTGGAAACATGATAATAAAATGATGAACCAAATATTCTGAAGTGTACTCAGTGTATTTGGTTTCTTACCTAAAAATATTCCTTTGTTGTACTAATCCTGAGAATCCGATGAGGACTCCTATTATTCACATACACTATTGTGTTTCATGCTTCATCCCATGAGTGCAACAATAGGCTTTGATCACGTAACGTCACTTGTGCAGCTCCCACATTAAGTTTTTTATTTATTTATGCAACTCTGTTCTAATGTGATTTATGAGGTGTTATTAAATACCGTTGAATTCCTTCTGGTTCAAAAAATTTCTTGAACTAATTCGACACATATTCTCCACCGTTGTTGCTCCTGAGAGCCTTCACTTTCCTTTCTATTTCTTTCTCAACAAGTTATTTGAACTCTCAAAATTTTGAGAACATCTGGTTGTTAAGATATTCCGATTGTGAGCGGTGACCTTTGGTTCTTGATCTAAGGAACTTACCCTATAAATTACTACACTGGTCTTTATTTTTCATGAATAATATCCAAAAATTATGTGAGAAATCATCTACAAATATCACATAATACCTGCTCTTGGCCATGGAGGTTGTCAAGAATGATCCACACACATCCAACTGAACTCTTTCAAGGGTCACTTGTTCTCGATTGTTTTTATCATGAACGGTGCATTTTTTGTACTTACCCAATGTACACCCTTTGCATGTATCACACTTCTCTAGTGCACCCTTAGGAAGTCTTGCAGAAATATTATGCATGATCTTCAAAGCTCCATGGTGTAGATGGCCCAATATTCTATTCCATAACTCACTGTTGTCTCGTCTCTGCACCTTCTCTTATTTCGTGCTCAAAGTAGCACAATCTTATACATCCAATTTGTAGATATTATTCATTTGAACTCTAATCTTCTTTACCAATCTTGTGGCTATGTGACAAAGGAAAGATTTCCTTTGGTAAATATCGCATCATAATTACCATCTTCCAACATTGAAACTGAAACTAAATTATTCTTCAAACCTGGAACATACGTAACATCTTTAAATGTGGGAGGAGAAATAGACTCCCTTCTAAAAGGAATAGTACTGATGTCCATCGTATTATACCTTCCATCATCTCCTATCTCAATGTGCAACTGTAGGTCCTTCACCTCCAATTCGCTAAATAATTATTTTTTCTCGGTCATATGGAATGAGGCTCCACTATACACGTACCACACACTACCCATCACTGATGACACCATGCATGTGACGAGGTTGAAATCAAATTAAAATTGTGAAGCAAGAGCTTCACCTTCCACTCATCCTAAAGGCTTCTTGTTTACCTTCTTGTTCGAACACTTCATGGAATAGTGTCCCAACTCGTGACAATAAAAAAATTTAATATTGAACAAGTCCTTCTTCTTTCCATCCTAACGATAATATGCTTTAGAATGGGATGCCTTCCCTTTCCCTTTATTTTCCTTTCTAGCCAAGGCACAATTATCCTCATCCTCATGCTTGGATGAGGATCCATCTCTAGTGTTCCTCTAAATCTCTTATTGCGCCAATTCAAACCAGAAACGATCCTACTCTTGTATCTTCTCCCTCCCATTTACCGAATCCTGGTAGTTTTTCCAACACTTGGGAAGGCCTATAAGTGCTAGGATGGCAAGATCTTATTCAAAAAATCTAACAAAAACACTTTCAATATCATCCCAACATTGGATGAGCTTGGTCAAGTACTTTGGTATAGTGTCACCCTTCTCCATCTTGATTTTCATGAGCTTTTCCTTCAGTTCCAGCTTCCTTTCATCACTGTTGTTCTGAAACAAGTCTGTGAAGGCCTTCCTTTCCATAGAGGTTCGATAAAATATGATCTCGAAATAATTCCAGTAGGATCCTTCTTGCCTTTGCTACATTATTATTACACGTCACGAGATCTTGATAATAAGTTGTTGGAGTCTTAGGAATATCACTTTCTATGAACTCCTTCAGCCTGCTATTTTCCAACACTGCTTCCATCCCGTCCTTCCAAACTATGTAATTCAAGTTTCCCTCGAGGGCATACTCAAGTCTCAATCCATTGAATGGCATCTTGTTGACCCTGAGGAGTGATACTAAAAATTTGATTGACCTCCAAAGAACAATATATTATTCTTCTCTTCTGTAGTGATTTCAACTTTCACACCATGTAGAAATTCCTTTTAGATTCAATTCTACTAATTTTAAATTGCTAAAACAATAGACATGAATCTACTCTACCAATTTCGGAAACCGATTTAAACGATCATGAAATCACGAAGCATACAAGAAAAATAATTCAATCAACAAATTAAACAATGATTTCCTGGAAAAAGCCACAACCAAAAACCTCATTATATTTATATTTCATTAGTAAAAAAAATGAGAAGATTACAATGCTTTTCTCAAGCTTGAGAAACCTCTGCACTATCTCTATCTGTATCACTACTTCCTAGACAAGCCTAGGCCAATACTTACCAAACTTTTGCTTTCTGAAGTCCCTATTTCCTTACGTTGTTTCCTTGGGTAATTAGCCCCTGTTAATTAGAGAAATTCCCATCCAATATAGTGTAATCCATCAAGGGCCTTCCTCTAACTACATGCACCATCTCTACAATTTGGATGATTATACAAATGAGAGTACACTACAATTGAAATCTACTATCAACTGGGTAACTCTCAATTCACACATGCATGAGTTATTTATGGTTGATCTATCAGTTCTCTTGTTGATCATTGACTGTGGTTCAAGTTCCACTTCCATACTTTGACCTTCCACTAGTTCCTCCAACAATTCGAACTAGTCAAACTGACTTTAACTTAGATAAACTGAAGTAATTAATTACAACTCAAAATAAACTCAACTAGAGCTCCTAAAAAGTTGGAACCACTCTACATGACTCAAATTAGACCCTCAACTCAAATTAACTGAACTATATAAGTCAAACTAACTTAGTTAACTTGTATAAGTTATGGTTCCCAGACTTCTGTGGTTTTCATTGATTGCAGAATCCAGATTATCCACAGTATCATAAAACAATGGTTGACGTTTCGAATCCCAAAATGGATCCATATTCATGATGAAAAATGAATGAAGAATGAAAGAAAGTCGCAAAAGGTCAAGGTATAAATAGTGAAAGGTTGAGATAATAAAAGAACCGACAATAGATTTTATAATTTATTTAAAATAAATAGTATTTTATTTTCTTTAAAACATTTTTAAAAAATTTCCTAAATTTTTATAAATTAATTTTAATTTAAATAATAAATATTTAAAAAAAACTATTTTATAAATTAAATTTAAATTAAAAAAAATTAATTGATAAATATTTAAAACTTATTATAATTATTTTATTATTTTAGTTTTAATTTTTCATTTATTATAAACCTTTAAGTGCTACTATATTAATTTTAATAAATTAATTTTAATTATAATATAGTAATCCTAATTTTAAATTTGTTTAATTATTGTTTAATTATTTAAAAAAAAAATCTTTATATTAATTACATAATATGTTAAGAATTTTTTTTTTTAATGTGTAAATTTTTAATCTATATTCTAAAAGTTAACCTAAAATAGTATAATAAAATAACTATTTAAATATATGTTTAATTTTATGTTAATAAATAAATGCTAATAATTAATAAATATTAGTACAACTAATGAATATTTATTAAATATATTTTATTAATTTAATTAAATCCTAATAAATTTTATTTTTTAAAATTTTTTAATTTTTTAATTTAATATGATTTGAATTTTTATCATAACTTACTTTCATTCACTGATAATAATTATTGATTAATTAATTTTCATTAATAGAATAAAAATTAATTAATAAAGATAATTATTACGAGTAAGTGAAATAATAAGTGTTTTGTAATGACATGACCCTAAACTGTTTACTAATAAGGAGGAGAAGCAAACCTGCAAAATTATACCTGGGATGAGGACGAACCTAAGGAGAAAATTTGTTTAATTAGAGGTCACCAACTACCATTAATCTCGTATCCTTCGTCCCTGTTTATGTTATGCAGGTGTTTTATAATCTCCAACGCTTATTTAAGCTTTCATCTTTGATAGTGTTCCTCCTTTGCAATGATTTTAACATCCTCAAGACATAAGTGATGTTTTGTTTTTGAGGAGTGATAAGCAAGAGTCGAGGTTCTAGATCACTCATGTTTAATATCGGCACCATGCTCTTTTAGACGCTTTTGAAGAGAGCGCCCGGTTTCACCAATATAACTCTTCCCACATGAGCACTTAATCTTGTAAACAAGTTTTCATGAGATGTGGAATTCCAATTTTCTTCTAATTTAACTCAAGGGAAAATTAAATTAGAATCTTTCTTGGTCCCATTCTCAAAATAAATTAGCATGGCATGCAATGTTTTTCCTCAACGAACAAAATATTATCTTTATTTTTCAATTTTGTCGATCTCTTTCTTAGAAGTCTTTTAGATCTTATAGTTTGATCCATGGGTGTTTTTGCACTCTTATAGCTAGACAACAACTTTAGTAATAAAAAATACTACATATTTGAGAAAGAGATTAAGAAAAATATTATTGTTAGTCTATGGGACCATGGACTATTGAATTTCTTAGTGATCTCTAGGGAATTTGATAAAATGAATTTTCTAACACCTAACAGTATTATAAAGGTGTATGTGCCTATTAGGCAGGAAAGGAGAAATTAACACCACTAAATGAAGTACAATATTGGAGAGTAAATATATTCCTTTATCTTATTCAATTGTAACATTTGTGAACTAATGAACAATTATTTAATCATTGGCAGTAGTTGTAATTGTAACATTTGTGAATGAACAATGCTTTAATCTTGGTACTACGTATTTCCTTCAATTTTTTGATGATTATAGACTCAAGTGAGGTTGGCATGAAGATTCCAAGTCTTGGCCAAATATTTGAGGTATATGAGAATATATTTCTTTCCAATAATATTACAAATGTTATTCAAGTAAATTTAAGAAGAAGTTGTGGCATGATAAATAACAGAAAATTAATATACTATAGGAAGGTGATAAACCCTAATATAAAAATTCAAAAGCATCTCTATATTTTATTTGGTTCAATGAAGAAAAACAACATTTCTAAAATAAAAACAAATTATATTTATATATGGAGAGAAAGGAGAGGTTCAAAATTCATAAAACGTCTTGCACCTAAAGAAATTATGCTTTTGTAACACTAATAGGGTTAAAGATGAATCATTTTTCTCTTAGAACACATGCATACATAGTAATAAATATCAATTTCAAAATATTTGTTACAATACTAATGTTACAAACCCGTTTAACCCATCAAAATTTAAACAATTTAGATATCCTTGTCTTACGTGTTTCCTGGCATAAAAATATAACTCAATCCTAGTGATTCCATACTTTTGATAAACCAATATTGATTTCAATAGATGTTAATAACCACCAAAATCATCATTACAATTTTAATAATTAAATTTAAACTCAAATAAATTTGTGTATTGATTACTTTCTTTTGTTGGGTGTGGAGCCCGATTATCTTCTTTATTTTGTATCATAGAGTTAGACCCTTGTTCTTAACAGGGCGAAAATTTCGCCCGTAATTGAACACTGCTTGGGGGGTCCAAAGGGGGGTGGGGCTGCGAATTTATGGATCCCCCCCCCGAGCAGGGGGTTTCGGGGGAAACGCCCCTGAAGCTAAAACACATGTAAAATTTCCTTTTAAAAGTATTATGATTTCTAGTCAATTTGGGTCGTTCATTAGGCGAATGATATGACGGTAGAAGTTATGTTTAATTTAGGGTATTTTTCCCTAGAAGGAAACACCTCATTTTGTATGAGCGAATTGTATTGCGATTATGTATTGTACGTGTATTCTCGAAAAGAGAAACGGATAGGGAGACTGTGAAAGAGAACAGAGGATATTACAACAGATCTGTTGTAGGTTGTGTCTCTTCATTTTACTGGATAATAGAAAGGAAGGAATGGTTGTTCTGGGTGGACGTGGCCCAAACTAGGTGAACCACATATATATGTGTCTCTCTGGCTCTATATGTTTTCTGTGTTTATGTTTCCACATATTTTATTTGTTGCATTGCTCTATAATATATAATTTTATAACAATTGGTATCAGAGCCAAAGGTTTGTTTGGCTGATAAGCTCACAGAAAAGAAGGGTTCCTAGTTCAAGTGGGAGAAATAGTAGAAGATGGTAAGTTTAGGGTCAAGAAATTTAACGACCAAAACTACCCACTGTGGTAGATGTAGGTGGGAGATTATCCGTATCAGAAATATCTGTACCTACCATTGAGTGAAAAAACAAAGAATTCGGCGAGCATGACATGTGCAGAATGGGAGATTCTTGATAGAAATGCACTTGGAACAGTACGATTGTGCCTTGTGGCATCAGTAGCCTTCAATATTGTGAAGGAAACAACAATAGAGGGTTTAATTAAGGCATTGGTGAAACTATATGAAAAACCCTCGGCCTTAAATAAGGTATTTCTTATGAAACGTTTATTTAATATGAAGATGTCGGAAGGTGGATCTGTTGCTGACCATTTAAATTATTTTAATATGGTTACCAGTCAGTTAAGTTTTGTAGGGGTAAACTTTGATGATGAATTTAGGGCTCTATTGCTTCTATGCTCATTGCCAGAAAGTTAGAATGGTTTAGTTATGGCCATTAGTAACTTTGTCTCTGGATCTAGTACTTTAAAGTTTGATGATGTTGTCAGTGCTATCGGGTAATTCTTTGACTGCAGAGACTAGGGGAAGAAAAATGGAAAGAGGAAAGAGTTCAGGATATTGCAGTAAATCAAGGAAAGTTAAATTAAAGTCCAGATTGGGGATAGCATGTTGTAAATGTGGAAAGAAAGGACATCTGAAGAAAGATTGTAGATATCGGAAGGGAAAATAAGGAGACACACAACAAGAAACAAATCATGAAGAAAATGTGACAGGTGATGTGTTACAAGATTATTTTATTCTTTATTTAGAAAATGTTCCTAATTCCTAGGTGGTTGATTCAGGGGCCTCATTCCATGCCACACCTAATAAGAAATATTTTCATGACTATGTTCAAAGATATTTTGGACAAGTTCATTTGGGTGATGATAAACCCTGTAAAATTGTTGGAATGGGTAAAGTTCTTGTAAAACAGCAGAATGGAAACCAATGGCTATTAAAGGAGGTAAGGCATGTTCCAAATCTAAAAAAAAATCTGATTTCAACAGGGTAGTTAGGCAGTGAAGGTTGTGTGAAAATTTTCACAGATAAAACTTGGAAGGTCACCAAAGGAGCCCTAGTAATAGCAAAAGGTGAAAAGGTTGGTACATTTTTTTTATGCAATGGTATTTCTAAATCTGTTAATTCTTTAACTTCTAAAGGATCATATGCAACATTATGGCATCATAGGATCAGACACATGAGTGAGAAGGGGATGAAGATTCTTCACTCAAGAAATTTGTTGTCAAGTTTGAATAATATTCATTTGGATTCTGTGAGAATTTTATTTATGTAAGACATAAGAGAGTTATATTTCTTAGAGTTGGGAAAGAAAATAAGAGAAAAAAATTAGAGCTTGTGCATACATATGTATGGGGAGTTGCTCAGGTATCATCTCTCGATGGCTCTCATTATTATGTTACTTTTATTGATGATGCAACTATAAAAACTTGGATTTATTATATTTAGAATAAATCTGATGTATTTGATACTTTCAAGAAATGGAAAGCTTTGATTGAGATTGAGACAAGAAAAAATTTAAAGTGTCTGAGATCAAAAAATGGAGGTGAATATTGCAGTAAAGATTTTGATAGGTACTGTTCAGAGCATGGAATTCATAGAGATAAGGCAGTTCCAAGAACACCACAAGAAAATGGTGTGTCAAAAAGGATGAACAAAACAATCATGGATCATGCAAGGTGCATGATATTGCATGCAGGACTGCCTTTACAATTTTGGGAAGATGTTGTAGATACTGTTGTTTATCTAAAAAACAAAGGGCCTTCAAGTTCCTTGGATGGTGGTATTCCAGAGGAGGCATGGACAGGTAAAAAGTTAAACTACTCTTTTTTAAAGCCTTTTGGTTGTGAGGCCTCTATCCATATTAATAAATAAAATAGAACAAAAATTTTGGTTATTATATGTAGATGACATGCTTGTTGTAGGGTCTAACATGCAGGAAATAAATGTGCTGAAAAGAAAATTGGAAAATTCATTTGCAATGAAGGATTTGGGAGCTGCAAAACAAATCCTTGGTATGAGAATAACTAGAGACGGGAAAAATCAAAAATTAACATTGTCTCAGAATGAGCACACACAAAAGGTGTTGAAAATATTTAATATGAAGAATTCAAAACCAGTTAGTACACCTTTTGCTAGCCATTTCAAACTTATTAAGGAGGTGTGCCCCAAGACCCAAGAAGAAATGGAGTATATGTCTAAATTTCAATATGCATCAGCAGTTGGAAGCTTAATGTATGAAATGGTCTGCACAAGGCTTCATATTTCACATGCAATGGGAGTTGTAAGCAAGTACATGAACAATCTAGGAAAAGAACATTGGATTGCATTGAAATGGATTCTCAGATATTTGAGAGGTACCAAAAATCAAGCATTATGCTTTAGTAGTTCAAACATTGTTTTACAGGGATATGTTGATGCAGATATGGTAGGTGATAGAGATAACATGCTGAGTACTACAGGGTATGTATTTATTTTAGGTGGAATAAATGTTAGTTGGGTTTCAAAAATCCAAAGTGTTTTTGCACTTTCAATAACATAAGTAGAGTAGGTTGCTGCTACAGAGGCTAGTAAAGAAATGATTTGGTTAAAAAGGTTTATGGACGAGATGAGCATGTTATATAGTGACAACCAAAGTTCCATTCACCTTGAAAATAACTCAGCATTTCATTCTAAACTAAAAAAATACATCTAAAGTACCATTTCATACAGTCAATATTGGAAGATGGATAGTTGAAGCTGGAAAAGACACAAACTAGCTAAAATCCCACAGATATGCTAACAAAAGTTGTAACCAGGGAGAAACTAAGATTATGCTCAGTTTCATTTTTTATTCAAGTATGATGATGAAGATGAGAAACAACTAGGTCCATAGTATATTAATTGTCCAGCAAATGAAGTAGCGGAGGAGTTGCAACAATCACTCTCCAAGTGGGATATTGTTGGGTGCGGAGCTTGATTATCTTCTTTATTTTATATCACATCGTTGGACTCATGTTCATAACGGGGCGACAACGCCACCTGTAATTGAACACTGCCTGGGGGGTCTAGGGGTAGAGTGGTTGCGACTTTATGGAGCCCCCCAACTACCCCCGTGGTGGGGGGTTTTGGGAGCAACGCCTGCGAAGCTAAAAACAAATGTAAAATTTCCTTGTAAAAATATTGTGATTTCTAGTCAATCTGAGACGTTCATTAGGGGGATGATCTGATGGTAGAAGTTATGTTTAATTTAGGCTCTTTTTCCCTAGAAGGAAACCCCTCATTTTGTATGAGGGCATTGTATTGTGGATGTGTATTGTACGTGTATTCTCAGAGCGAGAAACAGATAGGGAGACTATGAGAGAGAACATAAGATATTAGAGCGGATCTGTTGTAGGTTGTGTCTCTTGATTTTGCTAGATAATAAAAAGGAAGGACTGGTTGTTCGGCATGGACGTAGCCCAAACTGGGTGAACCACGTATATTTGTCTCTCTCTGGTTTTATATGTTTTATGTGTTTGTGTTTCTGCATATTTTATGTGTTGCATTGCTCTGTAATATATACTTTTCTAATATCTTTTTATTTTTATTCAGTCATTTTTGTTTAATGATTATGATGATGGTTGTTAATATTCACTAATATTAAATTTGATTTTTAAATAAAAATGAAATATTTATTTCAAATAATTTTAATAATTTTAAAATTTTAAAACATAATGGTAGGAAAGGCCTCTCCAACACCATGCAATAGAGATATTGTAATGTTTAATATTTTGACTCAGTTAAAATGAAAAAAATAAATTTAAAATCAAATAAAATAATTAATTAATCATTGTACTTATTAATAAAACATGTTAATTTAGTAAAATTACATTAAACTAAAACTAAAAATAAATTAAATTAAGAGAAAAAAATATATAATTAGTAATTATCCTACAAAAAAAAACATCGAGCCATGTTAATCGGGTAGTGATTTTGACAACTTAGATGCCACATTTTGAGTAATTTATGGAGAACTCAAAAAAACACAAAAAAAAAGTATGATTTATAATTAACCTAGGCTAAATCCACTATATCTACTAAGTGCTAAGAGTTATCAAATCTCTTGACATGCAAACATCTTTTAGAGTGAAAAGAGATATGATCATTCTAAAGGCTTGGTAGATCCATAGCTAAAATGGATCTAGATTTGTATTATGATAAGTGTTTTCTAATTATCAATCTATATATGAAATATGTTTTATAATAATAATAACAACAACAATAATAATCTAAATTACAACTTATATAATATCTTTTTTATTTCTAAACCTTAATATCAGGAATATATAATTTAATTAATATTTTTTTGCGAATTTATAACCAATGTGTTGATTTAAATTTTTTTTTTAAATTATAATTAATTATTCTTTGACTTTATATATTTTATTTGATTCAGGATAATTAGAGATCTTTTAGAAAGATAAAATTTAGAATGGATGTTATCAAATCTCTTGACATGCAAACATCTTAAAGTGAAAAGAAAATTGATATTTTAAAAAATTGATAGATCTAAAATTAAAATAGATCTAAAATAATATTATAACAAATGTTTACCAATTATCAATATATATATTAAATATTTTTTAATAATAATAATAACAATAACTATATTGATGTCATTATAAAATTATAACTTGTATAATCATTTTTTATTTCTAAACTTTTGTAGAAGCAAATATATAATCTATTTAATATTTTTTTTTGGTAAATTTATAAAGAATATGTGATTTTACAAATTTATAATTAATTACTACTTTGATTTTACATATTTTGTTTGATTTAAGATGATTACTCATCTCTCTGAGGAGGAGAAAACTTAGAGTCGACGTACACATCAGAATTTTCGTAAAAGACTATACATTTAAAATGACCAAACATTTGGATTTCAGTCAAATCTTGACTTAAAATGACCAAATATTTGGATTTCAGTAAAATCCTGACAGCTGTTGATATGAATAACTTGGTCGACAAAACATAGAATCCACATGCCTGTCATATTTTCCGTAGGCAAAATTTTATAAAATCGAAAGTGATTTGAGTAGAATTTTTGTCAACTTGATTCCGTGTTGCGCGAGTATATGTTTGAATTGAATTTTTTTGGAAATGATAATAATGAATTTATAGTATTTTTTTAAAATGATAATAATGAATTTATAGCATTTTAATATTAAGAAGGTTTATTAAATAAATCAATAAATTTTAAAAGATTATTATAATAAATAAAATATTTAAAATAAAAGTGATGAATTTTAATTATATAAAAAATGGTAGTATAATGAAAAATATAAGTAGATAATCTCTATAATGTTAGAGAAAAGCCATAACATATTATTTATGATTTATTCTTCCAATATTTATATAGAGATTTACCAAATACAGAAGGATTTGGACAAGTTGTTTACTGATTAAAAGCAATTATTTTTGTCAAATTGATTTGGGAGTCTTAATTGTTTAATTCTTTAACTAAGTTGGTCTGGGAGTCAACAAATTTGTTGTTATCTATTACAAATAAAACAATTCAATATACAGACTAATAACTAACTTTGAAGGAAGATCAACTCTCCTTATTACACCACATATAACTATTTCAAAAATGTAAACGGGGCTAGTTACAATATGTCAATATGTTTGAGAGACTTTCCACATAACTAGAAATTAATTATTCAACAAACCACCCAAGTTAATCTTTGGTGACTAACTCTTATTTTCCATGCATCTTGTACATCAATTGTTTCTTAAAATATAAAAACTAATAAGACATTTACTTTTCATTATATAAATAAATAAATAATAAACCTATTTTATTATTATTTTAGTTAAATATACTTTTTAATTATAATGTGGAAAAAAAACTCATTTGTTATTTTAATACTATTTTATTACTCATATATATGTGTGTGTGTTAATATTGAAATTTCAACGTTATTATTATATTATTTTTTGGTTGATATTATATTTCTTTAAAATACCATGAAACCCAAGTGTATTTATATTAGACAACCATCCATCTTAACATGTAGCCTAGTAGTGGTCCCAATTTGCCGAGGGAGAAACAATATATTTTTTACCATACAAAATTCTAACTAATTTAATGCCCTTAAAGTGATTAATGTGTGAAATAAAGTATTATAGAAAAAAAGACTACAAAGTAAAATTGATAAGATCAAGAGTTTCAAGATGTGATAAGTGTTAGATCTTGGCACTCGAGCTAGGTGGAGCTAGAGGAGTAGGAAGAAAATGAATGTGGGACTCTATATGATTGATCTTTGTAACCATTATTTCTAAACATACCTATTGGTTTCTCTGAACATGTTTGATTTGCTACAAACCTGTGAGAATATTATATCTTTCTTCATGCTTATCCTTGTGACACACTCCTAAGTAGGGTCAATATAACATTTAGAGAATACTTCCTTCTTACACTATTATGCCCACAGTCAAGAATCCATGTAGAAATTTCCTTCATGATCTTAGACTTTGAAAAAACTTATTTGTCTCTAGCATCTAGGGACTCTAATTCACGAAAGTCATTTTCGAGTTTTGGGGGGAATGAATGAATGATAGATTTCAGCAACTTCTTGGGCCTATTGTTGGGCACAAGTGCACACCGTCAGGGTCATTACCACCCCCTTCATTCCTACTGCACATTTGTCAACAATGCATATCAAATAGAAAAAAATAGCACTAAACGACTAGACAACAGTTAACCGTGGCAAGAGAATGAGTGGCTCAGACACACACTTTGGGAAAACATTATGATAGAGTGTCAAGATAACAGGTGAACCAGAGCTAAGCACAAGAACTGGTGAATCAGGCAGCAAAGATAGAGATAACCTCAAATAGAATAGTCTAAGGTTGTCAAGACAAGAGACTCACCACAACGAGGAAAAATCAAAACACTAATAAGACTGAGAGGATAATTTAGACCTAAGAAAAATGCAAAAACCTCCTTGAGAATCCAAAAAATAAGTGAGACAAAGATAATTAGAGAATTGCAAGGAGCAACAATTTACGTAGGATCTGTTGCACGATGTGGTTGTTGGATGAACAAACTTGGAGGTTGTAGTAGAGCCAATTGTGTCAAAAGCATGATAATCACCCAAGGAGCTACACCTTAGTGATGTAGTGTAGCCTCCCCTCCTTGTAGCCTTTCGAAAAAACAAGACCCCTTCATTGCACTTTAGAATACTTTCGTAACTAGAGTAAGAATAGAAGCAAGGTGGGAGTGATTCCCACAAAATTCACTTCTAAAATAAGTACATCAGAGATTCCTAGGATGAACAGGCATGTCATCTATTATATGTAGATGACATGCTTGTTGTAGGGTCTAACATGCAGGAAATAAATGTGCTGAAAAGAAAATTGGAAAATTCATTTGCAATGAAGGATTTGGGAGCTGCAAAAAAAATCTTTGGTATGAGAATAACTAGAGACAAGAAAAATCACAAATTAACATTGTCTCAAAATGAGTACACACATAAGGTGTTGAAAATATTTAATATGAAGAATTCAAAACCAGTTAGTACACCTTTTGCTCGCCATTTCAAATTTAGTAAGGAGATGTGCCCCAAGACCCAAGAAGAAATGGATTATATGTCTAAAGTTCCATATGCATCAGCAGTTGGAAGCTTAATGTATGAAATGGTCTGCACAAGGATTCATATTTCACATGCAATGGGAGTTGTAAGAAGATACATGAATAATATAGGAAAAGAACATTGGATTGCATTGAAATGGATTCTCAGATATTTGAGAGGTACCACAAATCAAGCATTATGCTTTGGTGGTTCAATCATTGTTTTACGAGGATATGTTGATGCAGATATGGTAGGTGATAGAGATAACATGTGGAGTACTACAGGGTATGTATTTACTGTAGGTGGAACAAATGTTAGTTGGGTTTCAAAAATCCAAAGTGTTGTTGCACTTTCAATAACATAAGCAGAGTAGGTTGCTGCTACAGAGGCTAGCAAAGAAATGATTTGGTTAAAAAGGTTTATGGATGAGATGGGCATGTTATACAATGACAACCAAAGTTCCATTCACCTTGAAAATAACTCAACATTTCATTCCAGAACTAGAAACATACATCTAAAGTACCATTTCATACAGTCAATATTGGAAGATGGATAGTTGAAGCTGGAAAAGACACACACTAGCTAGAATCCTGCAGATATGCTAACAAAAGTTGTAACTAGGGAGAAACTAAGATTATGCTCAGTTTCATTTTGTATTCAAGTATGATGATGAAGATGAGAAATAACCAGGTCCAAAGTAGATTAATTGTCCAGCAAATGAAGTAGCGGAGGAGTTGCAACAATCAGTCTCCAAGTGGGATATTGTTGGGTGCGGAGCCTGATTATCTTCTTTATTTTATATCACATCGTTGGACCCATGTTCATAATAGGGTGACAAGGCCACCTGTAATTGGACACTGCCTGGGGGGTCCAGGGGTAGAGTGGTTGCGACTTTATGGAGCGCGCCCCCCCCCCCCGCCCCCACCCTACCCCTGTGGTGGGGGGTTTTGGGAGCAGCGCGTGTGAAGCTAAAAACAAATGTAAAATTTCCTTGTAAAAATATTGTGATTTCTAGTCAATCTGGGATGTTCATTAGGGGGGATGATCTGACGGTAGAATTTATGTTTAATTTAGGGTCTTTTTCCCTAGAAGGAAACCCCTCGTTTTGTATGAGGGCATTGTATTGTGGATGTGTATTGTACGTGTATTCTCAGAGCGAGAAATAGATAGGGAGATTGTGAGAGAGAACATAAATTATTACAGTGGATCTGTTGTAGGTTGTGTCTCTTGATTTTAATATGGTTACCAGTCAGTTAAGTTCTGTAGGGGTAAACTTTGATGATGAATTTAGGGCTCTATTGTTTCTATGCTCATTGCCAGAAAGTTGGAATGGTTTAGTTATGGCCATTAGTAACTTTGTCTCTGGATTTAGTACTTTAAAGTTTGATGATGTTGTCAGTGCTATCCTTAGCGAGGAAATACGATGGAAAAGCTCTGGTGAGACATCGGGTAATTCTTTGAATGCAGAGACTAGGGGAAGAAAAATGGAAAGAGGAAAGAGTTCAGGATATTGTAGTAAATCAAGGAAAGTTAGATGCAAGTCCAGATTGGGGATAGCGTGTTGTAAATGTGGAAAGAAAGGACGTCTAAAGAAAGATTGTAGATATCGAAAGGGAAAAGAAGGAAACACACAACAAGAAAGAAATCATGAAGAAAATGTGACAAGTGATGTGTTACAAGATTCTTTGATTCTTTATTTAGAAAATGTTCCTAATTCCTAGGTGGTAGGTTCAGGGGCCTCATTCCATGCCACCCCTGATAAGAAATATTTTCATGACTATGTTCAAGGATATTTTGGACAAGTTCATTTGGGTGATGATAAACCCTGTAAAATTGTTGGAATGGGTAAAGTTCTTGTAAAACAACAGAATGGAAACCAATGGCTATTAAAGGAGGTAAGGCATGTTCCAAATCTGAACAAAAATCTGATTTCAACAGGGCAGTTAGGCAGTGAAGGTTGTGTGACAAATTTCACAGATAAAACTTGGAGGGTAACCAAAGGAGCCCTGGTAATAGCAAAAGGTGAAAAGGTTGGTACAATTTTTTTATGCAATGGTATTTCTAACTCTGTTAATTCTTTAACTTCCAAAGGATCATATGAAACATTATGGCATCATAGGATCAGACAGATGAGTGAGAAGGGGATGAAGATTCTTCACTCAAGAAATTTGTTGTCAGGTTTGAATAATATTCATTTGGATTCTGTGAGAATTGTATTTATGTAAAATAGAAGAGAGTTGTATTTCTTAGAGTTGGGAAAGAAAATAAGAGAAGAAAATTAGAGCTTGTGCATACATATGTATGGGGAGTTGCTCAGGTATCATCTCTCGGTGGCTCTCATTATTATGTTACTTTTATTGATGATGCAACTAGAAAAACTTGGATTTATTATATTCAGAATAAATCTGATGTATTTGATACTTTCAAGAAATGGAAAGCTTTGATTGAGATTGAGACAAGAAAAAATTTGAAGTGTCTGAGATCAAAAAATGGAGGTGAATATTGCAGTAAAGATTTTGATAGGTACTGTTTAGAGCATGGAATTCATAGAGATAAGGCAGTTCCAAGAACAACACAAGAAAATGGTGTGTCAGAAAGGATGAACAAAACAATCATGGAGCATGCAAGGTGCATGATATTGCATGCAGGACTGCCTTTACAATTTTTGGAAGATGTTGTAGATACTGTTGTTTATCTAAAAAACAAAGGGCCTTCAAGTTCCTTGGATGGTGGTATTCCAAAGGAGGCGTGGACAGGTAAAAAGGTAAACTACTCTTTTTTAAAGCCTTTTGGTTCTGAGGCCTTTGTCCATATTAATAAATAAAATAGAACAAAACTTTTGGTTATTATATGTAGATGACATGCTTGTTGTAGGGTCTAACATGCAAGAAATAAATGTGCTGAAAAGAAAATTGGAAAATTCATTTGCAATGAAGGATTTGGGAGCTGCAAAACAAATCCTTGGTATGAGAATAACTAGAGACGGGAAAAATCACAAATTAACATTGTCTCAGAATGAGTACACACAAAAGGTGTTGAAAATATTTAATATGAAGAATTCAAAACCAGTTAGTACACCTTTTGCTAGCCATTTCAAACTTAGTAAGGAGGTGTGCCCCAAGACCCAAGAAGAAATGGAGTATATGTCTAAAGTTCCATATGCATTAGCAGTTGGAAGATTAATGTATGAAATGGTCTGCACAAGACTTCATATTTCACATGCAATGGGAGTTTTAAGCTGGTACATGAACAATCTAGGAAAAGAACATTGGATTGCATTGAAATGGATTCTCAGATATTTGAGAGGTACCACAAATCAAGCATTATGCTTTGGTGGTTCAAACATTGCTTTACAGGGATATGTTGATACAGATATGGGAGGTGATAGAGATAACATGTTGAGTACTACAGGGTATGTATTTACTGTAGGTGGAACAAATGTTAGTTGCGTTTCAAAAATCCAAAGTGTTGTTGCACTTTCAATAACATAAGCAGAGTAGGTTGCTACTACAGAGGCTAGCAAATAAATGATTTGGTTAAAAAGGTTTATGGATGAGATGGGCATGTTATACAGTGACAACCAAAGTTTCATTCACCTTACAAATAACTCAGCATCTCATTCTAGAACTAAAAACATACATCTAAAGTACCATTTCATACAGTCAATATTGGAAGATGGATAGTTGAAGCTGGAAAAGACACACACTAGCTAAAATCTTGCAGATATGCTAACAAAAGTTGTAAACAGGGAGAAACTAAGATTATGCTCAGTTTCATTTTGTATTCCAGTATGATGATGAAGATGAGAAACAACCAGGTCCAAAGTAGATTAATTGTCCAGCAAATGAAGTAGCGGATGAGTTGCAACAATCACTCTCCAAGTGGGATATTGTTGGGTGCGGAGCTTGATTATCTTCTTTATTTTATATCACGTCGTTTGGATTCATGTTCATAACGGGGCAACAACGCCGCCTGTAATTGAACACCGTCTGGGGAGCCCAGGGGTAGAGTGGTTGTGACTTTATGGAGCCCCCCCCCCCACCCCCGTGGTGGGGGGTTTTGGGAGCAGCGCCTACGAAGCTAAAAACAAATGTAAAATTTCCTTGTAAAAATATTGTGATTTCTAGTCAATCTGGCACGTTCATTAGGGGGATGATCTGACCGTAGAAGTTATGTTTAATTTAGGGTCTTTTGCCCTAGAAGGAAACCCCTCGTTTTATATGAGGGAATTATATTGCGGATGTGTATTGTACGTGTATTCTCAGAGCGAAAAATAGATAGGGAGACTGTGAGAGAGAACATAAGATATTAGAGCGGATCTATTGTAGGTTGTGTCTCTTGATTTTGCTGGATAATAAAAAGGAAGGACTGGTTGTTCGGGATGGACGTAGCCCAAACTGGGTGAACCACGTATATTTGTGTCTCTCTGGTTTTATATGTTTTATGTGTTTGTGTTTCTGCATATTTTATGTGTTGCATTGCTCTGTAATATATAATTTTCTAACATATTTCTATTTTTCTTCAGTCATTTTTGTTTAATGATTATGGTGATGGTTGTTAATATTCACTAATATTAAATTTGATTTTTAAATCATAAAAATGAAATATTTATTTCAAATAATTTTAATAATTTTAAAATTTTAAAACATAATAGTAGGAAAGGCCTCTCCAACCCCATGCAATAGAGATATTGTAATGTTTAATATTTTGACTCAGTTAAAATGAAAAAAATAAATTTAAAATCAAATAAAATAATTAATTAATCATTGTAATTATTAATAAAACATGTTAATTTAGCAAAATTACATTAAACTAAAACTAAAAATAAATTAAATTAAGAAAAAAAAACATAAAATTAGTAATTATCCTACAAAGAAAAACATTGAGCCATGTTAATCGGGTAGTGATTTTGACAACTTAGATGCCACATTTTGAGTAATTTATGGAGAACTCAAAAAACTACAAACGAAAAAATAAGTATGATTTATAATTAACCTAAGCTAAATCCACTGTATCTACTAAGTGCTAAGAGTTATCAAATCTCTTGACATGCAAACATCTTTTAGAGTGAAAAGAGATATGATCATTCTAAAGGCTTGGTAGATCCATAGCTAAAATGGATCTAGATTGGTATTATGATAAGTGTTTACTAGTTATCAATCTATATATGAAATATGTTTTATAATAATAATAACAACAACAATAATAATCTAAATTACAACTTATATAATATCTTTTTTATTTCTAAACCTTAATATCAGGAATATATAATTTAATTAATATTTTTTTTGCTAATTTATAATCAATGTGTTGATTTAAATTTTTTTTTAAATTTATAATTAATTACTATTTGACTTTATATATTTTATTTGATTTAGGATACTTAGAGATCTTTTACAAAGATAAAATTTAGAATGGATGTTATCAAATATCTTGACATGCAAACATCTTAAAGTGAAAAGAAAATTGATATTTTAAAAAGTTGATAGATGTAAAATTAAAATAGATCTAAAATGATATTATAACAAATGTTTACCAATTATCAATATATATATTAATAATAATAATAACAATAACCATATTAATGTAATTTTAAAATTATAACTTATATAATAATTTTTTATTTCTAAACTTTTGTATAAGCAAATATATAATCTATTTAATATTTTTGTTGGTAAATATAAAAGGAATATGTGATTTTACAAATTTATAATTACTTACAACTTTGATTTTACATATTTTGTTTGATTTAAGATGATTACACATCTCTCGGAGAAGGAGAAGAAAACTTAGAGTCGACGTACACATCAGAATTTTCGTAAAAGACTATACACTTAAAATGACCAAATATTTGGATTTCAGTAAAATCTTGACCGCTGTTGGTATGAATAACTTGGTCGACAAAACATAGAATCCATATGCCTGTCATATTTTCCGTAGGCAAAATTTTATAAAACCAAAAGTGATCTGAGTATAATTTTTGTCAACTTGATTCCGTGTTGCGCAAGTATATGTTTGAATTGAATATTTTGGAAATGATAATAATGAATTTATAGTATTTTTTTTAAATGATAATAATGAATTTATAGCATTTTAATATTAAGAAGGTTTATTAAATAAATCAATAAATTTTAAAAGATTATTATAATAAATAAAAATTTAAAATAAAAGTGATGAATTTTAATTATATAAAAAATGGTAGTAAAATGGAAAATATAAATAGATAATCTCTATAATGTTAAATAATCTCTATAATGTTAGTGATGAATTGTACATCAATTATTTCTTAAAATATAAAAACTAATAAGACATTTACTCTTCATTATATAAATAAATAAATAAATAAATAATAAGACTATTTTATTATTATTTTAGTTAAATATACTTTTTAATTATAATATGGAAAAAAACTTATTTGTTATTTTAATACTATTTTATTACTCATATATATGTGTGTGTTAATATTGAAATTTGAACATTATTATTATATTAATTTTTAGTTGATATTATATTTCTTTAAAATACCATGAAAGCCAAGTGTATTTATATTAGACAACCATCCATCTTAAACATGTAGCCTAGTAGTGGTCCCAATTTTCCTAGGGAGAAACAATATATTTTTTACTATATAAAATTCTAACTAATTTAGCACCCTTAAAGTGATTAATGTGTGAACTAAAGTATTATAGAAAAAAAAAGACTATAAACTAAAATTCATAAGATCAAGAGTTTCAAGATGTGATAAGTGTTAGATCTTGGCACTGGAGCTGGTGGAGCTAGAGGAGTAGGAAGAAAATGAAGGTGGGATCTTGTTTTTTTTTTTTGGCACAGCAGCACGGAAAATGAAATACACAGAAGTGTGGATTTTGGGAAACAGTCACTCTTTATATTATCCCTCTGTATTGAGGACCATTTATAAAAGTTTTTGAAAGATATAAAAGTTTGTTTTACATTATCCCTCTGTATTGAGGACCATTTATAAAAGTTTTTGAAAGATATAAAAGTTTGTTTTACAGTTTGAAAACTCTATCTCCTATCAAAAAGTTTTAAATTTCTAAGTGTTTAGACTCTCCATTTCTATTGTTCTGGAATTTTCAATATTCCAACAATTTTTCCTTTCACCGACTTTTAAAACTAATACATTTCAATCTCGCTACAGGGTTCCAGCGGCTGACGATCTATTGCGACCCCGCTGAATGGTCCAATAAGGTAGGCCAAATCCTTCCAACCGTACCCACAAGATTCCGATCTGACAAAGAAATGACAGGGAGTGTGTATTTTGACTGTGGACGGTATGAATTCATTTTTTTAATGGTAATGAACTTTCAAAACCGTGTGGCAATGTATCTTGACGAAATACAGGAAATACAGAAGCAGGAGAGGACAAGGAGAAGCAGTCAATCTTCATCTTCGTCACTGCACGGCTTAGTATTTCCTTCAGTCACGGATCGTGTAATTTATGTTCGCCTTCGTGCTATCTGCCAATCGCCGAAATTGCTCCGATGTTTCCAAACAGGTGATTTCCATCCTTAGCCGGATCGCAATTATAATGTTGAAATACTCTTGCAGGTTTCTCCTCTCACCCTCCAGATTGTGATTTTAGATCGCTGCGCCTGTCATCGAATTTCCATTGTACCAGTGTAGAATATAATGGGTTTCCTACAATCAATAATCCTTGCAGCCATTGCGTCCATATTGGTCGGAGAAACTGCTGGGAATTATGCCATCAATTTTCCTAGTTTCAATCTCAATAGCGATGCCGGTAATTTCAATATGCTCAACTCCACAATGAGCTCCAACGCGTTGCTTGTCACGCTGGATACGATTAATAGCGATCCCCAATACTCGCTAGCAAATATATGTGGAAGAGCGTTGCTGAAAAGGAGTTTCAGGCTATACCGTGGGAATAAGACCGCATCCTTCAATAGCTCATTCATTTTCAATATTCAACCGAAGACTGGAAACGGCGGAGAAGGTCTGGCTTTTATCATAACTTCGGCTGATTATTTACCTGATAATAGCTATGGCGAATGGTTGGGACTGTTCAACGCCTCCACAAATGGCAGTAGCAGTAGTAAAGTGTTGGCAGTCGAATTTGATACAAGGAAGAGTCCAGGGACCAACGATCCCGATGACAACCATGTAGGTATTAATGTTAATGGCATAAATTCCATAAATTTAACGTCTCTTTACCTGGTCAATTTGACGGGCAATTACGGCTACAATAACAGCCAGACAAATTACGATGTTCAGGCGTCCATTGTGTATGATGGGCATACAAAGAAGCTGGACGTGTTTGTCGGAAAGAAGAATGATGCGATGCCTGCTAACCCCATCGTCTCCTCCATCATCGATCTGTCAACAATCCTCGACCAGGAGGCTTATTTCGGCTTTTCTGCCTCCACTGGTGTGGATACGGAGCTCAACTGTGTTAAATCCTGGAATTTCACAATTGATCCTGTGTCTTTACCAAACAGGACATTAGTTATTGCTCTTCCCATCTGCCTTTTCTTAGCAGTTCTCTTCGTGATAGGAATTATAGTGTTTTTCAAGCGCCGTAAATCTCAGAAACAGGAAGAGAAAAATATATTTGAGGCGTTAGAGAAAATTCCAGGCCGGCTATTCGAATTCAGCTACAAAGACCTGAAGAAGGCGACCAGTAACTTCAGCCCCGCAGGGCTTCTTGGAAGTGGCGGCTTCGGAACCGTTTACAAAGGAATTCTGCCAAAGGGGAAAAGTGTGGTCGCAGTCAAACGCATGGCCAAAGACGCCAAACGAGGTAAAGAGGAATTTATTGCAGAGATCAGCGTCATCAACCGCCTTCGCCATAAAAATCTGGTGCCGCTGCTGGGTTGGTGCCATGAGAAAGGAGAGCTGATTATGGTTTATGAATACATGCCCAATGGTAGTCTGGATAAACATATTTTTAACGGTGATTTGGGTGGAGAATTTCTTGATTGGGACCAGAGATACAACATTGTCTCCGGCGTGGCCTCGGCTCTGCTGTATCTCCACGAGGAATGCGAGCAGCAGGTGATCCACCGGGACGTGAAAGCCAGCAACATCATGCTCGATTCCGAATACAATGCCCGGCTCGGCGATTTCGGCCTCGCCCGCCTGATTGAACACGACCGCAGATCCTTCACAGCCACCGGTCTCGTGGGAACCATGGGCTACATCGCACCAGAGTGCTTTCACACCGGGCGACCAACGGTAGAATCCGATGTATTTAGTTTCGGTGCGGTCGCGCTTGAGGTAACCTGCGGAAGGCCTCCCACATTTCGCACCCCAGAATCGTTTGATCTGATCGGTTGGGTTTGGAAATTGTACGGCGAGAACAGAATCTTGGAAGCCGCCGACACTCAGCTCACCAAGTTTGGAAGCATCAGCGTTAACGAGGAGGACATCAAACGTTTGCTATTGTTGGGACTCGCGTGTTCAAACCCCAATCCGGAGGACCGTCCTAACATGAGGGAGGTTACCCAGATACTGGCTCGGACCATGCCTCCACCCGAGGTGCCTCGCATCAGGCCGGCGTTCGTTTGGTCCCATGTGGCCTCCGAAGCCATGAGCTTCGCAACACTAAGTAGCAGCGGGAGTGTACCGACTTCCCTGAATGCTTTATTGCCGCCGTCTGATCTAATTGCAAATGAAGTAGGGAGGTGATTTGCAGCGGAAGTCTAACTTCCCGGCTGAAGGACACTGCCTGCTCTCGATTTCGCATTGGAGCTGAAGGTCAATATTGCAATCGATGTAGTATCCTCTAATTATAGCTTTTGAATTTTTGTGGCCAGGTATTTTTTGTTTTGTTTTGGTGTTCCTGTAGTTAAGATTTAATGATCAGAACATATCATACATTTAATTTCAGTCAGAGTTTGTGTCTTTCCTTGGATAAAAGTCATAAGACAAAAAAAAAATTAGCAGAGAGTCAAATTCGATTTTTATACCTTGCCCTATCTGGCAATCGATTCCTCCTGAAAGTTTCCTCATAAATTTTATGAACTTCCCATCTGGTATTGGGCTTTGTAAAATGCAATTTTTTCATGAAGAAAAAAATGCTTTCCTTCATTAGATAAAAATGCTTTCCTTCATTAGATAAAAAAATGCTTTCCTTTATTATAATTAGTTTAAATTCTATTAATATGTGTTTAGAGGATTAAGTTTTTCGTTTAAGGGTATGATAGATTTGAAGTTATGTGGATCTAAGTTGGTTTTAATTGAGGCTAATAATATTTTTCTAGATAAACTTCATATTTTGAAATTTACATTATGTTTTCTTTGTTTGACATGACCATACCATTGTCATCTTTAGTTTAGTCTATCTTACTTGCCTTGAATGGTTTGTACCTCTGTGTTTGGATGTTTTGAGTGATGGTTTGAGTGGTTTGTGTGTCAATATTTTCCTAGAAGATTGATATTGCATGTATATTTCATTTAATTTTAGATATCACAATTTTTGAGAACTAAAATTCAAAATAAATTAAAAAATAAATAAATATATTTATTGTGATATTTTTTATATTTAATTAAATGTAATTTAAACCGATAATACAATTCTTCTATTAATAAATAAAATTATTAAGTTGTTTGATGTATTGTGTATAGAAACTTTGGGTGAAAACCATTAAATTTATAATATTTTTCATATTGGAAATATTATAAAAAAAAAAATACATGAGACCTTTAGTTTTGGTGTTTGCAACCATCTTGAATTTTTCATTTTATTTATAAATATGTATAAATATATTTTAAATATAATTGTATTAGTTGACTTTTAAAATTTTGTAACACAAAACTAATAAGAATGTGCAATTTAGTTAAATATGTTATTTATATTAAATTTAATGAAATTTGTTATGGATTATTATTATTTTTTTTTATTGTAAAATTTGTTAGGGATCAAATCTCTTGAGGTGCAAACCTCTTTTTTTAGTGCAAAACTTGAGGAGATGTTTGCACCTCGAGAGATTTGATCCCTCTAGCCCGGCTCTTGATAGATCTTAAGTTAAGATGGATCTCGGGTGGTTTGTGCGGCCAAGGAAAATATATGGAACATATGATTATTTTTATCAATAATATGCAAATAAATATAATATTAATATAATCATTTTAAATATGTTAAATATGTCTCAAATTAATTTGGTTGTTTTAATTTTAAATTTTCTTAGTTAGCTCGGTTTTAATAGAAAAATTGAATGCAAAGTGACAATGTAATAGTGTTGAATGATAGAATATGTGAATAATAAGAATGTAGTCAATTACAAATAGCCTTCATCGTGATCAATATCAAACTAGTTTCTTCTCTTATTCTTATTGCCACCCTTCTTAGTTTTGTCATCTTCTCATATCGATTATATGAAACGGACAATTGACATCATAAACCATTTAAATCTTTAGCTTGAACTGTTGTAGTAAACATCATACCTTGTCTCTTTTTCTCTACAATATTAATAGGTTGAATTAATATAACACAAAATCGATGTACATTGCCAATATTTTTTTGTGCTTACACTGAAATCATTGCACATTGTTAATCCAATCACTTTAAAATTAATATACCATCATACATCCAATTACATCAAATTAGAAATCAACATCTACACTGAAATCAATGCATCTAATGCAAGCAATTAAATAAGATTAGAAAACAACTTCTACACTGAAATAATGCATCTAATGCAAGCAATCAATAGGATTAGAAATCAACATCTACACTCAAATCAATGCATCTAATGCAAGTAAGAAAATAGGATTAGAAACCAACATCTACACTGGAATCAATGCATTTAGTGCAAGAAATCAAATAGGATTATAAATCACCATCTACACTGGAATCAATGCATTTGGTGTAAGCAATCAAATAGAATTAGAAATCTTCTACATTGAAATCAATGCATCTAGTGTAAGCAATCAAATAGTTATAAATCAACTTCTACATTGAAATCAATGCATCTAGTGCAAGCAATCAAATAGGATTAGAAATCACCATCTACACTGAAATCATTGCATTTAATGAAATAAATCAAATATGATTAGAAACCAACATCTACACTGAAATCAATGCATTTAGTTCAAGCAATCAAATAGGATTATAAATCACCATCTACACTGAAATCAATGCATTTAGTGCAAGAAATCAAATAGGATTAGAAATCATCTACACTGAAAGATTCAATGCATCTAGTGCAAATAATCAAATAGCATTAGAAACCAACATCTATAATGAAATCAATGCATCTAGGGAAACCAATCAAATAGGATTAGAAACCACCATCTACACTTAAACCAATGCATTTAGTGCAAGTAATCAAATAGGATTAGAAATCATCTACATTGAAATCAATGCATCTAGTGCAAGCAATCAAATATCATTAGAAATCAAAATATAAACTAAACTAAATGCATCTAGTGCAAGAAATAAAATAGCATTATAAATTTCCATCTACACTAAAATCAATGCATCTAGTGCAAGAAATATTCCTCCCTCTCTCCCCCCTCCATCTATATCTATATCTCCTTTCATCTCTCCTTTTTTATATCTCTATCTCACCCAACAAACACACACGCTTTCTCAATCCATATCTATCAATCTCCTTTTCCCTCCCTCCCTCTCTCCATCTCTCTCTTCTTCCCTCTCCTCACCTTCCATCAATATCTCTATCTCCCTATGTTTCTTTATATCACCCCAAAAACATACACTCTCTTTCTCCAATCTATCTATCTGTCCCTCCCTCCTCCTCTCTCTCTCTCTCTCTCTCTCTCTCTCCCTCTCTCTCTCTCTTCTCCTTATCCCCCACTTCTCTCTTTTTCCTTATGTTTTCCCCTCTCGCTCTCTCTCCATCTTCCTTATCACTCCCTCTCTCTCTTTCTCCATATTTCTCTCTCTATGTCTTTCTTCTTACCTCCCTCTCTCTCCCCATCCTACTTCATCTCTCTTTTCGTCCCTCTCTCCACTCTCTCACATCCTCCCTATTCCTTCCTCTATCTCCCTTTATCTCCCACCTCCCTCTCTCTCACTTCACCCTCCAACTCTGTTACTATATCCCTCCCTCTTTCCTTCTCTCTCCTCCCCCCCCCATTCTCTCCACATATCCTTCTTTATCTCTTTGTCTCACCCCCCAAAATACACACTCTCTCTCCATCTCTCCCTTTTCACTCCCTCTCTCTCTCCACTTCTCACTCTCTATGTATTTCTTATTCCCTCCCTCTCTCCCCTCCATCTCCCTCTCTCCCCTCCATCTCGATCTCTCTACCCATCCCTCTCTCCTCCTCTCTCTCAATTGTTCTCTCTTGTCCTTCCTCTCTCTCCCTTTCTATCCTACCTCCATCTCTCTTCCCCCATCACACACACACACTCCCCCTCTTTCTCTTTCCTTCCAATCCTCTCTCTTCCCCCATCACTCTCCCCCTCTCTCTCAAGTTCTCTCTCTCCATTTCTCTCCTACCTCACTCTCTCTTCCCCATATCTCTCCCTTTCTTTGCCCTCCAATCCTCTCTCTTCCCCCATCTCTCTCTCTCTCTCTCTCTCTCTCTCTCTCTCTCTCTCTCTCTAACTATGTTACTATTTCCCTCCCTCTCCCCTTCTCTCTCCTTCTCTCCCCCCTTTATTTTCCCTCCTCTCTCTCTCTCTCTCTCTCTCTCGCTCTCTCTCTCTCTCCAACTATGTTATGATTTTCGTCCCTCTCTCCTTATCCCTACTTCTCTCCGCCCTTCTCTCCATTTATCCTTCTTTGTCTCTTTATATCACCCCTCAACATACACACTCTCTCTCCATCTCTCCCTTGTAAATCACTCTCTCTCTCCACCTCTCACTCTCTATGTATTTCTTCTTTCCTCCCTCTTTCCCCTTCCAAATCCATCCTCTATCCCTCCCTCTCTCCTTCTCTCTCTCAAGTACTCTCTCTCATCCTTCATCTCTCTTGTCCTTCCTCTCTCTTCCTCTCTCTCTCTCTCATCCTCTCACTATCTCTCCCCTCTCTCCTTCTCTCCCTCTCCCTCTATTACCTTTCTCTACCTCTCTCACTCCTCTCCGTCACTATATCTTCATTCATTCTCTCCCCTCTCCTTTAGTTTATCTCCATCTCTCCCTTGTGACACCCCCTATCTCTCCACCTCTATCACTCTATTTATTTTTCTTCCTTCCCATATAAATCTAGAGTTATGTTGATGTCTGGAAATTTCCTCACTCAACATGTGAGAAATTTCCCAGTCAGAGTCCCAATTAGACTCTTTTTTGTTGTGATAGCAATCATAACTGGTTCAAGTGGGTTTCAAGGTACCTATGTCCTAGAACTAGCCTAAGTTAACCTAACCTATGATAACTTAAACAATTATGTACAATATTCATAAGAATGACCTTCAGTCTGCTTAGGAGTGATGATTGTTTCAGAATAACAGGCTGAAGGGAAAATGAATCATATGTATGATAATGTTTAGGTGAGATGATCCTTAATGATTTGAATGAAATGAGGGCTCAGTCAAGCCACTATAAGGCTTTCTCCTTATCAAGGAGTCTTGAAAAATAAAAGAAGCAAATGAAACTAGTTTAATGAAAAAACGAACATAAAAGTAAACCTATATTAACTAAGCACAAGATGAAATTATCCCTAGTCAAGAGTTAAAGTGTTCTAATTAAAGGAGGAATAATTGTGCTTGATATTAGGATGAAGATTAACTTTCCAATCCCAAAGTAATTTGAGGATACTAAAATGTCTTGAGTACTATTACGAATAAAGTGATCCTACTAGAACAATTTCAAGATAACCCTATTCACATATATAAGATGAGTTATAAAATGAGTTCATTATAATTTTGACATAAGCTGAGAAAATGATCTTCTCAACTTAATGCAAGATGATACAAGAAAAAATCTTAAAGATGAGTGAGTTCAATTATTGATCTTTAATCCCATGAGCTCATTACTAAACTTGTAAATTCATGAAAAGAAGTTAAGAAATCAACTTAACTTCTGAAATTGACAAATTATACACCATTATTATATTGATAGTGACAAAGTAAAAACAAATATTAATATCCATTATGATGTTTTAAAACATTATATTAATAACATAACTAATAAAAGATGCATAAAATGTGAATACCATGCCAATGATATATATATATATAACCAAAAAATTTAGTTTTTCATATAATAAGTGGCATTCTAATAAGAGTTTTGATGCAAATCATAACAAAAGGAGATATAAAAAAATTGTTGTTGACTTGTCATGGGTCAATAATAGTTAAAGAAAAATGCAAATTCATATGTGGTATTAACCATAATAAAAGATGCCAGAATTCCCTCTCCATACTACCTACATTGAATCTAGAAGCTCTATGTTGGTGTTCATGCACTTAGATTAGATTTAGTTCAACTCTAGAGATTGCATGCAATGTGCACTTGTCTTTAGCTAGTTAACTTGAGTGTTGTACATGCACATAGTTAGTCTTAATTATATTTAGTTCAACTCTAGATATTGCATGCAATGTGCACTTGTATTTATCTAGTTAACTCAAGTGCTTACATGTGATGTGCACTTGTCTTTAGCTATTTAACTCGAGTGCTTACATGTGGTGTGCACTTGGCTTTATATAGTTAACTCTAGTGCTTGCATGTGGTGCGTGTGCACATTAACAGAACATAAAGCACACCTAGCTTCAGTTAGTTTTAACTATCTATAGTTATTCCATGTAAAACTAAGCTTTACTTAGTTGCTTTATATATTGATTCTCAAATAAATATTTATGAACCAATTTCGTTCTCAATTCTAATTATTTTTCTTTTTCAACTTGGCAAGTTTTTTCAATTATTCTTCAACTAGATCCATATTTTTGCTCTAATAATTTTACATGGTATCAGAGCTACAAGGATTTGGAGAAGTTGCATGAACAATTTTTTGCAGGTTTAAAGAGAAAATAATTGGAAATTGTTTGAAGATTTGATTTATAGATCAAAATATTGGAGAATTTCTGCAATTGTTGCTACAACCACAAAGTGAGAGAATGGAATTCCAAACTTCCACTATTCTGACTCCATAAAATTACTATGAATGGAAGCCAATGATTTTTCTTCATCTTAGGAGCAAAGGCTTGTACCAAATAATCATGGGAATTGAGACAGAACCATTATTAAAGGATGGGAAGTAAGATTGGCTTATAAAATCACACATGTCTTATGGAAGATTGTGTTTTTGTGTGTCTTGTGATATTCTTTATGAGATCAGAAATATTGAATCACCGCATGAAATATAGACTACATTGAAAGGATTAGATGGTGATGAAAATGATCTAAAAGAACATCATTTGGAGGCAAAGAGATTGACCTATTATAGCAGTCACGAAACTTGATTTGAAAGTATTGTATTAGTTTTTTTGTGCTAAGTGTCTTGTTAGTTATAAAACATGTGCATAATTGTCTCCATAGTTTGCTTAAGGATTGAGAATTTTAACCATGAAATATAGATGATTTTAGTGAATTAGAAGCATGAAATAAGAGAAAATAACACTGAACAACAATGTATAACAGAGAAATAAAACAACACATAACATTTACACATCAGGAATGATGAATTAGTTCACCCCTCCTGGGCTACATCTGTTGGTCCAGCTCCCAATGGCATGCCCATCTTTCATTATGCTAACATATTTGAAAATACATGTATTTAAATGCCTCTAATGTTTGTTTTCTATATAGGAATGGCTCCAAAATACTCTAATTAGTCTAGCTTGACTCTTCATTCACCTAGAATGGGCGAAAATTGAGCCTCCAACTCATTTTCCCATTAACACCTAGAAAAGATCCACTAATTATGGAGAACTCCAGTTAACTGGAGTTAAAGTTGGCCAAATCCGCACAAAAATAGCGCACTCTAAGTTTTTCGCTAGCGCTAACTGTTGAGATTAAATTTTGTGGGTAGGGGGTGGCCACATGCCAACCCCCAGAACCTGCAGTCTCCATAAATGTCAAAGGAATTGAAGTTGGTAACCCCGATGGTTAGGCAGAACTGTAGGTTGGAGTGGTGTTAATGCTTAATGGTTAGAGTTTAAACCACGCAGAGGATTTTCATGCAAAAAGGCATAAGTATGAAATGGTTGTGGAGTCTTTGGAGTATTTAAATGTCAGTTAAACATTTTTGTTATGGTTTGTTTCAATGACATGTGACCATATACCGTGGACCGTCAGTGGGTTAGGACCACCGGCGGTCCCAACTCCCAAATGAACATGTATTAGACTTGAAATATAACTTTTCCACTACTACGGTTAAGACTCATAACGTAGCACAGGTGATGTGGTAGGTGGTTGCTCTACCGGGAGTGTGAGGTCGAGCCCTACGGACCTCCATAAAATTTTACTATACCACTAAGGGGACATGTGGCCGCCTCAAGGTTGGCCACGTGTCACCCTCCCATTGGATTATAAAACATAACGTACAACCCACCAAAAAATCATAATGCGCCACTTTTCAGCCTCTGACTGGCTCTGAGAAAAGGAATATTCTTCAGAATATTGCTTTTTTGCTGACTGTGCATCCTAGTCAAACCTGCTGTAAAATTTAGTTGTTTGGGAATTCGATCAGAATGCGATATCTCCCTCACACAACATCGATTTTTCGAACCGTTCACAGTGCCGAAATCAGGAAGACGTGATCTACAAAACCATCCTAGTTTTAACCCAATCCTATAACTTTCAATTTTGATCAAAATTTATGAACTCCTAATCAATCCTCCCCATTGGGTAGCTTTTAGACCCCAAAAGACTTGATTACCTATTCAGTAGATGAGGGTACAACTTCCTCACCTTTCCAACCTCCATCCACTTTTCCTTGCTTGGATTACTGCCTTTGAGCCCAAATCGAAGGTATGCAACACTTCCCCTCTTGGATTCTCTTGTCCTCCTGCCAAGAATTGTATCTTCCTTGAGATCATCCAGAAATTATGGCAAGAAATCTTCAATAGAAGGAAACTGAACATCACATCCTTGATCATTGAAAAAAGTGACTCATACAAACATAAGTTTTCAACATTAACAATAGAATACATATGCATATATGAAGGCAAGTCAAGTTGAAATGCATTGTTACCAACTTGTTTTATGATCTTGAATGGACCATAGCGAATGGGTTTGAGATTTTTACCTTCTTTTTGCATCCTTTCTTTTATAATGTGCAACCATACCTCATCTCCTTCTTGAAACTTGTGATCAACTCTATGTTTGTAATGCCTCTCCTTGTATTTTCTTTGAATTTTATCAAGTTTTTCTTAAACTTGTTGATGTATATTATAAATTTTGTCAATGAACTTTTGATGCTTGTTGATCTGAAATTGTGTGAACAAAATATTTCTTATACAGAGATAGAAAGTAGGGGCTTTTACTGGTTATTTCACCTTTACTAGAAAGGATGAAACCATAAGCTTCTGGTCCTCTTACTGGCTCTGCCTAAATAAATATAAGGTAAACACTAAATCGATATGTCAATGAAATTATTTGTTTATGTTTGAAAAGTATTCATTAACAAAGTTTCATGTGTGAATAAGCAAGTTCAAGTATTCTACAATGGAAGTAATGTGGTTTGAAGTCAAACTAATGAGTTTTGATCACTATATAAGTCTCATTGGGAAAAGTGCACTTATGAAAAGTTATTGTTTAATGTCATAAAATATGGAAAATAGTAGCAAAAGTACACATCATAATAGGTAGCATTTGTTTAAGCAGTTCACCCCTCTTTTGGGCTACCTTTGCTGGGTCCAAAAGCCTCCAAATAGGCTTTTCCCTTTTTTATTAATGCTCAAAATAGATATTACACTATGAAGAAAGCCAAAAAAGGATAAATTAGCTGCAAATTTAGAAACAGAGGACTGAAAATAGTAAAAATCGACTATGCACTCACCTCAAATGGATGAGTATAGTCCAACACAGCTGATCTTTCACTAAGCCCTAGTGGCTTCACAATCAAATTCGCTGATAAAATCACCAATAGAGTGCCCTGATGGCTCTACAACCTATCCCAACAGCTCCAAAATGCTTCAATACCCTAAAATAATAATAAAAATTCATCCCAAATGGACTTCCCTAGCCAATGTTATGGCTAACTGAATTTTTTTTCAGTTACCCCTTTAAAAACTCCACTAAATGTGGAAGACTGCAGTTAATCTTGCTAATTTTGGAGGTTGGTGCTATAATTTGGCACACCGCCAAGTTGTGGTGCTAAAATATAAGGCCCATAGGACCGCACGAATTGAAAGTTGTTGAACGGACTTGAGTTTATTTCGACGTTGTTTAAATTTTTAAACCATATATTTAAATGCACCTCCGCACTGGGCGCTTAACCTTGTGACCATACCCCGTCTCATGGTGCACCAATGAAATTGCCTCCTGGTTCTGAGCGATGGTTATATGGAGAGGGGGGGCTGGGCCTTAGGGCTGGCCCCCTTTCGGGCCCCGCCAATATCCAAAACAAATGTTAAATATAAGTTTGTTGCCATGTTATAATAAGAATCACCATGGCCCAACGGTTAGGCTGCTCTATTGGCACTGCCTCGACCCCGGTTTGAATCCTACTGTGACCATAATATAATTTTGAACGCCCATTTCGTTGATTCTTGGGGCCACGTGGTGCTCTATGATTGGCCGCCTGCGAAATATTTCGCAGAATATTCTATGGAATATTCCCCAAAATATTCCCAGAATATTCTATGGAATATTCTTTTTTTTTAATAATTTTTTTTTTTATAAAGTCAAATTTTGGCCATTTTTTAACTGAAATTGAGAAAATTCAAACCTGAATAACTTTCTCATATGATGTTGGTTTTCAGTGTTGTTCACTTCTACAGGATCATTTTTTCGAGCTCTTTCCAATCGATCTATTTTTGACCAATTTTAAGAAACTTCATTTTTGAGCATTTTTCTACAAGAGACTTGATCTCCTGATCACACCTCCCAAATGGGAAGATTTTGTACCCCAAAAGCTCTTTGATTACTAAAACTGATGATGTCGAGACTGATTCTCCACTCTTCCACCCTTGAATCACTGAAATCTACCCGATTTCATCAAATGGAGCTTTTGAGAAAATGATAATCTGTCTCTGGAATCAACTGATCGACGATTGCTAAGATTGACTGAGTCATGATGCAAATGATTAAAATTTTCAGAACAACAATTGCAATTTTCAGAAAACAAACTTTTTCTACACTGATCAAACTTCCCAGAAGACTCAAAATAACCTTCACCTTGCAAAATGTTCCCATGGAAAATTCTACCATTCTGAAACCAAATTTTTCCCATGCTGAATTGTGTGTCCTTCTTGCTTGCACTTCTCTGCTTTGACACTTCCTTCACTGCATTGGCTGACCCAAAAGGTAATTTGCACAACATAAAATCATCTTCTTTCAAAGACAAACTATTATCAAACTGAGACATATCATTAGCAACATCATAAAAAGGTGAATGCTCAAAATCTAGTCATTTCAACATTAACAAAGTTAGACTTTGACTTGCATTAACCAGTCTTTTCAATTGACTTGCTTGGAGTAAAGAAGATTCCAGATTCTTCTTGTGAGCTCTCACAATGTACTCTTTACCATCTTTGAACAAGAGTTACTTGTTTTCATGGCGATGAAAGATAGCCTTCATGTCAAATAAGTAAGGACTTCCCAAAACAATACCTGAGATATCAAGCAGCACCACATCAAGTTCAATTGTGTCAATAAAGTGTGCAGTTATTGCAAAGCGCAATATGCACTTCCTTGAAACTTGAAAATTGGCATCCTTGCATATCCATCCAAATGGATAAGGTTTCGGATGTGGAATGGTCTCAAGTTTAAGCTGCTTGACCAAGTCTTCAGATATAAGATTCGCTTGTGACCCACTGTCAAATAGTGTGTCAATTTTGGTATCTTTTGAAATTACCCTCACATGGAAAAGCTCTATCCTCCTCTTTTCTTCATGAGTATATTTGTGACAATTCAAAGAGCTAGAACTAGGAGTTGTGTCTTGCACCACTTATTTCCCCTTAATGTTCTTTAAAACCATGGCTATGTTTTTTGTCTCATCTCCTGAGTCTGAACCTAAGTCTTGCTCAATTATTGCTACATTTTTCTCCTTGTCTTTGGTCTTGTTTTTGTTCTTGTATTTTTTTGCTTTTAGTTTAGGATGAAGCTTCCAGCAATGATCTTCATCATGACTTGTCTTTGAACAGTTCTTGCAAAATAACTTTCCTTTTTCTTTTCTTGAATTTGCAACTCTTTTCTTTCCCTTGTTTTTAAAATTACTATCCTCATCAAAAGTATTCTTTCCTCTAGCTTCTAAATGTGTAGCCTGCACACAGACTTCATCTAAGCTGGTAGGATTAAACATTAGAATAGTATGTTGAAGGTAATTGTGCAAACCTCCTATGTATTTTAACAAGGTGTCTTGACTTTGTAAGTCTACTCCAAGTAGAAGTGCTCTCCTTCTAAACTCTTGGGTATAATATTGCACATTTTGACCCTTAAGTTGCCTAAAATTTTTCCAATTCAGGATTGCTTTCTGAATATGAGCAAGAGGATAAAACTGTTTCTTAATAGCAGTAATAAACTCATTCCAAGTTAGAGTTATCTTACCGTGCCTTTTAATCTCCTCCCTGGTCTTGGCTTCCCACAAAACCAAAGCTGCTCCATCCATTCTCAAAGAGGTTAATTGGATTTTTTTGTCATCATCATGCAAATTCTGAATTCTTAGATAGACTTCCAGCTGTATAATCTAGTTATCCAATTTTTCTGCATTCACATCACCATTAAACATCGACAACTCAAACTTCACATCAAGCTTTAACAAAGGATTTTTAAGAGATGTTTTTGTTTTTTGTGACTGATTAAAAGACGTTGAAGAGGATGATGTGGAGGAAGAGGATGACGATGGAGATGAAGGATCACCATTTCCTCCATTCCCTTTCTTAGACTTATCATTGTCTTTCTTCCCTCCTGAAGAATCTCATTCTTCTTTTTGGTTTCTAGACCCTTCTCCAGCAATCCTATCATTTCTCTTCTGATAGAGGATCCTAACCATCTCAGTCATGTCCAAGAAAGCTTTTCTAAAGACTCTTTCTTCTTCCTTGGGATCCATTTCCTTATGTACTTCTCCTTCTCTGGAAGACATGTTTGTGGCTGATTCTAAGGCTAATGAGGATGAAATGGAAGGTGGGGATAATGGCACTCTAGCCCTCCTTGGTTGAGGATTATCTTGTTCTCTAACCAATTGACCTTCCCCTCTTTTCAATTTCAGCCTAGTAAGCATCAAATTTTGCAGAACAACACAATTTACTTGCACAAATTTCACAAACTCTTAAGCAAAACCTAGAGCTCTGATACCAATGTGATCTGAAATTGTGTGAAAAAAATATTTCTTATACAGAGATAGATAGTAGGGGCTTTTACTGGTTATTTAACCTTTACTAGAAAGGATGAAACCAGAAGCTTCTGGCCCTCTTACTAGCTCTGCCTAAAGAAATATAAGGTAAACACTGAATCGATCTGTCAATGAAAGTATTTTTTTATGTTTGCAAAGTATTCATTAACAAAATTTCATGTGTGAATAAGCAAGTTCAAGTATTTTGCAATGGAAGTAATGTGGTTTGAAGTGAAACTAATTAGTTTTGATCACTGTATAAGTCTCATTGGGAAAAGTGGACTTATCAAAATTTACTATTTAATGTAGTAAAATCTGGAAAATAGCAGCAAAAATACACAGCATAACAGATAGCATTTGTTTAAGCAGTTCACCCCTCTTTTGGGCTACCTCTTTTGGGTCCAAAAGCCTCCAAATAGGCTTTTCCCTTTTTCATTAATGCTCAAAATAGATATTACACTGTGAAGAAAACCACAAAAGGCTAAATTAGCTGCAAATTTAGAAACAGAGGATTGAAAATAGTAAAAATCGACTATTCATTCACCTCAAATGGATGAGTATAGTCCAACACAGCTGATCTTTTACCAAGCCCTGGTGGCTACACAATCAAATTCACTAATTAAATCACTAATAGAGTTCCCTGATGGCTTTGAAACCTATCCCAATAGCTCCATAATGCTTCAATACCCCAAAATAAAAAAAAATATCGTCCCAAATGGACTTCCCTAGCCAAAGTTATGGCTAACTGAAGTTTTTTTCAGTTACCCCTTGAAAAACTCCACTAAATGTGGAAGACTGCAGTTAATACCGCTAATTTTGGAGGTTGGTGCTATAATTTGGCACACCTTCAGGTCGTGGTGCTAAAAGATAAGGCCCATAGGACCGCACCAATTGGAAGTTGTTGAACGGACTTGAGTTTATTTTGGCGCTGTTTAAAGTTTTAAGCCATATATTTAAATGCACCACCGCACCGAGTGCTTAACCTTGTGACCATACCCCGTCTCACGGTGTGCCAATGAAATTGCCTCCTAGTTCCAAGCGGCGGTTATATGGAGAGGGGGGGCTGGCCCCCTTTCGAGCCCCGCCCATATCCAAAACAAACGTTAAATATAAGTTCGTTGCCATGTTATAGTAAGAATCACCGTGGCCCAATGGTTAGGCCGCTCCGTTGGCACTTCCTCGACCCTAGTTCGAATCCTGCTACGACCATAATATAATTTTGAATGCCCATTTCGTTGGTTCTTGGGGCCACGTGGTGGCCTCCGAGCTGGCCACATGGCGCTCTGTGATTGGCTGCCTGTGGAATGTTCTGCAGAATATTCTGTGGAATATTCCACAAAATATTCCCAAAATATTCTGTGGAATATTATTTTTTAACATTTTTTTTTTATAAAGTCAAATTTTGGCCATTTTTTAACTAAAATTGAGAAAATTCAAAGTTGAATAGCTTTCTCATACGACATCGGTTTTCAGTGCCGTTCATGTCCACATGATCGTTTTTCCGAGCTCTTTCCAGTCGATCTGGTTTGGACCAATTCTAAGCAACTTCATTTTTGAGCATTTTTCTACAAGAGACTTGATCTCCTGATCACTTGTCAATATCACTATCGCCATCTATTGCAACATCATTCTCAAAGATAAAGTCTAATGGCGATTTTGGAAAATACCCAAAGCATAATTCAAAAGGTGATGTATTTGTAGAAGAGTGCTTTGCCCGATTGTAACCATGTTGAATGTAATGCAGTTGCTCATCTCACAACATAGGATGTTTGCTGCAATATCCTCTCAATAGATGCACAATGGTTCTATTCACCACCTTGGTTTGTCCATTAGTTTGCGGATGAAAATATTTTCAACTTTGTGTCCATCATACCCCAAAGATTGGACCAAAAATTCCCAGTGAACCTGGAATCCATATCACTAACAATAGAAGTTGGAAATCCATAATGAACCCATACATGTTGAAAATAAATTTTAGAAATTTGATCAGCATTAATGGTGTTCTTACATGGCGTAAGCATACACATTTTACTGAATCTATCCACAACTACAAAAATATAATCATGTTGTTTCCTTCACATAGGTAGACTTCCAAAAACGTCCATGGAGATACTCTCCCATGGCCTTGATGGTACCGGTAGTGGCATGTACAACCCGAGCTTCCTATTACTAGGCTTGTTTGTTGCACACATAGAACAACCTCTTATAAAACGCGACACACTATCTACCATGTGAGGCCAATAGCAATACTTCTATAGGTGCGCCACTATTTTGCTTACCCCAAAGTGTCCAACAAGAAGAGATGAATGAGCTTCTATCATGACACTTAGCCTCTCTCTTTGTGGTATACACAGTTTTCTCAAATGAAACAAAAAATTGTTATGCATGTGATAATAATTTTCTTCAACTTGATTCCCTTCACTAAAAATAGCATACACATCTTGAAAATCAACATCATATTCATATTTTTCTATGTAACTCTCATGTATAATAGAATAATTTTTGGGTAAAGTAGATGCACTAATAATCGGTCTTGAAAGCATATCAAAAAATTTATTGAAAATAATTTTCTTGTACCTTATAACCAAGTGAAACTGTTGAATAAATCCCATCCATCTAAAATATATTGATTGCTACAATTTTGTTTGCGACTACAAGTAGTGTAATGGTCCATGATCGGTATGTACAATCATCTCTTTACCCATCAAGTAGTGTTTCCAGTTCTTGACGCTTTGTACCAACGCATACAATTTTTTGTCGTATGTAGGATAATTAGTTATAGCACCATTGAATGTTTCAGAATGAAAAGTGATAGGCTTACCATGCTGCAAAAGAATTGCACCCATGGCATAATCACCAACATTACTTTGTATCTCGAATGGATGTATCAAATTCGGTAATGAAAGGACTGGATCTGAACTGATCTTGTCTTTTAAAGCTTCAAAATATTGTCATTGTTTGCCTCCCCATTGTAATCCTTTCTTCAGGCTTGTCACTGCGTGCATAGGAACTGCGATGGCAGAAAATTTAGCAATAAACTTTCTCTAATACTGAGCTGCACCTAAGAAACTTCTTAACTCGGTTATTGTTCTAGGTGTGGGAAAATTCACAATGGCTTCCACTTTAGAAGGATCAATTCTCAAATCTCCTCCTACAATTTGTCACAAATAAACCAAAGAAGTCTTTCCAAACTCACACTTTGACATCTTAAGAAACAATTTATCTTTCTTCAAAACATCAAGCACTCTATTCACATGCAAGACATGTTCTTCTCTTGTTTTGCTGAAAATCAATATGTCATTTAAGTACACAATCACAAAGTCATCACGAAATGGATGCAAAACACTATCCATAACACATATGAAAGTTTCCGGTGCATTACACAAACCAAATGGCATTTCTAACCACTCAAAGAGTCCTTGTTTGGTTTTGAATGAAGTTTTCCATATGTCACTTTATGCAATTCTTACTTGATGATATCCACTTTGTAAATCTAACTTACTGAAAAAATTTGCTTCTTTCAGCTGATCAAGAAAATCATCTATCCTTGGGAGTGGGTATCGATTCTTTACCATTATCTTGTTCAAAGCTGTGAAGTCTACACACATGCGCCAAGTCCCATCTTTCTTTGGTATCAAGACTATGGGTGAACAGAATGGCGAGGTGTGTGGCCTTATGATTCCTTTTTCCAACATCTCCTTGATTTGCCTCTTTATTTCAACATTCTCCATTATCAACATGCGATACATGCCGATGTTTGGAAGAGGACAATCTTGCTGCAACTGAATTTCATGTTGAATCTCCCTTTTTGGAGGCAATCCTGTTGGCTCTTGAAACATCTCATGAGGTGCATCAAATAAATCATATAAATTTGATTTCAACTTAGGATCACATCCCTCAAATGATTCATGATTAACATTAGCTTTAGGTTTAATCATTAGAAGAACAAAATTCTTACTTTAATTTACCAGCCTCTTTACCTGTCCTGCATTTACGATAGCAATGTTTGTCTTCTTGCGATGTGCTCTAACAATGTACTCCTTGCCATCTTTGAATAAATGGTATTTGTTCTCATGGCGATGGAATATCTCTTTCCTATAATAAAAATAAGGACTCCCAAACACAATACCTATTATGTCAAGTGGAACCACATCTAATTCAACCGTGTCAACAAAATGTGCAGTTATTGCAAACCACAATATACACTTCTTTGAAACCTATAAATTTTAATCCTTACAAATCCAACCAAGTGGATATGGTTTTGGATGTGGTATGGTCTCAAGGTTAAGTTTCTTGACCAAGTATTTAGATATTAAGTTTAGTTGTGACCCACTGTCAAACAATGTGTCAATCTTGGTATGTTTGGATACGACCCTCACATGAAATAGTTCAATTCTCTTTTCTTCATTTGGAGCATGTATGTGACAGTTTGATGTACTAGTACTGGTTTAGTTTCAATTTATTTCCCCTTCATGTTCTTCAATCCCATGGTTGTAATTTTATATTCATCCCCTGAATCTTCTCCTAAATCATGTTTATTTGTAGCTACAATTTTTTGTTTCCCTTTGTTGTTGTATTTCTTGGGCCTCATTTCAGGATGTAATTTCCACAAATGATTTTTCATCATGGCATTCTTTTGAATAATTTTTACAAACCAATTTTTCTTCCTCTTTCTTAATAGATGCATTGTTTTTTCTTTTACCTTTTGAGGTATTCTCGTTGCTTTTCCCCTTAAAAAGTTTCTTCCTACCCTCTTTAGAAATGTTTTTCCCTCTAGCTTCTAGATGTGTGGCCTGAAGACATAATTCATCTAGACTTGTGGGGTTAAACATCAGGATAGTATGTTTTAGGTAGATATGTAAGCCTCCTATGTACTTGAGAAAATTATATTGGCTATGCAAATCTACCCCTAATAAGAGAGAACTTCTCTTAAATTTTTGGGTGTATTCTTACACATTTTGTCCCTTCAATTGCCTAAAGTTTTTCCAGTTCATTATGGATTTTTGCATATGAGCTAATGGATAAAACTATTTTTTTATTGCAGTTTTGAAATCAGTCCGTGATAGGATAATCTTACCATGCTTCTTGATCTCCTCCTTTGTCTTGGCTTCCCACCAAACAAGTGTTGCACCTTCCATTCTCAATGAAGCTAATTGGATTTTAGTATCATCATCTTGAAGTTTCTATATTCTCAAATAGACCTCCAATTTCCTAATCCAATTATTAAGATTTTCTGCATCGACTTCACCATTAAACATTGGCAATTCAAACTTAACATCAAGTTTTTAAAAAGGAATTTTACCAGTGTTCTTTGACTTGTGTGGCTAATGTACCGAAGATGAAGTAGAGGATGGTGATGATGAGGGTGAGGATGATGGCCCTCCATTGCCTCCATCTCCTCCATTGCCCTTCATTGACTTATCTTCATCATTATGACCTCCTAAAGATCCCTGTCCTTCCTTGTGAAGTTTGGATCCTTCTCCTTCTAGCTTATCATTCCTTTCTTGATAAAGGATTCTAACCATCTCAGTCATGTCAAGGAATGCTTTCTTGAGCACTCTTTATTCCTCTTTGGGATCCATCTGCTCATGGATTTCTCCTTCCTCTTGAGGCATGCTTAATGTCACTTCTTCTTCTTAGGAGGTGAACTAGGTGGTGGAGATTGTGGAAATCTTGCTCTCCTTTGTTGTGGCTCACTTTGAGACCCTCTTGCTTCCACCAATGTGCCTTCTCCTCTCTTGACCTTGAGCCTAGTAAGCATCTAAAACTTGTGTTGGGGTCCTGTGATTTAGTAGATTGGCATACTAAATGACAAGGCAACATATAAACTAGTATTTAGAGTTCTAGGATCTAGCCCTCCTAGTCTCAGAGAGGGATCTCTCAATTTTTTGCAAAGATATGACTTGTTTGCTTGTAAAAGGTTGATTTTAGGCTAGCTATTAAGCATGAGTTTGTTTGATTGTTTGGTGGGACATGATGATCTAGGGAGCATAGATAGGAAAGGGAAATCTCTAAGTCATTAGGCAATGGAGTCAAGTAGAAGTTTGTAACAAGTTTGTAGATGAATCAGGGGTATCAAAGGGAAAATCTAACTTGGCTATTGGATCTACAAATTTTTCAGGTGAAATGAAATGAACATTAAGGGTTTAGAATGAAAATCAGAACTAAGGGCAATTAAGAATATTTAACTATATGTACTTCTCAGTAAAAAGGGACTTAAAAAATCACTTGAACATGAAGAAGTATTTTATAGACAGGGGGCAGAAACATGAAGCTGGGTTACACTTTTGTGAGAATCGGGGGCCAAAAAATTTTTTCGGCAATAGTTCGGCCGAACTTTCTTAGAAAGTTCGGCTGAAATCATGATTCTGTTTAGATTGACGACACACTAACGACGTGGGCAAACATAATTTTTGCTGGAGATTGGAAAACTGACAACAAAATTTTGGCTGAACTTTGAACAAAAGTTCGGTCGAACTATGAGTTTGGCCGAACTTTTACTTTTAAAATAGTTCGGCCGAACTAATTCCTATAAAATAATTACCCACGAAGTTATTCTATTTACCGGCTTCATTATTCCCCGCTGTTGTTCGCGTGTTTTCACTGTTGCTGCCTGCTCATCCAATTCGCGCTGTTGCTGCCTGCTCATCCCGTTCGCGTTGTTGCGGCCTGCTCGTCGGTGCGGTTGCTTCTTTCATTGGGTATGAGTAATTGTGTTAGATATATGGAGTTCTAGTTTTATTAAAATTTGTATATGAGATTAAACCCTCCACTGAGGTGTATCCCAGTTTTGAAATCAGGTTGTAAATGTTCCAGTATTTTTAACGTGGGACTGACTGTAATTTTATTATGACTGTTGAACATATTCCGTATGTGTTATTTTATTTCGATACATTGTGTAACTCGGCTCCTATTTTCTGGTTTTGGTAATCGAAATTTATATATGTACATATCTTTTGGAACAATTACGCTTTCCTTTGATTAAGCGTGTCTTCAAATTGCCATATATTCTTTTTTTCTTTTAAAGTTATTTTGTTCAAACCCTTCTCCCTTTTCATCGGCTATTTTGACAGAGGTTTTGTGAGGAATGTGCCAAGGTTTCTCTTTTTAAAAGAATGCAGTAATATTGTTCTTGCACTATTAAATTTATCAGGTTCGATTTATTACGAGGAAATGAATTCTCATGAATAGTTTTTCTTCTATTTTTTTTCATGATTCAAAATTACATGTTCCTGTGGTAATCCTCATGGTTGATTCTTTCCTATAAAAATTTTGAATACAGTTATCTTGATTTGTTGCACAGTTGGATGTAATGTGTTGTCTTTTTTTCTTCATTTCTGTTTTACAGATGCTTAACATTGTGCTTTAGATACTGCTGAAAATATATAGATAGCTTTTGTCAAGTAATTTATTCTTCAAAATCATATTTTTAATCTGATAACTATATAATTCATGACATGGTACCAGAAGACATAGGACCCAGGTTGGTTACTCTGGCTAGGGTCTTAAACCTCTGCTACCCCTCTGACAATTAACACAGTCTTTAAGCTTAGAAAACAAATAATCGTTATCTAGTGCAAAACAATTTAATTTTTTTAGCCTAAGAAATTGCCAGAGTACACTTCACCAGTCATTATTGTAATTCATGTTCATAAAATTATTAACATACTCGTTATTCCCTTTTTACTTAGAAGTCAAGTGTATTTTTTTTTTAAATAACATAAAGAAAATAAGCTGTGTGTTACATCATCCCTTTCAACCCACTATTATAGAAAAAATACAAACAATATTTCCCATGGATGGGTGTCAACTACATCTAACAGAAAAAAAAACCCACCATAAATTCTTATGATATCTCACAAAAACACTGTGAATGGTGCAATAATAGACAATTAGTGATAAACAACTCACATATGTCCCTTTTACAACACCATAGATAGCCAAAAGAAATGGAAATAACCTAGGGAAATAAGCCCAAAACCACCATAGACATGCACAATACACATAGGTGTAGCGCCCAGTAAAAAAGCGGTCCATATCCATCACATAAAAAATATATATGTGACCAACCTATGCCTCCATATTTTGTAGACCAAAAGGATGACAAGTACCCTGCATAAAACAAAACTAGAATTTCCAAGAAATCACCATACTACACTACCTACCATACATGGTCATTGGTCATTTTTCGAAGCTAAGATATTTTCTAGAACCCTCACACTGGAGCGAGGAGGATCCATTAAGTCCCCACCATCTAAATCGCAAGAAATATGGCTCTCCACATGCTCCAGATACAAGTCAATCCTCTCCATGAAGAACCTTTGGTTCTTGAGCATTCTCTTGACTTCCTCAAGTGAAGCAAAAATATTATATCTCTCCACGTGCTTATCCCTCAACTCCAGTCACAATAAGGTATTCATTCTCCAATGAAGAGACACCAAGTTTGAATATTGCTTCCTCCTTCCCTTGGTGTGCCAAGGGTCTAGAACCCACGCTGACATTTAGTCTAAAACCTCAGAATCTTAAATGGATTTCCTTTCCTCGTTTTAGACTCGATCTCATAGATTTCCTTACGAGTACGAAACATAACTACATTAAAGTATGTGGATTCCAAGTCATGCGAAAATATTCTTTCCCCTTGTTGGCCTAGCTAAGCCCTAACACATCCTCCCCTTATGCACCCCATTTTTTGTCTTGGTGGAATTACAGAGTGTCAAGGAGTTGACTTATTGTCACTGTAGTGATTTCCTCTACCTACATAAGAGTAAACTAAAAAAATTAGCCTACCATCTATAATACCAGGGAACCAACATACCAACTCATCACAATAACAGTAGATAAAAAACTTAGCCTTAACATAGGACCCACTAGAAAGGGCAGAGGATGAGTCTTCCTCAACCAAGGTTCCTTCACCCTTTACTATCAAAGAAGAAAAGAACAACACTAGAACCAGAAGAAATCTACACCTAGGAGAGCGAACTAGACACCAAATTACATCAACCAACACTTATCTTGCCATGAAAATAATCCAATACAATTTAAATAAATAGCGTTAATTCATTGAACACCCTTGTACATTCTTTGTTGATACTTTGAAAGTAATACATTTTGAAAAATAATTTGTTTTTTGGATTCTTAAGATTATGTAACTTTCGAACCATAATTACAAATTTGTTTATTTTTTTACTTATCATTTAGTTGCTAAAAGTTGAAGAATTTATGTTGGTAAATAATTAATTAGGTCTATTTAAATCATTTACCACTTTGGGATTTTTGTTTTCGTGGTTTCATTCATAATTTCACTTTTTTGCAAATTGTCAATTTCAATTTTTCACACCACATGTGCACAATCAAAGGACCTAAGGTCTTTCCCCTACCAAAGTATGTTCTTTTAAAACGTGTTTTCTTGGTGATATGGGTGATTTAGAAATGATTGGGAGAGCGAAATTCCTCATTTAATACACAATATGTTTGGTTCATGCCATTGGATTCTCATGATTAGGTTGTAATCATGAGGCTCTCGCTCAAGAGTGGACCTTCCCAAAATCTTGTGATGTCTTGTCACAAACAAAACCATCAAACTGAAAAACACATCATGCAAGAAACATAGCTCACTGACATATCATTTTTCTCCTTCAAAGAAAAAAAATTCACATCATGTGAATATCTCCATGTACTCTTACATATTGGTGTACAAAACCATCAACCAAACACAAGTCGACAAAAAATTCCTCTTCAAACAATTGATTCTCAAGTCAAATAATATCTCATGTACAAATTTCCATATTTGTTGCATTTAAGTGTGTCAACATAACTATAACCAATCAAACTACATCAACAAAACATATGGTCTTCAATGAGGTTTTGGACTCTTTAGATATAAATGTACACCGTGGCAATGTATCTTATATAAAACTTTAATCCATGTGCTTAACCTTAACATTGACACAAATGAAATACAATTTTACTCACTGCTTTATGATAGAAAAATATGCGGATGAGTATTGCCCACATATCCGAAGTCAAAAGGGATAGATTAAAAAGGGATGCTCTGGTCATCTATAAAAGATAAATTAAAGAAGCATGACATATTAGTAATGCAAATTAGATATGCGTACCAATTATGTTCATATAACACAACAAATAGATGATTCAATACAAATGTCACATAGAAGTCATATTTATCTCATGGGCCTTCAACTTAAATTATATACCTAGCATTACATTAAGCTATAGGATATAAATCAAAGAAGCATTTGAATGTAAATTAAACATGTGTAATAATTATGTCCTTTAGTTCAATAAATAGATAATAATTTGCGAATGCCATATCTAAGCTATATTTCATCTAAGTAGCTTTCAATTTAAACTTATATCTAATGTTAAATTATATAAAAGAATAACAGTAATTCAAACTTCAAAATAATATTTAGAGTTAGTATAAAATGTGACATAATTTTCCTGTGTGGAAAAACATAGTTACTGAGAGTTCAAAACTCATGCATTTGAATAGAAAGTGGGTATACGAATGAGCAAGTAGATTTTTTCTAGAAATGAGGAAGTGAAGGTTGATAGAGAGCCACACAAAATTGCAAATTCATACCTTAACAAAATTGTTAGATCATTTTAAAGAAAACATATTTAATCAAATTTCATTGAAATATATGATAAAATCAATCCAATTTTATGAAAAATAGTATACCATTTTTTACATAATTTCACATAATACAAATAGATAAATATTACTTAAGTATTGTTATAAAGATTTAACTACCCATCGAGAGATGGCCAAGTGATTGAGACAGGGCATCATGACAATAAAAAACCAAGTACAAATTGTAGTAATCCTAGAATCATGCTTTACATAAGGTAAAATTGGGGAACTCATGACTTGTACTATAGATAAAAAACATTTACCCTTACCAAAAAATATATGATAAAAATTGACAAACTACATAAGCTTAAGATTAAGGGGATATAATCCTTCTTTCCTTCCATATAGATAATGAAAATGATTGTTCCATGTCTCATGTTGCTTCTCATGTTATTTTATAAACCTTGATTGGAAAGAAAAATAAGAGGGCATAAATGTAAGAAATATAAAACATAATGAAACACAATGTAAGAAATAGAGAACGTAATGAAACACACACATACATATCTCTAGACAATCAACACAATTATTTTCCTAGGAAATCCTTATGGGAGACAAGCAACCCTAAAAAGTAATGATGCTCTAGACTCCTTTTTCCCTAGGAAACCCTTATGGGAGAAAAACAACAATAAAATGTAAACATGCTCTACTCTCTCTTTTCTAGTATGGAAAATATGTGAGTACAAAGAAAGAGGTAATCTATCTAGAGTTAGCTAAGACTTTTAGCGTGTAAGGTTTCTATAAAAACTTAACTTCATACATTTTTATCTCTAACTTCACACTCCTAGTTGTATTTTCAACTCTGGAACAAAATACAATAACACAAAATGTAACTCTTATTCCTCCTAGTGGCCAAGTATTTAACATAGCGTGATAGCCAACTAGGTGTAAGATTTGACTCCATCAACCATTAACGAGGTTTGTGATTTTAGACCTTTTAGAGTCTTGTTAAAATTCCACATGTAGCTAGCTTGCCATGCATGAGTAATGGGGCTAAAATGTCATTCTCTCGTACCATGGTGGTCAACATGATAGGTCAACTTACTAAAGGCATAAATTTTGAATGAACTTCATTTGATGTTTTTCTTGCACCATTGGATATTTCTTTAAGTGTATAATAGTGGTCAATATTTCGACACAAGGGATAATCATTTGACCCCTAGAAATGTCATTTAATACCTCAAAATGACTCCAAAAGGTTTTAGACCCCAATTCTCCACCAACCATTAAAATGACCCTACAAGTTGATTCTTTCAATTTTTTCACTCTATAAACATCAAAATATATGAAAAATAATATAATTATCCAATCTAGACCATTATTTAATAATTTGTTAAAATTATGAGTAAGATATACATCATTGAACTTAAATAAATAACGTTAATTCATTGAACACCCTTGTACATTCCTTGTTGATACTTTGAAAGTAATACGTTTTGAAAAATAATTTGTTTATGGATTCAATTTTCCACATTCTCTCAACCATATCAAAACCCTTCTTATAATATTTGAAACCTAAGGAATTTCCCATACCAAAGTATGTTCTTTTAAAACATGTTTTCTTGGTGATATGGGTGATTTAGAAATTTTTGGGAGAGCGAAATTCCTCATTTAATATGTACAATATGTCTGGTTCATGCCACTAAGCCAAGAATTTTAAATTCAACTGACTTTTAATATAACCAACTAAATCCTGCAAAAAAAAGAATAAAACAATTTATGTTAGGGTTGTGGATTCAGGCATTGAAACAACACACCATGATATTTCAAATTTAAAAATAATGGTTTGAGTCCTAGGTAGCTTAGAATCCTATTTGTTTTAAAAATAAGGATGCACTCCCATTTGATTCTCATGATTGGGTTGTAATCATGAGGCTCTCGCTCAAGAGTGGACCTTCCCAAAATCTTGTGACGTCTTGTCACAAACAAAACCATCGAACTGAAAAACACATCATGCAAGAAACATAGCCGCTGACATATCATTTTTCTCCTTCAAAGAAAAAAAATTCACATAATGTGAATATCTCTATGTACTCTTACATATTGGTGTACAAAACAATCAACCAAACACAAGTCGACAAAACATGCCTCTTCAAACAACTTACTCTCAAGTCAAATAATAGCTCATGTACAAATTTCCATATTTGTTGCATTTAAGTGTGTCAACATAACTCTACTTTCAACATCTTGCTTCATGCAACATGCACCATACTTTTAATTTGCAAAGAAATTCATGAAACATCAAAATACATGCAAGGCCTTAATTGGATAAGAAATCTAACCATCTGTTAGAAAACCATTTCAATGACGCTTCTTTTAGCTGCACTTCATCATCATGTGAATCATCCTGACCCTCATCGATTATGGAATACTCTTTTCCATTCTTGTCATTATCTATTTCCACCTTCTTCAAATGTTGTGGATGACTTGTTGGATACAAAGTCCAACACTTGTCTACAAGGTGACCTTTCTTATGGCAATGAGTAATAAACAATTGCATCTTATTTTCAACATCATTTTCCTTGTCCAATGGGCCTTTGATTTTTTTCCTCATTTATTTAGAAAGTTTCAATGTGCATGGATATCTTCTTCCAACATCTATAAACATTATGGTTATTCAAACCACAAAAGGAACATGTGAAAGTTATTTTCTATATCTTATGTGAATATTTACCATGTTTATCATAATCAAAAGAAATTTGATTAAAGGCAAATTTATACCTTGAACATTCACCATTGTCGCCTTCTTGAGGAGGTGAATTTGATGAGGTAGTGGCTCTTCTCTGAATACTAGCAATGAGTAATTCCACGAGGAAATTCTATCAAAGTTAAAACAAATCCTTTTCATCCATATTTAATGCCTACTTTTTCAAGTGGAACACCTCCAAATTTAAGGACCACAATGACATAAAATATGTAACTTTACCTAATAGGTGTAGAGCTAGAATCCCCAACTTTGTGTGACATGTATAATTGAAGATCTTATATGGTAAGCAGTGTAAGAAGAGAGTCATGGTCACTGAGTTGAGCAAGAGAAATAGTTTGGTATGACAACCTTACTTATGATAGGTCTAGCTAGCAAACTACCAAATTACATGGTAATGGCATTCAAAATGTGAAAATTCCCATTTCACTTGGAAATAAGATGGTAGAGAAAGGTATCTAGATGAAACCTGAGATATCCATCTATGGTAAAGAAATCAAATAGTTCTATCAATTCCACCTTACAACTCTAAGAGACATTGAATTAAATTTCATCTCAAGACAGGGCTTTGAGAGGACACTCTCAAAGCCAACCTTCGTTATGGCTTTGAAACACATGGTAAGTATCAAGACTTAGCAACCTTATTTGCATAATTTTTTCTAGCATGGACCTTAATGTCATAGCCTTCTTTTGCCTAAAATGAATGCAATTTTCCTTTCAATTTGGCTTGTGACATTCATAATTCATGCTCATGGAACATGATTGTGTTGCAATTGTGATAACATTTGTTGTATGCAGAAGCTAATAAAAAATGATCGAAAATGACATTTTTGCTCTATTTTTTTGAATATTTAAGGAAAATTACACCAAGTAGCTTCCAACCTCATATGACCATCATGTCAAACTCATCTCAGGATATTGTCCAAGTAAGAGCCACTTCATCAAGCAATCTAGTATACATGACTCCAATTTCAATTAGTAGCAATGAAAGTTCTAAGTATGGTGCAAACATTGCTCCAGATCCTCAATGGGGCATGTTTGATGACAATAATTTGGGGAGTGAGAGAGGGAGATGGTAGGAGAAAAAAATCAAGGAATATACAGGAAATTGAAAAATATATAACTAATAAGGTGGAAGACATTTGTAACCTAAGAGAGAAACCTATTAGGAAATGGGTGAAGTTGGTATTACACACCCAATTGGACAACCTCGAGGAGAAAACATTTCTGCCACTTTATTTGTTGGCATAACCTAGTAAGTGTTATTCACTAGCATGTATTTTGTAAAGGCCTTGAACTAGTTCCCATTCAACTCTATCCACTAGGTTGTAGAGGATTCCAAGACTAATTTCATGAAAATTAAGTTGGGGATGATCACATTGACCTGCTTGATGACGTGTCTATGAATATTAAATACCTTGAACTATTTTTTTTCGTAAGGAAAGAGACACATTCCCATGTCTAAGAATGAAAACGTTCTTTGATATTGTTAATGCCTCTACTGTTTACTTCTACAAGTTCTATAGGCAGAGTCTGTAAAGGGCCAGGTAGCCTCTGGATCTCATCTTTTATGAAAGGTGACATATCTAGTAAATTCCCCTATAGTCATTCTCTAGAATGGATCTAAATAGAAGTTCTTCATTTTAATATCCATAAAACACAACAACTTTAAGGTAAACTATGTACATGTGTCATTTCTCCCACAAACTAAAGTGTATAAGTGGTAACTTTTATACCAAGTGTGCTCCCACCATGTGAAGTGCAATTTGGTGAACTTATCATTTTTATAATTTCTTTTTCGATTAAATTTAGTTTCACGCATGATCAATTATTGCTTTGAAAGTTGTGTTCTACATAATTTCTGTACACTAAATTACAAATTGATTTTTTGAAATCTATTTTTTGTAAATGTCGACCAATAGATATATATCATGGAGGATGAACGATGATGATTAGCCCAATCCCAATGGAGGTTTAGGGATCAGGGGATGTTCACGGTATTTAAATATAATCTTAAATCTCCATACATGTGTGTACATATAGAATTGATTTTTTATTAAATTTGTGAGTTAAATTAGTTGTTAATAAGTTTCATATTTTAATTTTTAGGAGGTAAGAGGAGAAGGGTTTCTACTCCATCCATGGAGCGTGGCCATGGTTCAACTGATCGAGGTATGAGTGGTAGCAAGTTGCGTTAAGGGGGTGATATTTATTCCCCCAAAGGCCAATCAATGACTGCTAGTTCTCAACAGGATCATTTTGGGTCTGGTTCTCAGCAGCGTCATTCTGGGTCTAGTTCTCAGCAGGGTCATGCTGGAGAAGATGCTAACCAACAACATCAAGGTTGCCATCAATTTCAATATTTTTTCATTAAATTTGTACAACTTTTTTTACACGTGTTTTTTCTAATATACGAAATTATATATATATTGATGCAGAGGCCGAAAATGTTCGAACTAGTGGTCAAAATAGACACAGGGCAGCCCATTACATTCAAAAAGAAGGTTGTCAACCCAGCACAACTTATCCGGCCAAGATTACTGATATACCATGGGAAACCAACATGGCGGAATGCACCTTACAAAGGTGTGAAAGACTTCATGCAAAATTGCAAAGAGATCTCGTGGCTTTGTCTCTACCTGCTGAGAGTCGACAAAGCCTTGAAATAGTTACACATTGAACGTAACATGAATGTTGAAGATCTACGAACATATGCAATAAATTGTCACAATGGTTTGCAAGGCCTAATTTTTCATGAGGAAGACAGCACCGGAATGGTATGTGTTAGTGACCTTAGGGTTTGAAATTATTTTTAGATATACATGTGTCAATTTTTAATAAATACATGTGTATGTACATGTATACATTTATTTTTATGTGTACATAAATCTAACACAAATGTATGATTATATGTTAAAACACCATTTTCAGTTCTCAGGCATGATGCGTGATGAAAATGTTAATATCATGTTCGGGACCTCTGGTTCAAACAATGCAAATGGGTTTGACCATCATGATATGTTGGAAAATGTTAGTGTTTTTTAAGTGACTCTAAAATAAATAATTGTTGCCACACATGTACATGTATGCATATATATAATTTGATAAAATGTTTTAACAGGTACCGATTCCGTCTGATGTTTTTGGGATGGCGGTACCTTCTTCTTCCTTGGGAGATGTACCTTCTACTTCCTTGGGAGATGAGCCACAAGTATGGACAATTTTTCACAAGTTTAAAATTTATTTTTAATATATATATATATATATATATATATATATATATATATATATATATATATATAGCGATTTCCGAGATACGAACATCCACAACATTTGAACAAGTTGTTTTTAGTTCCTTTTTTTAATATTAAATTGAAAATAAGTTTATATATGTACACGTGCATTTTCATTTGAAATTTTTTAATTTATATAAATTATTTATATTATAATATATATATATATATATAACTGTACATGTATATTGTACAGTTTACGACTGCAGATGTTCCTATGGGAGAACCTGTTCATCAAATGGAGAGGGAACCTCACGAGGTATTGCATGATTTTTTTGTTATATTTTGTTTTTTACATGAATTTCTAGATATATATATTCTCGTTCATTTTTAAAACATCAAATTTTAATGTTCAAGTACATGTGCATTGTGTATGTAGGTTTCTCATTCACAGGATAGGGCGTTGACCGAGACCCTAGTGGTGAAGATGCTAGATGCGCCTCCATTCGATGGACATCATTTACAATAGATTTGATTTCTCAAAATTCTAGATGGTTTTAAATTTTTCCAATCCTGATACAGCTTTTGAAAATTTGATACTTGTGAGATTTACAATTTTTTGACATATTTTATTACATTGTTATTATATAATTTGTTTTATTTAATTTTTGGATGGTTTTAGTACATTTGGCATGTGAATGTGAAGTAATGTTGTCATCTATAAATTAATGTCATCTGAACTACATTTGGCATGTTATGTAATGATGTGTTATAATTTGTTTTGTTTTTAAAACTTAAGTTTTGGATGCTTGAAGTACATTTGGCATGTGAAGTAATGTTGTGATCTATAATTTTTTGTTAAATTAAAAGTTAAGTTTTAGATGGTTTCAATCTACATTTGGCATGTCATATAATTTTAAATGTTTTTATTGGATAGTTGAACTATAATTGGCATGGCATGAAGTTTTTAAAACTCAAGTTTTTGATGGTTTCAATCTAAATTTTGCATGTGATATTTAATGAACTTTAAATGTTTAATGTTTTAATGTTGCACAATATATAATCAAAAGGTTTTTAAAACTTAAAGTTTTGGATGGTTTCAATCTACATTTGGCACATGTGGTATATAATGTTAAATGTTTCTATTGGATCTAGTTGAACTATAATTGGCATTGCATGTGAAGTAACGATCTATATATAATCAAAAAGTTTTTTAAACTCAAGTTTTGAACGGTTTCAATCTAAATTTTGCATGTGATGTTTAATGTTTTAATGTTGCATGATATATTATCAAAAGTTTTTAAAATTTTAAAGTTTTGGATGGTTTCAATCTACATTTGGCACATGTGGTATATAATGTTAAATGTTTCTATTGGATAGTTGTTCACTATAATTGCATGGTATGTCAAGTAATGTTGCAAAATCCCTTTTGGATGGTTGAAGTAATATTAGGTGTCTTTAAGATTGCTTTCTTTTTGATCTCTCCATGTACTTTTTTTTAAATGAAAAAATTTCCAATAGGAAGAACATAGCTTTTCAATGCAACTAGCCATGTATCAAACCATCTATCAATTGAGCTCTAATTTAAAATAGAGTTTAAAGAAGTAGATATATGTACAAATTATCCCTTTAATTTTGATTGGAAATATAAGTCTCTAGTACATCTATATGTTTTTTGAATTTGGGTCAATGTCATTAATGCACTCAAATAGGTGGCCTTGTCGATTTATTTACATTGTTGAAACTTTTTACCAAAAAATCCAACTATTTTTTCATCAATGCACATAGAAAAACTACTTGGAAAAATTAATTGTGCATTCTAGAACATATCTATCCAAGACAAGTAACATTTTTCATCAATGCACATTAAACATATCCGACCATTGGACAAGCATATTTTGTACGAGATTTTCAATCAGGATTAGAGATGTGGGTCAAATCCCACCAAAAGTCAGAGAAGTGCTTCGAGTCTCTTGTCTGAAAGCAATTTTTGTATGAAAGGAATTTTCGTACAAAACTATACTGCAGATGATTTATTTACATTGTGTCCATACTTTTTACCAGAAAATCCAGCTAGTTTTTCATTAATGCACATAGAAAAACTAGTTCCAGTTAATTGCACTCTAGAACATATATATTGAGTAATTAAATAATTTTTCATCAATGCACATAGTAAAACTAGAAAAAATAATTTCATTCTATAACATATATATATATATATCCAATAAATATAACATTTTTCATCAATGCACATGTATGTATGTAAAACTACTTTCAGGTCATACTAGAGCACGTGCTTATACCCAAACAATTTGTACATGTGCAAACACCTGCACAAATAACATAAGAAGCTCAATTTTTAGTTGAGTACTGGAAGTTCTAAAACATATTTAATCCAAATATAATAAGTTGTTAGAAAATTCACTCAAAAAAATTATAATGGAATTCCATCCTCAATAATCTGTTCATGATCGGATTTCGACATTTTCCATCTCTTAATTTTTTATTTTTTCTTTGATTGAACTTCTATCAACTTTATGCGTGCGGCACACACCAAGTGACTATATTGACAACTTATGGAATCAGGTTCATAGTCTTCAAAGTAAACAAAGTCTCCACTTTTATGAGTTTGAAACTGAAATAACTTTCAAGATACGTACCCTCTCGTCATACCGAAACCGTGATCATTACAAGCTTTGTAATAATCATTTTCATTCAAGGCAACGATCAAATAATACTTAACATTTTCATCATTGTCAATAAAATTACAAAAGCTCCATCTCCTCGTACAATAAAAATAATGAAGAAAATTATGCATATTTAAATTTATATCTAGATCTTTAAATCATTAGAAAGTAATTCAAATGTTACTCTTCTAACAAGATCAAAAACTTGATCACCATCTATTGATATTGTAGTTTCCTCCGACTGCATTTCTTCAAATATCGCAACGGACATTTTTTCCCTTTTTATTTAGCTCGTATGTTTCCAATCGCTCACATACATTTTTTTTTCACAAACGTCATTGGATTTTGTGTTGTCTATGCAAACATCACAAAAAAAAGAATATTTTCTTTTATCCAATGCAAACACATTTCTAGACGACTTTGTTTAAATTGAATGCAATTTTCGAGTCCGTTTTATTGTTTCAACGTCACTTCCAATTGATCTATCTACGTCTTCGACCCCAATATGCCAGAAAAACCTTTATATGGAAAATTAAAAGAAGAATTTGTAAATATGATATCAAAACACAATCAAAGATAATCATTGCATGATAAATGTACAATGTTTAAAATTATATTTCCAATATAAATTAAATTTAATGTACCTTCGCACTTCTCTTGATGGGTTAGTCTCATGGCTTAGAGTAGCGATGCACTATTGAAAAAATTCTTTAGCATTCACAAGTTGGCTTGCAGAGTGGTTCATTTGATATCTTCAAAGTGCTTATCTTATGCATGCTCCTGCACTGTCATGTTCTCCTTTTGCATGACCAGTCTCAAAGAAATTCCAACAATGTTTAATGCAGGTTTTCTTATGAAGAAAACACAACCAAAAGAATGATCAGGCAAACGATTTGACAGTAGATTGACTTGCGTATCCATCTAACCATATCCAATGTTCATTGAATTTTATTCCACAACTTTTCAAGGAGTCATAAATCTTTCCAAAATAGTGTTGTACAAAATATGTATCATGTGTATGATCGCCACTGGTATAAAAGTGATATTCTTTAATAACATGTCGATTTTCACTGGTGCTTTCTATATGATCGCCATTTTGTTCATCATGTCTATATAGAATATGAACGAGCATGGAGACTTGGTCAGAATGATGGTATTCACTCTGAATTTCTTTTTGTGGAACAAATGTGTAGTTTTTTGCAAAATCAGTTACTAACAAAATGGTCCCTAGTGGAAAAAATTCATCGGATTTTTTGAATTGCAAGTCTTGCCATCGAGCTCTATGGGAATGCTTTGTGTATTTATAAATTTCTTCCTCGAAATTTCTCAAAAAGCCTATCACAAAAAATTCTTCTTCTCGTAATTAAATTCTTTTAGCACTATTCGCACCTTGAATCGATGTATGGATATATTCATATCTCTTTCACTTCACTTTCATGATGGACAATGATTGATCATTTATATTAATATGATATTTGTTTTGAAATTTAGCCAAATTTCCACAATTATCGCATTTTTTACCACCAACATATTTCTTTTCATAAAATAGATCATCGCTTTGTCTTTCACATATAATTTGAGATATGAAATCATGGACAGTGGAAGGAGGAGGTGAATCCTTTCAAAATTTTCTACAAAAATTAAGGAATGTTTCATAATATAACTCAAATTCCACATGATACCCGCAACAACAAGTGTCGTATGGTGATAGGTTTTACATACCATGGTTTTTGTTGAACAAAAGCACTGATTGAAACATGAATTTGACAATTCTCTTCTTTGAACTTGTTGAATAACTCTATCTGAGTGGTTTCCAAGAAATATTTTTCATGTTCTTCGTACTGATTTCATGCTATTCTTCTTTGCATCACATGCCTTGCAGTTTGCGAGGCACGCGAATTGTTCTTCCAATATTCATATATTATTTTCTTAACATTTTCTCCAAGTCTATCTTTGTATGGTTGCCTACAAGTAGCTCTCCAACAAGCGATTTCATAATTTACATCTACTTGCAGCCGAAATTTCTGATGTTTGTGCAAATTTTTTCGCGAGGTTCCTAATGCTCGTGCCATAGATGTTACCAAAAGATTCTCTTTAGTGCTTGATGAAACCATTGCCATATGTATTCCTCTACGTACAATTGAAACATTTTTATCTCTAGATCTCTTAATTGAATTTATAGTACTACTTATATTTTGTATCACATTTTCCTTCATTTTTTTTTATCTTTGGTTGATTTTCGAATACCCAGTAGTGTCATAGCTTCTTTTATTTTCCTTAACGATAGGAGACCTTTCAACATTTGAGCTTGAACTGTTAACCGCTCATTTAAGAAATACTTTTCAAAAATGCAAAGCTTAACACGATATCGTATAACATGGTCGTGTTTTTTATCTCCATATGTGTGAGTGTCAACATTTTCTAACATCTCATTATCGATAGTGATTTCATTTGTACATATTCGAAAAAATAGTACATATTCAATAAATAACTAAATTAATAAATATATCTAAAATTTCAAATTTTTTTCAAATTAGTTCATCAAATAAAAATTAAACTTCACACTTTACATTAAGAAAATTTTAAATATATCAATAGATCATAATATTTACATTTACATACCTGCTTCAATTTCTTCTTGAGGTTGATTTTCTTCTTCAATATTTTGAGGAACATCTCTGTATGTTTACATTAAACAAAATATTTTTCAAACTAGTTCATCAAATAAAAAATTAAGCTTCACATTTTACATTAGGAAAATTTTAAATATATCAATAGATCATAATATTTACATTTACAAACCTCCTTCAATTTTTTCTTGAGGTTGATTTTCTTCTTCAATATTTTGAGGAATATCTCTATCTGTTTACATTAAAAAAAATATTTTTCAAATTAGTTTATCAAATAAAAATTAAGCTTCACATTTTACATTAGGAAAATTGTAAATATATCAATAGATCATAATATTTACATTTACATACCTGCTTCAATTTCTGCTTGAGGTTGATTTTCTTCTTCAATATTTTGAGGAATATCTCTCGTCTGCTTACATTAAAAAAATATTTTTCAAATTAGTTCATCAAATAGAAATTTAGCTTCACATTTTACATTAGGTAAATTTTAAATATATCAATAGATCATAATATTTACATTTACATACCTGCTTCAATTTCTGCTTGAGGTTGATTTTCCTCTTCAATATTTGAGAGGGCTTCTAACTTTCTTTTGCGAGATTGTTTCGTCTCTTCTCTACGTCCCTCAGGGTCTCTTTTTCGATCATATTTTCTCGCACAAGTTCTTCGATTTCCCATGATAATAGGGTATGAAGTTCAAAAAATCTACTTCAAAAAATTAGACAATAACTCAATTACAAAAAATATCACAAAATATTTAATTTAATAAAATTCAGCTTAAATTTTTTGCAAAAAATACTTACTCCAATCCAAAACACTTACTTTAAAAAATTTGAGACAAATGTCTTACAAAAATGAAACGAAGCTCAAAAGATTTAATTCAACTCAAAACACATACATACCTCCAAGAAATGTCTTTTTAATGTACGTACAAGAAATATTTTTAAGTTCAAAACAAGTTTTGATAAAATCAGGGCGCCTCCAAGAAATGCATTACAAAAAAAATTTTAAATCCAAAACAGTTCTTTGTAAAATCAGTTTGCTTCCAAGAAATGCTCTTAAATCCAAAATTTGAAGAAAAATTTTTGAACCCAAACTAAGATCTTTGTAAAATGAGATGAAATGTGCAAAATGTGTGAAAATTGTGAATGATTTCACGGCAATTTATATTGCCGCAAAATGTGTTTTAGTAGGGGCTCCGCAAAACTTTCCGTCCGATGGAAAGTTATACCATAGTTCGGCCGAAATTTTGATTAAAAGTTCAGCCAAACTATTAAGTCATTAGATTTAATGAGCCGTCAGCGAAAAACATAGTTCGGCCAAACTTAGATTAAAAGTTCGGCCGAACTAACGCGTCACTAATTACGCAAAAACCAGGCTCTGAATACGGTTCTGCAACTTTGGACTGATTAAATTCCATGAAGGGTTGTTAATTAATTGTTAGAACCAAGAAAAACATTTTTAGAATTGAATCTACTTTCACGAAATATAACTTTTATCAAATTCCATAAACGTTTACTAATTTTAATTATTTTTCCAATAAAATAGGTGCAAAATTTTTTTGAGGGTCATTGTGATTCAGTGAAATCAAAATTTTGTATCTCCCAAAATACATTGTAAAAAAAATTGAAAAAATTATGGGGCATTACATTGGTCCGTCCTCTCTAATGGGTAGCTTTTAGATTTTTAGTTTATAACTTATATGTTAAGAAATTTCTCAGACGCGAAACATATCCAAAATACGTTGTTTTTCGTATTGGACCAGCTCAAAAAATTCTAGTAATTATGATATGCTTCCATTGGCTTTGTAAATATCAAGATTGAACCAAAGTGTAACTGGGCTATCCATTGTTGTAACATGATTTTGTTTTTTCAAAAACACAAATTTTCAATGAATACAACATTGCGTCATAACATGACTTCTTATGAATCATTTGATTGTTAAGAAACACACATTCAAAGAAACGCTAAGTTGACATATCAAATCTACATAAAAAAATTTCAAAAATTAATTAATAGAAAGCTAACAAAATTTTTCACAACTTTTATTTTTATAGAAAAATCAAATTCTACACAGAAAAATTGTTATAGTTTGCAGAAAGTTGAAGAACTGAAAAAAATGAAATTTTTTTCTCAAAAAAGGGCAAAAAGTGTAACCCGACTTCACATTTTCACTAGAATTCCACAAATCACGCTTTAGCAAATAACAATTTCAAGAAAAACTTTCAAAATGAAATCTAAGACTCGAGGAATGCTCTATTTCATCAAATATTTCACTTTCAAGGATCTGAAAACATTCAAGATTCACAAATAATTGCGTTCATATAAGAGGGAACTCCTAGAAATCTTTGATTACAACTATAAAGACCTTCAAAACAATTATTTAAGAAAGAACAAAGGGTGTGATCAAAACAGACCTCTTTGGCAGACTGTAAGCAATGGTACTTTAAAGGGAGACTTCAAAAACAATTTTCAAGTGCCAGTAAGTAAGCAGGGAAAACCATAAATCATTCTTGAAACCAAATTTTTGAACTATTCTTAAAATAAAAAGGCTTAAGGGTTGAAAAGCAGTAAAAATACTCAATACAACTTTTAGCATATGAAAACATAAAGACAGTGAAGAGTAAATAGGTCTAAGGTGCTTCTAGGAGACATTTCTTGGCCTAAACATTTTACTCTACTGTAAGTAAGAAATGATGAAAACATAATGGAAAACAGGAAAAACATTAAGATATTAGAATACTTGACCAATAGCCAAGCTCAGGGATCCAATGAAAGAGCTTTCTCCATCAACAAATAGGTCCAAACATCCACAGGTTCCAGAACATCAAATTTCTTTCAACTTCAGCATAACTATGTATTACTTCAAAGAGCTATCAAATGGCCACCATACAATGAGTTCGAATGCAGTATTTATGTTGCAAATGAGGAGGTGGAACCATTTAGGGTTCAAAATGTTATAAATGGCATATTAAATGCACTCCTATCCTTAAAAACCATGCAAGGCATAAGGTAGGAATGTCTCTCAATTACTTCTCTGTGTAATAAATCTGTCTTTACTTCCTGAGGATGAAATAGTTGAAAAGATTGACTTTGAGGCCTTCTTCTGTATTTACATTAACTGTTATGACAATTTATAATATCTTCTTTACTGTAATAACTGTCAATTTGTCCCTTGGGATAGAAAGTAGGCCACAGGTGGTAGTTTGATTTATTAAGTGAATAACTGCTTCCATTTGATGTTTCAAGGCTATCTTTAAGCCTAATTTTCCCTTATTTCATCATTAAAATATATTTTAGGGCTTAATTTTTCTTTGGTTTTCCTTTTCAATTGATCATCATTGTCCCTTTTTCTTTATTCACTACTTTAAACCTTTGTTTATTTGCCTTTATCCTTTGACCTTCAGCTTTTATAATTATCCTTTGTTGACCTTTTAATACTTTTCGGACTTCTTTTAAAACTTCTTTTCCTCTGTCTTTAACTGTCTTTTCTCCATTAATATGAAAATCAAACCTTTAAATATTCTATCTTCAACCGTTTTTATCCTTAATTTTCCAATTTCAACCTTTAAACTTTCGGTCTTCATTTTGGTCTTCAAAATTCACTAATTTTCTCTATTTCTGCGTGTAGGAAGTCGTTTTGATGTGCTGGAAGGTTATAAGGTACATCAGTGGCCATGAAACATCAGTTTCAACCTTTATCTTGAAACCCTAGATCCCCTTCTTTGGTTCAGGCCCTCGGATCATCATTCTGAGGGCTCAGTCACCGAATATAACTATGGGAGGTCAGCTTTCAAACCTTATCCGCCATTTATCCTGCAAACAAAAAAAAATATTATAAAACCCTACCATTTGGAACTGACAGCTTGCATAGCTGTGAGGAGCTGTTTATGGAGCAATGTAGAGGAAATGAATGCACAGAAGGGATTTTATGGAGAAAATTGCGAAAATTAGGGTATAAAAAAAGTTTTGGCGCGAAATTTGGGTGAGAGTGGTTTTACAAAAACCACTGGTGGTTTTCACGCTGCCCATGAGTTGTTAGCAGTTTTACCGCAATCAAACACAATATTGCTCATCGCTTGCCACGTGCCCCTTGCAAAACTACTTTTTTCGTGTGAAATTGAGGTGTTAAACCTCTACTGCAAAATCCGCGTGATAATGTTTTTGGCCTGTCAGATCTAAGGGTGGTAGATCTACGACCACAGGAGAACGCGATAGCGGAGGTTGCGCGGGCGAGGAGGTGATGGTGGAAGACAGCTGTCAGAGGAGGATTGGACAAGCGGTAGAGTGGTGGGTGGTGGGGCCGAGCTGGCGTCAGCTGCTTTGTCGTGGAGCGGGTTGGGAGATGGGGGAGAGGAGTCGCAGGGTTAAATGAGGACTGTTGGATCTCAAAGATCCATAGTTGAGATCGATCTGGGAAATGAATAGATGGGAGGATGAAAAAATGGGTCGAGAGAAACGGTAGCCGTTGGATCAGGGCCTAAGGCCTCTAATCAACGACTGAGACGGTCTGAGAAAAATGAAGTGGAGCAAAAGGAAAAAACAAGAGAAGGGAGCTAGAGATAAGGGAGAGGTGCGGTCTCGTGGGTAAAAGGAGGACCGGGTGTGAAAATAAAAAGGGCTAAGGGCTCAAGAATTAGCCCATGGTCGGGCCCTCGGGTCATGTGAAGAAGAGGGGGCTAGGGCTCAAGCCCAAAGGCGCTTAAAAGTTCAATTTTATATAAAGACGGACAGAGGCTAAAAATAAAGGTTTTTTGGCTTTCTTTTGAAGTTCTGATAGGCTTTAAAAGAAGGTTTTCGGCTTTCGCCATATGAGAAAATGGGGCGGAGGATATAAGCTCTCAAGGGCTTAGGGCCTATTTATAAAATGGGTTGAAATTAGGCTAAAGAGAGGGTTTTTAGGCCTTTTTCAAGGTTTCCAATAGGTAAAAATAGAGATTTTTAAACCATAAAAACCGATTTTTTACTGGTTTAAAGGGTTTCTTAGGGAAAATTGAGGATAATGAAGAGGAAAAAAGGACTCTTTAGCAGGGAAAAAATGATTGTTTGGATAAGTCAAAATGAGTGAAAATGGTAGATATAGCCTGAAAACAACTTCTTTTTGAGATGGTAGGATAACTTGGAGGATTTAAGTGAAAATATTCAGTGAATTGATTGGCTTAGGATAATGAAGGCTATGAGATTTCTAGAACTCGCAATGTTTCTGCAATATTGTTTCTAGAAATCTGGGATTATCAAATTTAGTCATCTTTGGATAAAGTAAAAATTATGGATTATTAACAGTGGCTCCACTTGGGGAGGACAATTGTCCTTTTAGGTGTCCATAACCTCATAAATCTTTGAGTTTTAGCAAACCAATGCCTTATCCATTAGGCATATTTCTCCTTTTCTTGCTGATCTCTTTCTGAAAAAGAATTTTTATCAATCTGCAACATGTAATATCTTTTAAAACAACATCTCTTCCTACCCAATCCTATTTGTCCTAGCATTTTTTCTTCTTCTTTTGAGTGCATTTGAAATAGCAAACTCCTTAAAATTTTATTTTTAAAAACAGAAATAAAATATCTAATCCTATCCTTATTCCTTCCAAGAGTTAATATTAAACTATTGAACTCTTTATTTGTCTACCTAAATATCTATCTATCAAGATTAGGCTTTTTGACAAATTTTATTCTCTATCTCTAAGACAAAAAATTTAAACATAGTCAAATCAAGATTAGATTGTCTGATTTGTTATGGTGTCTATGGCTGTATGTACAAGCTGCACATAAACTTTATTTGCAGATGATTAAAACAAAATTGTGAAGGCTTAATATTTGAAAATTATGAACATCCTTCTTTATTTCTTTGGTTCAGTTTTTGAGCTTTTCAGAACCATTTCTTTTCTATCCTAATCTATTCTACTAATAAGCCAAGTCTAAAAAAATCTTATCAATATGTGCCTCTACTAACCTATCAACATAAATTTAAAGTATTTTCAACCATGATTCGGTTAGATGACTGAACAATATATCATTTTGTAATCAGCAGTGGCACTTAGATTTTCTCACTTTTAGAAAATTCTCTTTTTGGGTATGGGGCTGTACCTTCTCTTATGACTGCCCTCTTTTTCTTCTTCCTATTTTTTTTGTTTTTCTTTTTTCAAATTGAAAAGAAATGTTATATATAGTGAAAAAAAATAAAATCTTTGAAATTTCGGACTCTTGGAAGAAATAGTGCTTGAGCATCCTACCATTTACAGGACCTCCAAAAAGGTCTTCTCCATTTAGCTCTTGTAGAAGGAATGCATTATGACCCTGATAGAATGAATAATGTAGGGCCTTTTCCACAGATTTTCAAATTTTCCATGTTTTCCCTTTTCTTCCCTTCTAGAATCCCACTTTATAACTACATTTCCAATTTGGAAATTATTTTCTTTAGTCCTCTTGTCAAATAAGTTCTTGATGCTTTCTTGGAATGTTTGTGTTCTCTTGTACACTTCCTCTCTTGACTGTTGTAAATGAATGGTCTGATTTATCCTTCTCTGCATATCATTTTCCTCAGATTGTACTTCTTGGAGGAGTTTCATGACTGGAACTCCCAAAGATGTTCGGAAGACTACATCCATGCCATAAACTAGCTGATAGGGGGACATATTTATTGACTTTTTTGTGGTTAATCTATCAGCCCATAAAGCATGAGTAAGCTTACTATGCCATGATTTTTTATTCTGCTCCAACAGTTTTTTGATAATATTGACAAGGCTTTTGTTAGAGGATTCAGGTAATCCATTTGCTTGAGGATAGTAGGCAGTGGAATAACCCAAGGTGATATGGTATTTATGGCAGAAGTCAAAAAATATTTTTGACTTGAAAGAAACAGCATTATCTATGATAATTTTCTTAGGACAACCAAATCTGGATAGTATGTTGGTTTCAAGGAACTTGATAATGACAAAGTAAGTAGCATTTCTAGAAGGTATGGCTTCTATCCACTTGGTAAAATAATCAATGGCAGTGAGGATCCACTGATGTTGGGCTGAAGAATATGGGTGGATTTCCCCAATGAAGTCCAAGCCCCATTGTTGAAAATTAGCCTCAACACTGATGGGATGTCAGGGTAAAGGTAGGAGTTTTCTCTTGCCATTAAAAATTTGACACTTATGGCAAGAAATGACACGTTTTTGAGTATCTGGGAAAAGGGTGGGTCGATAGTAACCAGTTCTAAAGAATTTATTTGCCATAATCTTCTAGTAAAGATGTCCTCCACATTCTCCCTCATGCAACTCATGCATGATTTTTCCTGCATCAACCTCAAGAAAACATTCAAGAAATTTTCCAATAGCATTCTTCCAATATAAAACCCCATCTAGTATGCAATAATTTAAAGCTTTCTGCTTCAAAAATATAGCTTTAGTTTTAGAAAGAGAAGGAGTGGTATTCAGATAAAGCAGCACATATATGATATCAGCATACCAAGGTGAATTCACAAAATTTTCTTTAATAAAGGGAGTTGTAAATTCTTCTGTTTCTTCTAAGACATAAACCATATTCATATCTAGTGCTTGGAAGTTTGACTCAGCCATGAGTTTTGCTAATCCCTTCCCTTTAATTAGTTTGATAGGCCGGATTTCTAAGTCATATTCTAGAATAATAATAATCCACTTTCCCCTTTTACCATCAGGGTCTTGACTTAGAATATCCTTGACAACAGTGTGTGAGATAAAATCAATGATGTGAGAATGTAAGATGTATACTCTAAAGTCTTTCAATGCTTTTATAAAGGCTAAGGCTTGTTTCTCCATGATGTTATACTTGAGTGGAGCATCTCTTAGGGCCCTACTGAAAAAGGATATAGGTTGTTCATTCCCCATGTTATTATTTTGCAGTAACATTGCAGCGATTGTATGTTCAAATGCAAAGGAAAAGATATAGAAATCTTTGGTGAAATCAGGACTTATGAGAACCGGTGTTTGAGTAAGAGCTTGTTTCACTAGTTCAAATGATTGTTTAGCTTGTATTGTCCATTTAACACCTACTTCTTTCTTAATAATGTTTGTAATATTTCTTAATAGCTCAGCAAGGTTGGGGATGAATCTCCTTAAAAAGTTTATCTTCCCAATGAAAGATTGTAATTCTTTGAGGTTTCTAGGATGGCTAATTTTCAATTATGCCATCAATATTTTTAGGGTCTACCTTGATTCCCTCTTCAGAATTATGTGGCCAAGAATATTTCCTTCTTGGAGAGAAAAGAGTGTATTTTTGGGATTCAAATATAGGCCATATTTCCTACATTTATCAAAAAAATTTCTTAAATGGATCAAGTCTTCTTCATCAGTTTTAAAGAAGACAGTAATGTCATCAAGGTAGATGATTATAAAATAGCCTATGTCTTTTGAGAAGGCTATGTCCATGGCCCTTTAGAAGGTGGCCCCTACATTCATTAAACCAAATGGAATTTTTACATACATGAATGTACCCCAAGGTGTAGTAAAAGTAGTTTTATGTTGATTACTTGGGAGTACTAATACCTAATTGTAACCTGAGAACCCATCCAACAGTGAAATTCTTTTAGACCCAACCACCCTTTGAAGTATATGATCCATTTTTGGCAAGGGATAGTTATCTTTAAGGGAGGCTCTATTTAGATTTATGAAATCAATGCAGAGCCTAATATCCCCAGTATTTTTCCTAACAGATACTAAGTTCGAAACCCATTCTGAATACCTGATGGGAACTATGATCCCAACATCATATATCTTCTTAATATCTTTCTCAACTAAAGGAAATAAAACAGGGTTTATCCTTCTGAGTTTTTGTTTTAAAGGTTCTAATTCTCCTTAAGAGGGATTTTGTGTTGAATGATGTTGATATCATATGATTTTAGATCCTTGTATCCCCATGCAAAAACATCTTTAAATTATTTGAAAAATTCTATGTATTGTTGTTTGATATGAGCTGGGAGAGTGCTAGATAGCTTTATCATTTTGGGTTCTGCTAGGTTTCCTATTTTATGTTCTTGTATGTTTGTTTCTATAGGCTCCATTCTTGGTTCTTTGGCTACATCATTAAAATAAAAATGTTGTTCTAATGGTGTAATACCTCTTGGAATTGTATCATTTTTACATTGTAAACTTCCAGGTCTTTCTAGTCTATATTGTTAATTATTTCTACTCTAAAAGGATGTTCAAAATGGTTTATATCAGAAGAAAAGGACAACTCTGTTTCGGGGATTTTTTCTTCATTTAAACAGTTTTCCTCATTGCTTGAAGTAGGTGTTGATATGGCAAATCCATTCTTTGATTGCAGAAAATCATCTATGTGTTTGTCTCCTTCAAACACTTGCCAATAATCCTGATTGTTAGGTATTGCAAGCCTGTTTTTTACCTTTATATTAGATTGATAATTTGTCTGTGGTATTTGGCAATTAATAGAAGAAAATACAAGTTTATTTGCTAGATGATTTTGAGGTCTTGGGATGAAAATGAGTTCATATTTTTCAAAGGTTTTTAGGAGATCAAGGGAAAAATTTCTATACTCTCTGAGTTTTAGGTTTTTGGTTGAATATTCCCCTTTAATCTGTCTGATAATTAGCTCAGAATCCCCTTGGATTGATATTCTTTTTGCTCCTAAATCTTTGAGTAAGTGTAGGCCAATACGTAGGGATTCATATTTAGCAATGTTATTTGTGCATGGAAAATCCAGTTTATAAGAAAATCCTTTGTTTGAGTTCTGTATCCATACACTAGCCCCTGCACTTAATTTTCTACAAGAGCCATCAAAGTTTATTTTCCAAGGTATTTCAATCTTATTTTCTTTTTCTTTCTGTTGTTCAAGGCTGCTAAAGTCTAAATTGTTCTTCTCTTGAGTTTGTGACAGATTTGACTATTCTGGTGGACTAAATTCTTCTTTGTTTTCCTTTTCTTGTTGGCTGATTTCATCTTCATTATATAAGATAAAGGAATCCAAATTTGAATGGATGTAGTAGATAGGAGAATTGTTTGGTCTATCTATGTTGCTCACCATGTATCTCATGTGGGATTCCATGTATAGTCTTCTAGTTTGGTTAAATATTGGGATGGTGGCATAAGACATATCCATTTGAAGGCTTCCCTATAGTTTGGCTCCCCATGATCTAGATAGAAGCATGCCATACTTAGCGGGAATGTCAGCTACTACTATGTCCATTACTAGACTCTTAGCAGGAATTTGTGCCAGGTTGACACACAAACCTTTGATTAGGCCTAAGCATTTGACCCTACTTGAATCAAAGGAGTATAGGTCTTTGTATGGTTTAGTAATTTCTAAGCCTAGGCTTTCCATTACTACTTTGGGCATAAGATTGTGTGAAGAACCTGAGTCTAGCATGGCATTATGCAAGATTTTTTCATGTATATTCAGGCTGACATAGAAGAGAGGGACAACCCCTTTTTGGTATTTTCCTTCAACTTCAAGACCAAACAATAACTCTGGTTTATCATCTTTCAAGTTTAAAGTATCAGTGTCACTACCTATATTAAAAGCTTTCAAAACTTGGTTTTTATATACATCATGAGTTACTAGTTCAGCTAAGGGTATGGTTATTCTAATCTTGGCAATTTCCCCTTCAAGGCTGAAAGGAACTATTTCTCTTAACATATTTACATCTGTTTTTCCATTTACAACTCTTTCAGTAATTCTGATTTGCTAAACTTTATTTGGACTTCTATTTGGGAAAATTTTGTTAGGGCCACTAGCAGAAGTACTAGGGCATAGCTTTTTTCAACACTTTGTTGAATTTTTTTGTCTTTATTTATATTAGTTTTCTTAGTCATAGTTTTGGTGTTACTGGTTTTCTTTTTAGGCTGATTTTCTAAAGTTTTCTTAACAACAGTACTAGTGTTTTTGTCATTAGAAATTTCTGGGCTCCCTTTGCTTCTAAGATTATATTGTTTGTGTACCTCCATGATTTCATTTTCAAACCCCAATCTGTAATCTTCAGAATCTTCATGGTTGTTTTCAATTTATTCTGAAGAGAAGAATCCTTGTTCTTCTTCGGTGAGAAAAACATCTGTCTCACTATCAAATCCTATCATATTCACATGAATTTCTTCCAACCTTTCAACTTCCCTTTCTTCTTCTTGATCAATATATTTTTGTTGAAAGGGAGGCCTAATCTGTTGGTCATTATCTCTTTGCCTATCTTGATTAGGGTCTCTTCTGAAATTTGTATTTCTATTTCTGTTTTGGGGGTTATTTTGGTTTTCTCTAGGGGGCACTCTATCATTCAGATTTATCTTTTCAAGCATTCTCTCCATTACCTTCATTAAGTTATAAATTTTAGTATCTAATGATGAGGATGATGCCACTGTATCATCCCTATATGTAACTCTTTTCTCTACTCTCAACCTAGCTCTTTTCTCAATCATATTTGCTTCTACACTTAAGGCTCCCCTCTACATATCTTCTAAGGTTGAGGGATCTCTTTCTCTTAACTGGTAGGCCATTTCAGGATCAAAGCCCTCTGGAAATTTAGCCAAGGCTAAGCCTAATGGAGGTTTCATGTCTGGAGGAAGTGCATTATAAACACCATTGAATCTAGTGCAATACTCTTCGACACCTTCCCCACTGTTTCTTTTGAGATTGGTATATTCTGAAAGGATTTGGAGAGGGTTCTTCCTAATTTCCCATTTGTTTATGAATGTTTGATATAAATAAGGGAGACCTGGGTTGCAGGTACTGGGTAGAAAACCGCGACCTATCCCAGGAGATGGCCTAAAACATGTGACCTGTCAGAGAAAGGGGGTTTTAGTGTTGTTTTTGGCTGAGAGCTGGGATTTTTATGGTTGAGGGGCATAGGTGACTATTGATGATGAGGACTTGGTGAGCTTGGCTCTCCTTGGGCTTCCGGTAAATCGAAAGATCAAGACGATTTTTCATATCCACTAAGAAATCAGGTACATTTTGCAAATTTTGATATGAATATTTCAAATATTCTAATCCGTAAATGGCTTCATTGGAAGCATTCAGCTTTATCCATTGTATTGTTAGTTTTATTAATCAGTTATATGCTAGTTTTGTTCCATTAAATTTCAAGGCCTTCATTATTTACAAACTACTCTGATGTGAGAAGTTTTCTAGGACATGCTGGATATTACAGGAGATTCATTAAATTTTTTTCCAAGATAGCTTCTCCTTTATTTGTGTTACTTATGAAAAATGCTGAATTTAAGTGGACTAATCTTTGCCAGGAAGCCTTTGTAGAACTCAAGCATCAGTTATCTATAGGACCTGTTGGGGTTTTTGGGGAATGGATTCCTATTGGCTGTGTGCACGAAGATCCTAGGCCAGGTTCCTTTATTTCTCTATTTGTAATATTTACATAGGATTTCCTATTTCGTGTTGAAAAATGGCAGCAATAAAATCTTGATTTAATTTTCCCTTCAATTAAATTAGGATAAAATTGATCATTTATGCTGTGAGGATTTAAGCCCTTAAACCATTTATTGGCTTCTCCTCCTAAAATTTGAGTAAAAATTCTCATCTTAATGGTCTCTTCTTCTAGTTCCATGTAATCAAAAGCATCATTCATTTTATCTACATGCTGTTGGATAGTAGTAGGTTCATTTCTAGTGAAATGGGGAATTTTGGATTGGTAATAAATGAGTAAGGGAACCGGAGGTTGTGGTAACACAAGGGGAGAATACCATGCTGCTATGATAGGAAATAATGGTGGATTTACAAGAGGTGGAATAAAAAGAGGGAAAGTGGGCTGAAATGGAGTTTTTTGAACAATGGATGTGTGGATAGGAGTAGAAGAAACACTTGGGCCAGCAAACTGATGATGAGAAAATTTGTTATGGAAGGAGTTGAAATGATGAAGAAGCTAAGAATCAGGTGGAGTAGAAGGTGAAGCTTCTCTGCTAAAGCTTTGTTGCAAATATGGGGTTTCAAGGTCAGCTTGATTTAAATTAGTTTGAGATTTATTTCTGAATAGGTTATTTGTGCAAGGTAAGTCAAAGTGAGGATCTTCTAAGACTATAAGATTTTTAGGGACAGATCTTGTTCTTAGGATGGTCCTATCAGTAGTTGGTTTTCATGATCTAGAATTTTGCCACAAAATCCTTTCTGGACGGTCAACTATGGTAGGAGGGTTAAGATCTGGATGGGATCTAGTGCTGATCCTATCTGAAGCCAGATTTCAGTTTCCAAAATTTTAGAGAGATTTGAAGTTTTTAGGACTATCTTTTCAAAAGTTTCCCTCTGAAAGTGATTTCTATAATAGGGAACTAGGTTTCTAAACTTCCTCAAGGCTGGTTAACATAGTCCTAAGGAAATCTGGAGTACTATTGAGGTAATAGGCCTAGTGGGACTAGTAGAGTTGCCAGGTGGAAATTTTTAGCTTTTTTGAAGGTAAAATGTTTTATGGTCCACCACCAATGGTTTAATTGAAAACCAATATGAATTTATTTTGGGTTTTTCTGAGTTTTTATATAGTTCTATGGTTGTGAGAGTGTCCTATATGTAATTCAACACTTAGCTAAGGTGGTGAAACAAACAAAGTCTACTCTATGGCTTACTAGCTGATTTCTTCAAGGTTTGATGAGGGTCTGTTAGAATCCTAAGGGTTACTTAGATTGCCACTGATTTAGACAGATCCTATCATGATTACCATTATGCTGGTAGTTCTTGAAGAGGCTATATTTCACTTGAATGAATACTGAGTGTCTTGTTTAAGGTCTTTTACTCAAAAAGGTCCCACCGTGATCACCAGAATGTTGGGGTCCTATGATTTAGTAGATTGGCATACTAAATGACAAGGAAACATATAAAGAAGTCTTTAGAGTTCTATGATCTAGCCCTCCTAGTCTCAGAGAGGGATCTCTCAATTGTTTGGAAATATATGACTTGTTTTCTTGTAAAAGGTTAATTTTAGGCTAGTTATTAAGCATGAGTTTGTTTGATTGTTTGGTGGGACATGATCTAGGCAGCATAGATAGGAAAGGGAAATCTCTAAGTCATTGGGAAATGGAGTCAAGTAGAATTTTGTAACAAGTTTTTAGATGAATCAGGGGTATCAAAGGGCAGATCAAACTTGGCTATTGGATCTACAAATCTTTCAGGTGAAATCAAATGAACATTAAGGGTTTAGAATGAAAAGCAGAACTAAGCGCAATTAAGAATCCTTAATTATATGTACTTCTCAACAAAGGGAATTAAAACATCATTTGAACATGAAGAAGTATTTTATAGACACGACTAACCATGAATTCCACAAATCACACTTCAACAAATAACAATTTCAAGACAAAATTTTAAAATGAAATCTAAGAGTCAAGGAATGCTATATTTCATCAAACATTTAACTTTCAAGGATAAGAAAACATTCAAGAATCACAAATAACTGCATTCATAGAAGAGGGAACTCCTAGAAATCTTTGATTATAGCTACAAAGACCTTCAAAAAAATTATTTAAGAAAGAACAAAGGGTGTGATAAAAATAGACCTCTTTGGAAGACTGTAAACAATGGTACTTTAAAGGGAGACTTCAAAAACAGTTTTCAAGTGGTAGCAAGTAAGCAGGGAAAACTATAAATCATTCTTGAGACCAAATTTTTGAACTATTCTTGAAATAAACAAGCTTAAGGGTTGAAAAGCAGTGAAACTACTCAATAAAACCCTTAGCAAATGAAAACATAAAGATAGTGAAGAGTAAACAGGTCTAAGGTGCTTCTAGGAGACATTTCTTAGCCTAAAATTTTTACTCTACTACAAGCAAGAAATGATGAAAACAGAATGGAAAATAGGAAAAACATTAACAGATTAGAATACTTGACCAACAACCAAGCTCAGAGATCCAATGACAGAACTTTCTCCATCAACAAACAGGTCTAAACATCCACAGGTTCTAGAACATCAAATTTCTTTCAACTTTAGCAGAACTATGTATTAGAACAAAGAGTTATCAAATTCCCACCATACAATGAGTTCGAATGTAGTATTTATGCTACAAATGAGGAGGTGGAACCATTTAGGGTTCAAAATGTTATAAAAGACATAGTAAATGCACTCCTATCCTTAAAAACCATGCAAGGCATAAGGTAGGAATGTCTCTCAACTACTTCTCTGTGTAATAAATCAGTCTTTACTTCGTGAGGATGAAATAGTTTAAAAGATTGACTTTGAGGCCTTCTTCTGTCTTTACATTAACACTTGTCACAATTTATAATATCTTCTTTAGTGTAATAACTGTCAATTTTCCCCTTGGGACAGAAAGCAGGTCATAAGTGGAAGTTTGATTTATTAAGTGAATAAATGCTTCCATTTGATGTTTCGAGGCTATCTTTAGGCCTAATTTTCATTTATTTCATCATTAAACTATATTTTAAGGCTTAATTTTGCTTTGGTTTTCCTTTTCAATTGATCATCGTTTCCCCTTTCCCTTTATTCACTGCTTTAAAAATTTGTTTATTTGCCTTAATCCATTGACCTTTAGCCTTTATAATTATCCTTTGATGACCTGTTAATACTTCTTGGACATCTTTTAAAAAAAAAAATTCTCTGTCTTTAGCTGTCTTTTCTCCATTAATCTGAAAATTAAACCTTTAAATATTATGTCTTCAACCATGTTTATCCTTAATTTGCCAATTTAATAGTTTAAAATTTCGGTCTTCATTTTGGTCTTCAAACTTCACTGATTTTCTCTGTTTCTACGTGTAGGAAGCCTTTTTGATATGCTGAAAGGTTCTAAAGTACATCAGTTTCAACCTTTATCTTGAAACCCTGGATCCCCTTCTTTATTTTAGGCCCTCGGATCATCATTCGGAGGGGTCAGTCACCGAAAATAACTATGGGAGGGTAGCTTTCAAACCTTATCCACCATTTATCCTGCAAAAAAACAAAAATATTATAAAACCCTGCTACCTGGAATTGACTATTTACAGAGGCGTGAGGAGTGGTTTATGGATAAAATCAGAGAAAATGAATGCACATAAGGGATATTATGGAGAAAACCGTGAGAAATAGGGTTTAAAAATAGTTTTGGAATGAAATTTGGGCGAGAGTGGTTTTGAAAAAACCACTGGTGGTTTTCGTGCTATGCATGAGAGGTTAGCAGTTTTTCCACAATCGAACGCGATATCATTCATCGCTCACCACGTGCCCCTTGAAAAACAACTTTTTTCGCATGAAATTGAGGTGTTAAACCTCAGCTACAAAATCTGCGGGATAATGTTTTTGGGCCGTCAGATCTAAGGGTGGTGGATCTACTGCCACAGGAGAGCGCGAAATGGGAAGTTGCGCGGGCGAGGAGGTGATGGTGGAAGATAGCTGTCAAAGGAGGATTGGACGGGCGATAGAGCAGTGGGTGATGGGGCCGAGCTGGCATCAGCTGTTTTGTCATGGATTGGGTTGGGAGATGGGGGAGAGGAGTCGCGAGGTTAAATGAGGATCGTTGGATCTCGAAGATCCATAGTTGAGATCGATCTGAGAAATGAATAGATGGGAGGATGGTAGAGGGGGTCGAGAGAAACGGTAGTTATTGGATTAGGGCTTAAGGCCTTTGATCAAAAACTGAGATGGTCTGAGAAAAATGAAGTCGAGCGAAAGGAAAAAACAAGAGAAGGGAGCTAGAGATAAGGGAGAGGTGTGGTCCCATGGGTAAAAGGAGGACCGTGGATGAAAATAAAAAAGGCTAAGGCCTCAAGAATTAGCCCAATATGTCCAGCCAACAGTAGGGGATCTCCCCGGTAGAAATTCCCAATTAGACCTTGAACCGTTTGGAGTAGGGATCCTGTCCGAGGTGTGGGTTCGGCTACCGCTTAAGACACCTTCCCTTCCGGTCTCAAAAGAACCTGATTGAACCTACAGGCACACACTTATTCATAGGATACAAAATACATGATTGATGCATTGAACATGTCCACAACACTATGCATAGCAAGAGAATAAATAAAACATATACACCCAAAGAGATGCAGTTAACGGCACGTCTTTGTGGTTATGCTTGTAAGGTATCTGACCACAGAAGAAATAGTTCTTAATGGCAAGATTCCTCTTTACTTCCTAAAAGATAAAACGAAATGCTAATAGAAAAAGGTATTAACATCCATTTAGAAAGTGATAAAAAATTGAACATCATTAACACAAGCATAGATAAACATGATGCATAAATGATGTTATTGAAAATGCAGTTTCATTAATCATAGGATGTTCTGAAACTGTTCAAGGAATACACACAGTGCTATCACAGAAAAACACATCATCCGACAAAGGGGTTTTAACAAGTATTCGTATTCATATGCCTAAGAATATGATCTTTCAATACAATGCAATGTAGCTCTTGAGTCTCTAAAAAGAAAAGCCCCTGTCTCTTTCCCCATAGAGAGCTTTATAGTACAAAACTTGCCCTTTGGGCTTCCCGACTTTTCGCCTGCCTATCTGTTGAGTTGCCTCGTGACCTGGAAGAGGTTGCGACCTATGACTTGTCTGGTGCGTGCGACTTGGGACCTGGATAGGAAGTGCGACTTGCGACTTTCCCGGGAGGTGCAATCTGCGACCTGTCTCTAACCGTCCCCAATTCCTTGCTGCTACCAGGCTATGAAGATGGACGCGTAATGGTGAGGTCGGGGGTGTCAATCTGCTACTCCTTGAGAAAATCTTGCCATGTTTGGTACTCTACTGCTATGGGGGAAACAAGAGAGACCTCCTCTTTCAACCGATGCATGCATTCCAAAGCATGTGGCACTAAGGTTTCCCTTTTCTATGAGATCTGATTGGAAAGAGAGGCAAGTTTGGTATAAATCCAAAATGGAGTGGCAATAAACTGACCCAGATGTTCTTGAGATGCCGCGGGCTTGAGAGCAGCAGCGGCTTGCTTGATAGGCTGCAGAAATGACTGGATCTCCTGATCCACTTGTTCCCAGGCTTTCTCTTTGTCCAATGCCCCAAGTGACGGAATGTGGTGCAAAGTGTGCATCGAGTCGATGATGTTGATCAGGTGGTTATATGAAGACATTACTTTGTCCAAGTCCTTAGATAGTTTGTCCTTAGACTGTATTGTCATACAGAGCTGAACCTTAGCATCCTGTGTATGAATCCAATCCCTCTTGGGAAAATTCTCAGGTGCCTGAGGGTATCGCACTGTCCAGTCCATCAGTCTGTCTAAGGCATGTGAGGCCTCCCTGAGCTACTGGTGATTTTGCTTGGTTTCTGCTCATGCTCTTACCAGTGGGGCGACTGTTTGTTTGATGGTGAACATTTATCCATACACCTGTCTCATGGTTGCTTCTAACACTTCACACTCTTTTAAAATGGCTAGTGGGACTTCATTTACCGAGAGAGTCTGGTTTCGGAGTTGTTGAACTTCTGCTCTCAACTCTGATTTCTCCTGTTCTACTCTTTTCTCGCGCTGCTCGGCTGCTTGTAGTCTATTTTTGCAGAGAGACTATTTCTCTACTCATTCTGGTTACGTTCTCTTCCGTGGCTGCGGCGAAAGCAGTGCCCGCCGATGCTATCATCACAGGATTAGTCCTGGTATCAAGGACTATGTCTTTACCTGTTGCCACTGTGGATTTGGCGGATGGGCTTCGCGCCAGAGCTCTTCTTTTCTCTTGCCTGATTTTGAAAGAGAATTAATCGAATGTAAGTCTAGTGAGGTCGAATACTTCCTCTTCTTGCCCCTAGGGGGAACCAACATCAGAGAGCTTGGTACTGCCTAGAGGTATTTCGAGGGGAATCATCTCGATGTCTTCTATCATTTCATCCTCCTTTTCTTCTCTATTATTTTCCTCTTCTTCCTTTTTCTGGCATTCAGTTTCTGCTGCTGCTTCTATTTTGGCCTTCCTTTGGCATTCAGCTGCGGCAGCCTGTTCGGCCTTCTTTTGGCGCTCAGCTTCTGCTTTGTCCAGCTCTACCTCGAGTGCCTGTTCTGCTGCGGCCTGTGCCTCCTTTTCCTCTTTTTCTTTCCTGTCCTCCTTGGCCTGCTTCTTCTTCTGTGTTGCCGTCGCACTCTTTTGGCGTTCTTCCTCATCGTCCTTTATCTTCTTTTCCCTTTCTTGCTGGGTTTTTTCTTCTGCTTCTTTCTGTTCGATAGATGTAGTAAGCCCTGTTCTGGTCCAAGACTTCTTGCGTAAAGAGGAAGAGGCACCTCCCAACTGACGACTTCTGTCTTCCAGGCTCTGATCATCCAGATCCTCTTGGCCCAAGTCTACCTCCGGAGCAAATTGTATCTCAGCGTTATACCAGTTCCTTCTTTCGTGTTCTGTTGGGCGCTCAATATGCTGATAAGTCCACTTGAATTTAGCTTTCTTGCAGTGTTCAGGAACTATTCTCTCCGGGTCATATGTTCAGTGTTATAACGCCCCAAGTTGATAGCTTTTCATCACTTCTCCCTCCGCTGCTACTTCTTTGAAGTCTTTAGCTGTGCACGCGCCAATGGTGAGGGGTAGCGTGGGCCACGACTTCTTTTCGCCTTTAGACAGGACGCTGGAGAAGCCTTGAGACATTTGGAAGCATAACTCCTGAATGAGCATTTTTTCTGTAACAAAGCGAGGCATAGCATGTGGTGCCCTGAAGGATCCAAAGACTCAGATGAAAGTATATCCGGCGAAAGGGAACCAATGTGCCACTTGGAATAGATTCTCTCTAGCTTGCCAAGACATGCAGGGGGCGTCTTGGCCAAATAGTCTTCTATATAGAGCAGGGATAAATACTTGGGAGATCTGCTCTATATCCTGTTTATACCTGGACTCCCAAAACACCCTGATTTGCAGATGAATTGCACGAGTCTGCGCGGAATCCCAGTTGTGTGCCCATCCCTCAAAGTGTAACCTTGCGTAGACAGCATCCAGTAGGTAAGAGGCCATGTAAACTTTCGAAGGCATTCCATCATCTGGGGCCAATGCTGCGGACAAGTTTGTCTGCATCGAAGTCATCAATATGCCGGCCCAGTTGAAACGGGTGCCATGTGCCGTTACATGCTCCATGATAGTAGCCCAACTACCGCTGAAAGTGGAGCAATCAGAGTGCCCGTAAAGTCTACAAAGCATGGCGGAAAATAATTTATAAACCTTTCTCAGGCTAGCCACCGGATATTCTTGGTCTTTCTTGACTTTAAATTTCTCGCGCTCCTCCCACCATTGTCTAATAGTATCAACTACAGGAATTGCGTGAGCAATATCCCATTATGGTGTGAAGTAATCTTCTGGGCGAGGCAACGAGTAATAAAGGTGGGCATCTGAGCCTACGAGCGTAGCGAAAGCCCTGCCTTCGCTATCTCGGATCACAAACTTCTTGGGATCTGTTTTTTGTATGATCCAGTCTATAACCTCTGGGCATGGAAATATGGCTGGATGTGCCCCCGCGAGATGCAGTTTGGATTTTTTGACTCTTAAATATACTTCTCAGTCTAGGATATCTTCTGGGAATTCGTCCTCAGGTATGGCGAACTCGTGGTACACTTGGTACCATCGCATATTGTCTTCTTTCAGAAATGTACATAGCGTATCCCTGTATATCGGGGGTGGGGATACCATGTCAAACTCCTCAAATTCTTCCACCACTTGCTTGTCCTTCTTTCAGGACAGCGGGGGTGCCATGTCACTAGAATCTGAGAGAACAGTTATGCACTCTATGTCTCCTTGAAGTTCACCTGTCAAATTCATAAAGGAATCCCAAGATAAGAACGACATGATGATATAAAGACAATTACAGTTTAGCAATGAATTTTAGCTGAGATATGCAAAGTTGTGTGACTGGTTTTACTGGGTCGCAGGGTGTAAGAATAAGCTCATATGCGAGCTTGTGACCTTGCGACTTGGTCGCAGGGTCGTTGGGTCACAAATTTCAAAAACATAGGAAAACGTGACTTTGCGACCTCGCGACTAGGTCGCTGGGTCGCTGAGTTGCAACTCTCCGAAAAATTGGGAAAATGCGACCTTGTGACCTTGCAACTGGGTCGCTGGGTCGCAAATTCCAAAATCCGAAGAGAATGCGACCTTGCGACCTCGCGACTAGGTCGCTGGGTCGCAGGTCACGCTAGGGCTTGCTGGGGGGTTATGGGTGCATGCGGCGTGAAGGTTTTCTCCCTCTAACTGGAAAATTACAGGGCTAAAAGGGTCCAGGCAGAGTTGAGGGGTAGATTTTGGAGCAGGGGACAAGGCCATGAAAAGCTAAACAAGAAATGTGGTGAGTTTGGGCAGTTGTGGTGAAAGTAGGGTCATAATCAATCCTAAACTGAAACAAAAATGTAAAAGCTCATACAAGGGGCAATTTAAAGGCCTAAGAAGACATGGGTTTGGTAAGAAATGCTCATAATGGAAAAAACAGGAGGGAAATTCAACTTACCCTAGAAAATCGCGCCAGTCGAGCTGTTAGAGACGTTTTCTTTCAATTCACTAAATGTGAAAAATGCGACCTAGCGACCTCCTTTATATAAAAGGTCGCACGTGCGGGAATTTAATGTGGGGTCGCTGGGTCGCAAATCTAGATATTCCAGAGTTTTGCGACCTGGCGACCTTGCGACCTGGCGACCTGGATTCATGGGGTTGCAAGGTCGCTGGGTCGCACTTTTCATTAAAATTGGAGTTTTGCGACCTCGCGACCTTGCGACCTGGCGACCTGGGGGTCGTGGGGTCACAAGGTCGTGGGGTCGTAGTTTTCATCAAAAGTTTAACTTTGCGACTTGGCGACCTTGCGACCTGGCGACCCTTAGGTTGCGGGGTCACAAGGTCGCAGAGTCGCAGTTTTCTAAAAATGAGTTTATTGCAACTTGGTGACTTGGCCTTATGGATTCTTCACTTGGTTTCTCTCTAGTTTCAAGGGGCTCCAAAAATTTGAAATGGGGGTTTTTTTTGGAGGGTGTTGTAGGGGCTACAACAAAATATGTCCCGGGTCATGTGAAGAAGAGGGGGCTGGGGCTCAAGAATTAACCCATGGTTGGGTCCTCGGGTTATGTGAAGAAGAGGGGGCTGGGGCTCAAGCCCAAAGGGGCTTAAAAGTTCAATTTTATATAAAGGCAGATAGAGGCTAAAAACAAAGGTTTCTAGATTTCTTTTGAAGTTCCGACAGGCTTTAAAAGAGGGTTTTCGGGCTTTGGCCATATGAGCAAAGGGGGCGGAGGATCTAAGCCCTTAAGGGCTAAGGGCCTATTTATAAAATGGGTCGAAATTAGGGTAAAGAGAGGGTTTTTAGGCTTTTTTCAAGGTTTTCGATAGGTAAAAATAGAGATTTTTAGACCATAAAAAGGGATTTTTTACAGGTTTAAAGTGTTTTTTAGGGAAAATGGAGGATAATGAAGAGGAAAAAAGGACTCTTTAGCAGGGAAAAAATGATTTTTTGGATAAGTGAAAATAAGTGAAATGGGCAGATATTGCTTGAAAATAACTTCTTTTTGAGATAGTAGGATAACTTGGAGGATTTAAGTGAAAATATTTAGTGAATTGATAGGCTTAGGATAATGACGGTTGTGAGATTTATAGAACTTACAATGTTTCTGCAATATTTTTTCTAGAAATCTGGGATTGTCAAATTTAGTCATCTTTGGATAAAGTCAAAATTATGGATGACTAGAAACTTGCAAACAATCAAATATTTGCACAAAGCAACACCAGAGAATAAACTCTAGCTGTGATACCAATCTGATCTGAAAGGACTGCATTATTTTTTCTTTTCTAAGTGTATTTTTAGTTATAAAACATGTGCATAATTGTCTCCATAGTTTTCTTAAGGATTGAGAATTATAACAATGAAATATAGATGATTTTAGTGAATTAGAAGCATGAAATAAGAGCAAATAACATTGAACAATAGTGTATAACGGAGAAATAAAACACCACATAACATTTACATAGCAGGCATGATGAAGAAAATCACCCCTCATGGGCTACATCTATTGGTCCAACTCCCAATGGCATGTCCATCTTTCATTATGCTCAATTTTTTTCATATACATGTAGTTACATGCCTCTAATGGTTTTTTTCTCTACACCAATGGCTCCAGAATTCTCAAACTATTCTAGATTAACTCTTCATTCACCCAAAATGGGTGAAAATTGAGCCTCCAACTCATTTTCCCAGTAACACCTAAAAGAAATCAACTAATTGTGGAGAACTCCACTTAACTAGAGTTAAATTTGGCCAAATTTGCACAAAAATAGCCTGCCCTAAGTTTTCCACCGGCGCTAACCATTGAGATTAATTGTTATTGGTAGGGGGTAGCCACATTCCAACCACCAGAACCCATGGTCTCCATAAATGTCAGCGGAACTGAAGGTGGTAATCCCAGTTGTTAGACAGAACTATAGGATAGAGTGGTGTTAATGCTTAACAGTCAGAGTTTAAACCATGCGAAGAATTTGCATGTGACAAGGCGTAAGTATGAAACATTTGTGGAGTCTACAGAGTATTTAACCATTGGTTGACCATTTGTGTTATGGTTTGTTGCAATGACATGTGACCATATACCATGGGTCGTTGATGAGTTGGGACCCTCAGTGGTCCCAACTCCCAAATGAACATGTATTAGAATTGAAATATAACTTGTCCACTAGTATGGTTAAGTCTCATAGCATAGCGCAGGGGGTGTGGCGGGAAGTTGCTATACCGGAGGTCACGGGGTTGAGCCCTGCAGACGTCCATAAAAATTTATTATACCACTAAGGGGACATGTGGTGGCCTCAGGGCTGGCCATGTGTCACCCTCCCATTGGATTATAAAACATAACGTACAACCCATCAAAAAATCACAATGTGCCACATTTCAACCTCTGACTGGCTGTGAGAAAAGTAATATTCTTTGGAATATTCATTTTTTGCTGACTATGCATCCTCCATGCTGACTGGGCATCCCAATCAAACTTGTCATAAAATTTAGCTGTTTGGGAATTCTATCAGAATGTGATATCTCCCTCATACGACATCGGTTTTTCTAACTGTTTGCGACGTCGGAATTAGGAAGAAGATATCTACGCAACCATCCTGGTTTCAACCCAATCTTGTAACTTTCAATTTTGAGCAAAATTTATGAACTCCTGATCAAAAGTGGTGAAGACTCCATTAATGTGGAGAAATATTCTCGAGACAGTGTTGAACAAGAAGAATCTGCTTCTTTTTTTTCTAATGAACCTATTGTAGATGAGAATTTTATCTTGTCCAATAACAAATACATTGCACATGAGGAAATATATTTTTCTGCTAGTGATGAAGACACTAATTTCAAAAACATAGAAGATGAAATTGATTCCTCTACTATTGATGATGTTGATGATGCAGATATGACGAAGTCTTAATTTAATGACGCCCCACATGCACTTTCAGTCGCAGAGCCATGCATGCCTATGCGTGCATCTAAGGAGGAACTTATAACACCATGTATGAAAATTTATGCATCCAAAAAGGAATCTCTAAAGCCACACATGCACATGCATGCATCCATAGAGACAACCATTCCCATCCATGCATATAGGGTACATTAATATGATCATCAAATCCATGACGAAGTTGCAGGGAATCCATATTGGAAAGCAACCATGTATAAGAAAATCCAATCCTTGATCCAAACATTGGAGATGATATTGCTATTTCCAAAAATGAAGCTTATTCCTCCAGATCTATGATGGGATCATCGATCTTCAGTATTGTCTGAGTTCTGAGTAGACTACTAATATCTTCACCAAGAATTTCACTGAGCAGAAGTTTCGATTCTTGCGATATTGTCACGGGGTGAAGGACACAGCTGCCTGGTAGTTGTCTTTTGTCTACTTTTGCATTATATTTTGAGGGGTTTTTTCTTCCCACTAGATTTTCCCTCTTTCTTCTTTTCATGCATTGTATATGGATACCTAAAATGTTCGTGTTGTATTCATTTTGCATCGCACTCACATAAGTTATGATTAAGGGGGCATGTTGTGGTACATGCACCTAGATTATCTTTACTTCAACTCTAGAGATTGCATGCAATGTGCACTTGTCTTTAGCTATTTAACTCAAGTGTTGTACATACACATAGTTAGTCTTAATTAGCTTTAGGTCAACTCTAGATATTGCATGCAATGCGCACTTGTCTTTAGCTAGTTAACTTGAGTGCTTACATGCGATGGTGTTGAATCCAGTTCAACCATCAAAATCATGATTCAAACACTATTATTATATTATAATATTTAAAAAAAAATATTGGCCCAGATTTTGACCAATTTTAGCAGTCTAAACAATTTCTCTGTCTTGTTAGACAACTCCGATACGATATTATTGGAATAACAAATATATGTATAATGCTATGATCCTTCATTCATCGAACATGACTATCGTCGAAGTTTTTAACCGAGCATGGGTCATTGTGGGAAGGCTTGATTGGCATTAACCATTACATTGCTATAAAGTTGAGCCTTATCACAATTTCACATTTAGTTTTAATGCTTTGGCATAAGAATTGTTTGGGATGTTTACATTTGTATTAAAAGTCCTTTGATTTAGGGGGTTTCAAAAGTGTTTAATGATAAATATTATATAAGTAGGCCTTCAAACTACAACACTTTTAAAACACAACATATTGAACCTAATATTTAATCCTTTGTGAAAAGTTATAAATGTTTTCAAATTAAAATATGTTTTGAATTTTAGCATGAAAATGATTTTTAAACATTTTTCGTTTTTAAAATTTTTGGCATTAAAACTGTTTTTGTATGCCATATGTAATATGTTAGTTTAGGTATAGTGTTTAAATAATAATAGCATACATAGTAATGTAAAATGTATATAATAATAAAATATCATATATCTTAATAATATATTTTAATAATCATGATCATGATGTTTATGCATTACTATGTATTTATTAATATATATACGTTCTATAAATTCTGAGGATTATGAAATGCTATAAAGAGGCCAAAACAAGTCAATTCCAAATAATTTGAAGGAAATTCATCAAGTTATCTTGCCAAGATGAAAAAACTAACGAAATATTTCTAGGTTTACTCTAGAGACTAAAATCAAGTAAGATGAATATTGGAAGGTTGTTGAAGGACCCGTGATAATGGATGTAATTTCAAGAAGTGATGATGACATGGAAAACCAAATTCTATAAATTAAACGAAAAGAAAATTGTGATGTGATATGTAAAAATGAGACCAATGATGCAAGCGTCGCTCTTAAGAGAGAAATGACATCGTGAAGTGACATAAATGTTGTCATGCGAGGAAATTTTCATAAAGAAAAAAATGACACTTTACGCAAACAAAAAGCAATATCAAAAGAAAGATTAAACCAAGTTAGAAAATAATTTACATGAGGGATCACCATAAAATATGGGGTTGTTGTGGCTACAACAATTGGTGACACCCGGAAGAGAAACAATTATCTCTGGTCAGGATTTGACAAAATTTGTCCCAAAATATTTGTATCTTATACCATTCGCAAGATTCCCACATAATAATGGAAGAAAGCAGAGTAAGCACAAAACGATCAGATTACTTGAATGCCTAGTTAGAAAATAATGAATCCAAGGAAAGGGGATATTATTTATTTAAAATATAAATTTATTAATGAATAGTTAAAATATCTAGAAAATCATTTAAATATTAGTGAACATCTGATATAACGTTATCTATTTTCATGACATTTCTTTGCTACCAGCGAGCCTCGACAGTACCCTGACGGATTTACTTGTACTTACCACTCAACTTTATTTTGACCACCCTTTTGATAATAATTTGTAGACTTTATTTTAGTATTTTCTTGTTTGAAATTGGGTGAATAAAGAAGGGTGGTACATGAGGATATGTGTTGAGAGAGATATGGAAAACTATTAAAGATTGACCTTGCTAGACCTATTCACATCTACCCAAGCAGAGTATTTTATATATCTGGAGGGGAAATGGAAGTGATCCAAAATTTGTACTGATAACAATTCATTCATCTATTAAAATAGGCTCAAACTATTTGACCTAGGGCTCTATGTTCTCCATGATGAATGATTAAGATGTGAGAAGCCATAAACTTATATATAGTTATAATAGATAGTGAGGATTTCCCTCGCGCAGACCAACTAGTGCTTCCTTTGATGATGTTCCTCCATATAACAGGTCGAAACACAAAACATAAAAGGAAATGCACACTATAAAATGAAAAACAAAAGAAAAGGAAACTAAGGAAAATAAAAATCAAATGGCTAAGCTAAAAAGGGAACACGACAAGATAAAGCAACACACAAATCTCAAAATCATGTTTATATAGGTTGAGATGGTAATACAGGTTCCTTGTTGGGTAGTGATGAATAAAGCTTTCCCAAATGTCTACTATGGTGTAATCATGTTTACAAACTTTTATAATGTTATTGCCAAGAAATTGATCTTTATTCAAAGTAAGCTTGTTAAATTGAACAAATAAAGATCAAGTTTAACATGAAATAGAAATAATGATGATAATGATGATTAAAATCCTAGTTTTCCATGATTACCTTATTGAAAAACTGAGAATTAGATAAACTTAAACAAGTTCTACTCCTACTATATACACTATATGAAATTTGCATCAGAAAAATCAACAAGTATATGTGTATTTCAAATGCAAACATCTCATCAGCTTTGTCCCTGTAATAAAAGATATAACCTACTTTAGTAAAGGAAATGGAACACAACTGTAAGAAACAAGAAAACAACTACGCACATCTAACCTTAAGAAGTCAAAAGAAAACAAATTATGTATATCAACCTTCACTTGAAACAATTTTTCTAAGAAAATCTCAAAAGGATCATAGAAGTAAGAGTGAATACTTGATACCTCTTGAAGATCATTCCAAGGACAAGAGATTGAGAGGATTATTTCATATGGTATACCTTTATATGTTGTAGCCTATTGAAATATGTCACTAGTATATACATGATTATCTATTCTACTATTATCAAAGTCACAAGGGGAACTGGAAGACCTAACACTAGGAATACAAGGAAAATAGATTTTATCATGACAAGCTTCCATAGGATTATGAATATGAAAACCATTGGAAACCTGATGATCAGAAGATACAATTTTGTGTTTATTTATCGGAGATAATGAAAAATTAGAAAATGAATCTATTGATAGATCTAAATGAAAATCCCTTCATGACGAATGTACCTAATCATTGAAATATTTTTTATAAATGACCTCCCTTTCTTGAAATTGACGTAATTGATATGATTTAGAAGATTCAACCAAATGAGAGAAATGCGATTGAAAATCGTCAAGGATAGATAAAATATCCTTCTCTCAATAAAGGTGGTCCTCAAATAAAATTGAATCTGTTGAAGGCAGGTTCTCACCAGAAATATCTAAGGTATCATTTTGATCTATACTATGATCTATGAAAAGGCTTGGGTACAGGAAATAATGAACTCCAGAGTATATCGTATTATGAACATCCATATGATTTTCCTAATCTTGGATATGTTGATCAGTGTGGATTGAAGGTAGATATTATGTTAGAATTGAGATTATTATCGAAGGAAGATTATCACATTATTCATAAATCATTTCTTGATGTGTGATAGTTCCTGCTAAAACTAAATTAGATTGATTTGAATGTTCAATAGGATTAAGAAATGAATCAAGAACATATTCTTCTTCCTGTGCGATTTATTAGAGTTATTGGAAGAATAAACAAGGAGCTGGAAACATTGTAATAAATCATCTTGAGATGAGAGATATTTGAGGGGAAATCTAAAATAAATATATGTATACCTATTATAAATTTTATTAATCATTTCATCTTCATGCATCACACAGAACAACTAATGTTTCCTTTGAAATTATGTTCCTCCAGATAACAGGTTGAAAGACAAAACATAAAAGTAAATGCACACTAGAAAATGAAAAAAAAAGGTAATGAAACTAAGGAAACACAAAATCGAATTGCTAAGCTAAAAAAAGAAACAAGACAAGATAAATCAACACACAAATCTCAAAATCATGTTCATATATGTTGAGATGGTAATATAGGTTCCTTGTTGGGTAGTCATGAATAAAGCTTTCCCAATGTTTACTATGGCATAGTCATGTTTACAAACTTTTATAATTTTATCGCCAAAAAATTCATCTTTATTCAAAGTAAGCTTGTTAAATTGAAAAACTAAAGATCAAGTTTAACATGAAATAGAAATAATGATGATAATGGTGATTAAAATCCTAGTTCACCATGATTAACTTATTGGAAAAAAGAGAATTAGAGAAATTTAAACAAGTTCTAATCCTACTATATACACTATACGAAATTTGCATCGGAAAAATGGTCAAGTATATTTATATTTCGAATGAAAACATCTCATCAGCTTTGTCCCTGCAATAAAATATATAACCTGCATTAGTAAAGGAAATATAACATAGCTATAAGAAACAAAAACACAACTACACACATCTAACCTTAAGAATTCAAAAGAAAACAAATTATGTATATCAACCTTCACTTGAAATGATTTTTCTAAGAAAATCTCAAAATGATCATAGAATTAAGGGTGAATACTTGATACCTCTTGAAGATCATTCCAAGGACAAGAAACCTAGAGGCTTAGTTCATATGGTATACCTTTAGATGTTGCAGCCTATTGAAATATGTCAATAGTATATACATGATTATCTATTCTACTGTTATCAAAGTCACAAGGGGAGCTCGAAGACCTAACACTAGGAAGACAAGGAAAATAACTTTTATCATGACAAGCTTCCATAGGATTATGAATGTGAAGACCATTGGAAACCTCATGATCAGAAGATACAATTTTGTGTTTATCTATAGGAGATAATGAAAAATTAGAAAATGAATCTATCGATAGATCTAAATGAAAATCCCTTCATGAGGAACTTATATAATCATTGAAATATTTTTTTATAAATGACCTCCCTTTCTTGAAATTGATGTAATTGATCTAATTTAGAAGATTCAGCAAAATGAGAGAAATAAGATTGAAAATCGTCAATGATGGATAAAGAATCCTTCTTGCAAGAAAGGTGGTCCTCAAAGAAAATTCAATCTATTGAAAGAAGGTTCTCGTCAGAAATATCTAAGGTATCATTGTGATCTATACTCTTATTTGTGAAAAGGTTTGGGTATAGGAAATAATGAACTCTAGAGTATATCATATTATGCACATCTATATGATTTTCCTAATCTTGGATATGTTCATCAATGTGGATTGAAGGAAGATCTTAAGATAGAATTGAGATTGTTTTCAAAGGAAGATCATCACATTGTTCATAAATAATTTCTTGAGGTTTGATAGTTCTTGCTAAAATTAAATGAGATTGATTTAAATGTTCAATAGGATTAAGCCATGAATTGAGAACATCTTCTTCTTCTGTGTGTGATTTATTAGAATTACGAGAAGAATAAATAAGGAACTGGAAACATTGTAATAAATCATCTTGAGATGGGAGATCTTTGAGGGGAAATCTAAAATAAAGAGATGTATACCTATTATAAAATTTATCAATCCATTCATCTTCATGCATCGTAATAGCTCCTATCTCAAAATAAAACTTGTCATACTCATAAAATTGATGTGCTAAAAGGAAAGTTTCAACAAAGTGTTCCCAAGAATGTATAGGATTTACAGGAAGAGTAGTATACCATACTCTACTATGACCTTTAAACGTGAGAGTGAATAACCTGCAAAGCTCATTGTCATCAGTGACATTAAAAGAATTACATTTGACCAAAAATTGTGAAACATGATCTACAACAATAATGACACTCTCACAATTATATGTTGGTATAATGAAGGACACTATAAGTTTCTAGAATTTTTTTTTGGTATGTTCAGGTGTGCTAAATGCATGACCTAAAGGATGAGCCATGATTAACAAGAAAAAAATTCACACATATAGAAATTTGTGGTTCTCCTTCTAGGGCCAAAAATGTTGGTGCCTGGAAATGTCCTCGCTCAACATGTAAGAAATTCCCTAGTCATAGTCCCAGTTAGACTCTTTTTAGTTGTGATAGCAATCGTAACTGGTTCAAATGAGTTTCCAGTTACCCGTGTGCTAGAACTAGCCTAAGTTAATCGAATAGATGATAGCCAAAAAAAGTATGTAAAATATGCACAAGAATGACCTTCAATATGCTTATGAGTGATGGTTGTTTAACAATAATAGACCGAAGGGAAAATGAATCATTTTTATGATAATGTTTGGGTGAGGTGATCCTTAATGATTTGAATGAAATGAGGGCTTAGTAAGACAACATTGAGGCTTGCTCCTCCTGAAGGAGTCTTGAGAACTAAAAGAAACAAATGAAACTAGCTTAATGAACAAACAAACATAAAAGGAAGCATATCTTGACTAAGCACAAGAAGGCCTCATCCCTAATCAAGAGATGAAGTGTTCTTATTAAAGGAGGAATAATTGGGCTTGATCTTAGGATGAAGATTAACTTGGCAATCCCAAAGTAATTTTAGGATTCGCAAATTCCTTGAGTACCAATACTAATAAAATGATCTTGCTAGAAAAATATCAAAATAGCCCTATTCACATACCTATTTACATGAGGGATCACCATAAAATATGGGGTTGTTGTGGCTACAAAAATTGGTGACACCTGGGAGAGAAACAATTATCTCTGGTCAGGATTAGACAAATGTTGTCCCAAAATATTTGTATCTTATACCATTCGCAAGATTCCCACATAATACTGGAAGAAAGAAGAGTAAGCACAAAATGATCAAATTACTTGAATGCCTAGTTAGAAAATAATGAATCCAAGGAAAGGGGATATTATTTATTTAAAATAGAAATTTATTAATGAATAGTTAAAATATCTAGAAAATCACTTAAATATTAGTGAACATTTGATATAACGTTATCTATTTTCATGACATTGCTTCGTTTCCAGCGAGCCTCGACAGTACCCTGACGGATTTACTTGTACTTACCACTCAACTTTATTTTTACCACCCTTTTGATAATAATTTGTAGAATTTATTTTAGTATTTTCTTGTTTGCAATTGGGTGAAGAAATAAAGGTGGTACATGAGGATATGTGTTGAGAGAGATATGGAAAACTATTAAAGATTGACCTTGCTAGAACTATTCACATCTACCCAAGAAGAGTATTTTATATATCTGGAGGGGAAATGGAAGTGATTCAAAATTTGTACTGATAACAATTCGGTCATATATTAAAATAGGCTCAAACTATTTGACCTAGGGCTCTATGTTCCCCATGATGAATGATTAAGATGTGAGAAGCCATAAACTTATATATATAGTTATAATAGATAGTGAGGATTTCCCTTGCATGGACCAACTAGTGCTTCCTTTGATGATGTTCCTCCATATAACAGGTCGAAACACAAAACATAAAAGGAAATGCACACTAGAAAATGAAAAACAAAAGGAAAGGAAACTAAGGAAAAAAAAAAATCAAATGGGTAAGCTAAAAAGGGAACATGACAAGATAAAGCAACACACAAATCTCAAAATCATGTATATATAAGTTGAGATGGTAATACAGGTTCGTTGTTGGCTAGTGATGAATAAAGCTTTCCCAAATGTCTACTATAGTGTAATCATGTTTACAAACTTTTATAAGGTTATTGCCAATAAATTGATCTTTATTCAAAGTAAGCTTGTTAAATTGAAAAAATAAAGATCAAGTTTAACATGAAATAGAAATAATGATGATAATGATGATTAAACTCCTAGTTTTCCATGATTACCTTATTGAAAAACTGAGAATTAGATAAACTTAAACAAGTTCTAATCCTACTATATACACTATATGAAATTTGCATCAGAAAAATCGACAAGTATATGTGTATTTAAAATGCAAACATCTCATCAGCTTTGTCCCTGTAATAAAAGATATAACCTACTTTAGTAAAGGCAATGGAACACAACTGTAAGAAACAAAAAAAAAACTACGCACATGTGACCGTAAGAAGTCAAAAGAAAACAAATTATGCATATCAACCTTCACTTGAAACAATTTTTCTAAGAAAATCTCAAAAGGATCATAGAAGTAAGAGTGAATACTTGAAACCTCTTGAAGATCATTCCAAGGACAAGAGATTGAGAGGCTTACTTCATATGGTATACCTTTAGATGTTGCAGCCTATTGAAATATGTCACTAGTATATACATGATTATCTATTCTACTGTTATCAAAGTCACAAGGGGAACTGGAAGACCTAACACTAGGAATACAAGGAAAATAGATTTTATCATGACAAGCTTCCATAGGATTATGAATATGAAGACCATTGGAAACCTGATGATGAGAAGATACAATTTTGTCTTTATTTATAGGAGATAATGAAAAAATAGAAAATGAATCTATTGATAGATCTAAATGAAAATCCCTTCATGACGAATGTACCTAATCATTGAAATATTTTTTATAAATGACCTCCCTTTCTTGAAATTGACACAATTGATATGATTTAGAAGATTCAACCAAATGAGAGAAATGTGATTGAAAATCGTCAAGGAAGGATAAAGTATCCTTCTCGCAATAAAGGTGGTCCTCAAATAAAATTGAATCTGTTGAAGGCAGGTTCTCGCCAGAAATATCTAAGGTATCATTGTGATCTATACTATGATCTGTGAAAAGGCCTAGGTACAAGAAATAATGAACTCCAGAGTATATCATGTTATGAACATCCATATGATTTTCCTAATCTTGGATATGTTGATCAGTGTGGATTGAAGGTAGATATTATGTTAGAATTGAGATTGTTTTCAAAGGAATATTATCACATTATTCATAAATCATTTCTTGAGGTGTGATAGTTCCTGCTAAAATTAAATAAGATTGATTTGAATGTTCAATAGGATTAAGAAATGAATCAAGAACATCTTCTTCTTCCTGTGCGATTTATTAGAGTTATTGGAAGAATAAACAAGGAAATGGAAACATTGTAATAAATCATCTTGAGATGGGAGATCTTTGAGGGGAAATCTAAAATAAAGATATGTATACCTATTATAAATTTTATTAATCAATTCATCTTCATGTATCACGCAGACCAACTAGTGCTTCCTTTGAAATTATGTTCCTCCATATAACAGGTTGAAAGACAAAAAATAAAAGGAAATGCACACTAGAAAATGAAAAAAAAAAGGTAAGGGCGGAAACGTGAAGCTGGGTTACACTTTTGTGAGAATCGGGAGCAGAAATTTTTTTTCGGAAATAGGTTGGCTGAACATTTTATAAATTTCGTCCGAACTATATAATAGTTCGGCCGAACTTTCTTAGAAAGTTTGGCTGAACTTTTTATTCCGTTTAGATTGATAGCATAGTGACGGCGCAACAAACAGAATTTTTGCCGGAGGTTTGGAAAACCGGCAACAGGAGTTCGGCCGAACTTTTACTTTTAAAATAGATCGGCTGAACTATTTTCTATAAATACATTACCCACGAAGTTTGTAAGGTTACCATTTTCATTGTTGGCGCGATTTTTGTTGTTCCTGTCGTTGGTGCTCTGTTTCTCCTTGCCGCGTTGGTGCTCTGTTCCTGCTGGTCGAGTTGTTGCTCTGTTCCACGCTGGGGCTCTGTTCCTGCTATTACATCCACGCTCTTCAAAATCCGCCGGGTATGTAGTTACGTCCGTGCTCTTCAAAATCAGTTTGTAGTTGTATCTTCTTGAACGATATCTGAACTGTGTTACTATGATCATGATTTCACTAAGAATAGAGACAACATTATGTCACTGAGAATAGCATCATATCACCTAGCCACTGTACCACTGTAATTTTCACCGAATGTGTAATATAGTTCGAACTTGATTTCAAAGAGATGACCAAAATTATGTGGTAGAAATTGGAAATCTTAGTTGGGTATTTATAGTTCGTCGTGGCAATTTATGCTGTGCTTTCCCTTTCTTTCAGGCTGACCGTTCACTAGACTATTATAGATCTTGCCATGCACGCTATTGTTTCTGCATCTGCTATGAATGGGTCTGTGCTAGTTGGGGCTTCGATCATGACCATTTGGAGTGGCCTTCTATGCTCTGTGATTTACACCTGCCTTCATCATCAGTATTAGTGTGTCATGGTCCCTGCCTGCACGCCCCAGTGATTGTTCTTTTCTTTAACTTTGTATTTTCCACTAGCCTCCTAATGTGATATTGTCACGATGTTTTCGGATATTTACCTTCCTCACTATCGATGTTTCTTCTCCTTATGAAGATTATCCCATGTATTACTTCTTCAAGTCAACAGTCCTTAACAATCCTCACTACAATCAAAACCGTACTCTTGATATACGTAATCTTCACCGTGTATCACTGTCTCAGATCCGCATTCTATACTCTGCACTGTGACCTTCACTTATTTGCATTGTAACGCTCCCTTTTTCTCTGTACTGTCTACTGGAATATATCTGCACTATCTCCTGATATATGTCTACTATATGTCAGTACTTTTTATCCAAATAGATCCGTGATATTTTGCAAATATTCCTGTCTTTTATTCACCATAATGTGGTATTGTCACGATGTTCGCGGATATATAAAGTTCTCCCGTTTCCCTTGTAGGTGTTGTATAATGATATCATGGTTTTTATTGTAGTTTTCAACTTTTTAATACTAGTTATATCATCATGGTATCGAATACTATGTTTTGACTTTCGAAGAGCAATGAACAATTATGGTTTTCATTGTAATATGATTATATACATATTTTCTTTATAAAATAGATTAATCAGCATGGTATCATGGTTTCTAATGTAATATGTAACTTTTTAGGAGCAATATATTGTGAAGATTTCTAATAGTATTCTTCACTAATGTGGTATTGTCACGATGTTCGCGGATATATAAAGTTCTCCTGTTTGCCTTGTAGGTGTTGTATAATGATATCATGGTTTTTATTGTAGTTTTCAACTTTTTAATACTAGTTATATCATCATGGTATCTAATACTATGTTTTGACTTTCGAAGAGCAATGAACAATTATGGTTTTCATTGTAATATGATTATATACATATTTTCTTTATAAAATAGATTAATCAGCATGGTATCATGGTTTCTAATGTAATATGTAACTTTTTAAGAGCAATATATTGTGAAGGTTTCTAATAGTATTCTTCACTATCCTTCTCTATGTCCTCTTCAACTATGGTTCAAATATCCTTCACTATGTCATTCTCTTCAACTATAGTTCAAATATCCTTCTCTATGTCCTCTTCAACTATAGTTCAAATATCCTTACCCTTCTCTTCAAATATAGTTCAAATATCTTTTTCTACAATGATGCCAACTTCTAAATTCGTCCTCCTCTTCATCTATAGTTCAAATATCTTTGTCTTTAACCATAGTTCAAATATCTTTTTCTATAGTTCAAATATCTTTCTCTTCAACCATAGTTCAAATATCGTTTTCTACATGGATGCCAACTTCTAAATTCCTATCGTTCAAATATCCTTTCTACATAAATGCCAACTTCTAAATTCTTTGTCTTGATTCTTTTTCCTTTTTTTCCCTGAATAGCTAGTTGCTTGTAAAATTTGAGTTTCCAAAAATCTTAATATGTCTATTGTTCTTCTCTTCAACTATGGTTCAAATATCCTTCCCTATGTCTCTCTCTTCAACTATAGTTCAAATATCCTTTTCTATATGTCTAAATTCTTTTATAGAAATAAAATAATTTGGCCCCTATTTTTAAGGTAATTTGAATTGATGCATAGTCAAAGTAAAACTCCATGGCTTTCGATTGATCATTATCATTACTTTATGGAGGGATAAACTTGTAGCATGCACCATTGAAACTCCTTCAATATGTTCATTGTTTTTTTGGTTCAAATATCCTTCTCTATGTCGTCCTCTTCAACTATTGTTCAAATATCCTTTTCTAAACTCCTTCAATATGTCCATTGTTCTTTGGCTCATATCCTTCTTTATCTCCTCCTCTTCAACTATCATTCAAACATTGTTCAAATATCCTTTTCCAGATGGATGCCAATTTTAGATAAATTCTTTGTCTTGATTCTTTTCTTTTCCCTTTTCCCCTGTATAGCCAGTTGATTGTAAAATTTGAGTTTCCAAAAATGTGAATTTGTGAAAACTCTTTTTCGTTTGTAAATAGTGGTCGATTTTTGCAGTTGATTTGAAGATAAAAATAAAATAATTTGACCCCCTTTTTTATGGCCATTTGCAATTGATGCACTTTAACTAAAGTAACTCCATGGATTTGGATTATTAATGGGGCATTAGACTCTTTTCCTTGAAGCAAATGGCTAAGAAATTGTTAGTGCGTGAAGGATCACATCTTTCTTTTGAAAGGAAACCTTCTCCTTAGCGAGTCAAAATCCCCCATCGGAAGAGCTTCTGAAGACCTACAGGTCTTTAGATGATTTCCAAAAATGCTAGGTCACCTCCAGATTTGAACTAGACCAATATTGAATGACCTAATACAAGTTTTACATATTCCAAACATTTTGAAAGAAGGAACATTCCAAGAAAACATGCCAAGAACATTTCTTATTGTTTTGACAAAGGGGGGACACCACCCAGTATTACATTTAAACCTCCCATTTTTTTGATGAAGGGGACACCACCCAAGATAACATTTAAAACTCTGTTGGAGGGCTTCCCATGTAGGAACCTTATTCATCATGAGATACTATAGATATTTTAGATTTTGGATGACATTTTGATTTCCAGATTACTTGCCTTCCTCCACCATTTTGGCTTTATCTCAAAATATTCAAATAAACAAAACATAGTTTTGGATTATAAGAACCATTAATGGAGAAGTCTATCAGATGAATATGACCATCACCAAAGGCTTGAAAATATTCAAATAAACAAAACATAGTTTTGGATTATAAAAACCATTAATGGAGAAAACCCAAATTAGTTCATCCAATTTGTCTGTTGGGTGAATATGACCGTCACCAAAGGTTTGAATTTAATTCAACCAAGAAGCTTTGAAGTCATCATCCATACCTAAATCTTCAGCCAACCACCATCCTTGATTCCAAAATTAAGAAAGATTTGAGATTGCAATCCTCGGTCTTCAAGCGAGTCAATCAAAGGGTAGAAGGCAGGATATGACGTAGGCCCACTCCGAGGCCATGGATCAAGACCCAAATGAACTATCACTTTTTCTAAAACCTATGCTAAATCAATACCAATGAATATGAAAAGTCACCAAAGGCTTGAAAATATTCAAATAAACAAAACATAGTTTTTGATTTATAGGAACCATTAATGGAGAAAACCCAAATTAGTTCATCCAGTTTGTGTTAGATGAATATGACCATCACCAAGGCTTGAATGTAATTAATTCAGCGAAGAAACTTTGAAGTCATCATCCATATCCAAATCTTCAGCTAATAACCATCCTTGATTGCAATCCTTGACGGAAGGCAGGTTATGACGTAGGCCGCTCCGAGGCCATGGATCAATACCCAAATGAACTATCACTTTGTCCAAAACCTATGGTAAATCAATACCAATAATGTCAAATTTGTTGAAACAACATGACAAATAATAAATAAATATGTTTGATCTTGGTTTATTCAGCAATCCAATTTTCAATGGATAAAGGATCAATGCATTTTTGAATCACCAATTTTCAATGTATTTTTGATTCACCATTTAAGTTCATAAATTGTCTAGAGATCAACACCACCCACATTTTGCAACCAAATCCTTGGAAAATAAATGTAAATTTTTTAAACCCTAGGCACCAATAGCTGGGGGTTTAAAACCTTTTTATTTTTCCTTGAACCATAGAGAAGAGGAGCATAAATTTTGAATCTTTACGAAAATATTTTTGGCAATCCACCCTATAAGGAGGCCCAATA